>CM060921.1:541135751-541735751 GCA_030737875.1 Allium sativum
AATATGGTTATTTAAAATCTGAAATTATTTTTATTAAAACTAAAAATGTGTTTTTATGAGATCCGAAAACGATATTTTTTTTGGTGATTGGAAATGAGATTTATAAGTGATTTAAAATGAGATTTTCAAATGAGTTTTTCATTGATTATAAAAGTAAGAATTTTCTTTGATTTCGTTGTTTATAAAAAAATTAGATTATCGTATGAATCAAAATATTCTTAGAAGGATAAAAATATAATAGTGTTTATAAAAATATAAAAGCGTTGTTTATAAAAATATAATAGCGTTGTTTATAAAAATATAAAGACATGATTTTTAATATGAACAGCGTGAAACAGAGGGCGATGCAACGGATTGAAATAAAAAGGGAATTCAAACGGTTCAGAAATTCAGAAATGAAATGGCGGAGTGGAACCCCTTTAATGAGAATTTCTCACCTTTCAATTTCTTTTCTAATTATATATATATACTAGGATGCAGACGGTGCTTAGTAGCACCCGACACAATCGTCCACAAACCATGGACTTGTTTGTTTGGTTGCATAGATTAGTTTGATTATTGGATTGAATTTGGTTGTTTGGTGAAATGAAATGGATTGATTGATGTGTGAATGGCGTGGGCCTTCACTAGACCGGGGATAAGGCTAGGCCTTGTCCCGTTTCTAGTATCGTGCCGTTATGCCGCCGAAATTTTCTAAAATAAGTTAGAAAAATAAAAATATCATTTTATTTAAAGAATGAACTGAATAGAAATTCATATGTTGGGATAAAATGTTTTATCGTTAAAAATACAATTTTTAACGTGAATGTGAATAAATAAATATCCATTTACAAACCAGACGGTTTGTTTATGTACACCTATTTGAAGGACATTGATTGGGTCGATAAATTTTACACATCGCCCAACTGCACGAATAAAATATCTGTTTGATTGTTTGAAACCCCACACGGGTGTTGGGATGAAATATGAAGTTCACTCATCCTGATTGATTAAATATGTCGATCGATTGATTGACAGGCTGTTATAAGCGTTAGATATCTATATTTGATGCTTATACAGTGTAGTGCACTTTGGTTGATGGTTGATTATTTTTCAATGCTATTATATACTTGTGTTGTATGAAAATCCATATAATTAATTTTATATGGTGATTGATTGGGCCTCATTCCAATTTAGAAAATAACGAATATTATAATATAAAATAAAGGTTCATGTGTTGACAGTACTCATCCATTGAGATTGGTCATGTGTTGAACGAAATATTATGATAATAACAACTATTTTGAGAAAAAAAGAAATATTTGAAATAGAATATTTGAAAATAGAAATATATGAAGCCGTGTTGGTTAGATTGACGCCATTTTGACGCGAACGATATTTATATCGATTTTATCCATTTCGAAATTAATTGAATTGAAAACGATTTCGAAATGAATTGAGTTGAAAACGATTTCGAAATGAATTGAATTGAAAACGATTTCGAAATGAATTGAATTGAAAACGATTTCGAAATGAATTGAATTGAAAACGATTTCGAAATGAATTGAATTGAAAACGATTTCGGAATGAATTGAATTGAAAACGATTTCGAAATGAATTGAATTGAAAACGATTTCGAAATGAATTGAATTGAATTGAAAACGAATTCGAATTGAATTGAAAGCGAATTGAAATGAATTCAAATTGAATTGAAATTTGAATTGAATAGAAACGAATTTATAAAGAAGAATTCAATTTTGATTTGAATTGAAAAGGAAGTTGAAATTGCTTTTGAAACGAATTTAAAACTAGTTATATAATTCGTTTTAAATAGAAATCGACGAAATATATATTATGAATATTATATATATATATAATATAATGGCCTGAATAGAACGCGCCGCGCCGCGGCAGTTCGTAAATTTCGACCATTTATTTCAAACGGACATTACGGGTGATCCGACCGTCGGATTCTCCTAAAACCGGAACCGTTGGGTTCGTATCGAAAAGAGCTTTCTAACGAATATTAGAAATTAGAAATCTAACGGTTGGATTTGGAATTATGTCCAAATCAAATTTGAAAAAGGTCGCTATAAGTGCAGTTCGATGGCCATTGATGGAAATCGACTGTACGGGCCTTGATAAAATTATTAAAAATAGTAATAATTTGTGTAAAATCATAAGAAATGATTTGTGAAGATTTGGGATGAAAAACTCCATATTTGAAAGGATAAAAATAGATTTTTATCGAAATGAACTAGTTTTTGAACTAGAATTATAATTCTATTTATTTTTAAATAAATAAATTGAAAGTGAAAAGGGTTTTAAAAATAACCAAAATTTCCAATGATTGCATCGGAGTGGATTTGAATCGAAATTGTCTTCGGAATATTTCGATGTTGGAATTCGGGATCATACGGATGTTGTTATGGAAATTTGAAAGATATATATATATATATCGTTATTTCCAATACGACATTGGTTAATCGTAGAATTTGATATTGAATATAAGCCGATATATTTTCTATTCAGAGCCTTGTATTGTATATCAAATGTGATTTGGGTTTGTCGTGAATGGTGTCTTCATTAACACTGTTCTCGAACCCAGTGGAGAAAGGATTAAATCTTTTTATTTAGATTTAATGAAGTGTACCAATTAAATAATATTTAATTGGAATTGAATTGATATTGATTTTTGGGTTTATCGTGAACAGTGTTTTAAACAACACTCGTTCTTTAACCCGATAATTAATGAATGTGATTTTGGGTTTATCGTGAACCGTGTTTTAAATGACACTGATTCTTTAACCCAGTCGAAGATTAAAACTAAGTGGAGTTTTAATGAATCTTTAATTAGATTGAAATGATCGAGAATGGAGTATCACCAGTTTTGCTCCAGGCGATAGTTAAATCTTTAATTAGATTTGAACGTGAAATGGTAATTGAATTTACCGATAACACCGTGGTGTTAGATATGAAGTATTACCAGTTTTACTTCATGGGATGAATAGGTTGGGATTGGGAAATTAAAATAAATGATTACTTCGGTAAGGTTCGCTAATCCCGACTAGTTTGAATTGATATTCAAAAATAGATTAAAGAATAAATTCAAGGAATTTCTCTTGGATAAAATTAATGGGAACCTTTCCCTATGAATGTGAAATTTAGAAACTAGCTGTCGGTTAGCTAAGCAGAATGGTTTTCTGGATATTGATCTGATGTTGGTTTCGGCCTTCGGGGTTAATATTTGGGGAATTATTCTCTTGATTAATTTACGGTTAATGACTGATGAGTTGGAATGAGGCGTATGTTGTGTTTGTGTAACACTTATTTAAAATATACGCGAGTTATTCGGAAAGACCGGGTTTATCCCATTCTGAATAACTGATACGACGTTAAGTCGAAGATGAAGACGATGGTCGAAGACCGGAGGTCTTCACGTCGTTTGGGTAATTACTGATGATCTTGATTGGGCTGTACACCCAAGAAGATGGAAACAGTTAGTGATCGTCCAGACGTACTTGGAGATCGATGGATATGCGGGGTACTAGGTGCCTCCGGTTTCGTTCAGACCCAGAACGAACTTGTAAATGGACTGTGTGTCTGACATTGGATTTTAGTCCGTGTGATTGATATCTATTAAATATATATCTGTTTGGCGGCGGAGAATTTATTCTCTTGCTTAACGCCCTTCTCTGAGACGTACGAGCTCAGGGGTTATATATTGAGGGATATCAAACGCATGGAGTGAATTGCCTGTGTGGCATGCCTAAGTGGCAATTGATCGAGGCTTCTGTTGAAAAGCAAAGTCTTGTGGTGATAATCAAAGCACGGCCTTTGTGGCGTAGCTTTGTGTAACGTTTACTTCGCGAGTTTCACACCCGGTATGGACCAAAAACGGGAGACGGGCCTCAGGGAGGGCATGCTTTTCCTTCTAGCTAAAAAGTGGCGTCAGTGGTTTTACACGCCCTGACGAGTTTGACTTATGTGGTTGTTGCTGTTGCGAGGCGCCTCGGATTGATCGGACGATCCAGGTCCGATGGAGTCATTCGTTGGCTCATTTACGCCCCAAAGGGCGGGGAAACGTAGTGTTCAGGCATAATAATCCACATCGGTGGACCGGCCCTGTCGCTCCATGGGGCAGTTGCGGCTGTTCCTGAGACATGGGCTAGATTGTCTCGAATCGGTTGAGGACTATCTTTTGCCTCGGTTCATAGACGGAAATCCAATTTCCAAATACGTGACATTTGCGGTTTTATTTGTAGAGCCTAGTATGGCGACATAGTGGGATGGGGCGCTCATGCCGCCTATGATTGATACTTATGATTTGAAGTTGTTTTATACACTATGCACTTATAATAGTATCAAACGATTTGTTTTAACCGTATCAAGCATTCTTTGGCTGTTATAAGGGAAAACCCTATCCTCGGCTGCGTTGCATTGTGTGATGGGACCTGGGTCTTACAACAGCTTCATTTTTCTTTATTTAGCATTGCGCTGTTTGTTGTATGCACTGGTATCCTTGGGAGGAAACCCGTTCCGTGTTATACGGCGTGGTCCCTTGATTTACCTAACTTTAAAAATAAAGATTAACTGTTTTAGTTCTCACACCAGTCACACGACTGACCTGGAGTTTATTGTTTTAACCTAAACTCTGGGTGCCCTTATTTTGACACGGGCAGCTAGTAGTTTTGGTTTTGCAGATTTATATTCACAGGATCCTGGATTACAGCTGGAACGATATCCGGAAAGCTTTGTATCCGTATATCTCTTCTAGTTGTGTATTGTATTATTTTCCGCTGCTATATAATTTATTGTAATCTCTGATAATCTGTGTTGTATAATATTCATTCATACTCTATATATTCTTGTAATCTGATGCATTGTTGTAATATACAATGAAATGTTCTTCTGTTTGTGTTCTATTTTGTCCTGTTCTCAAACGATAGGGCGTTTCGAACGGTCTAGATCGGTTTAACGACTGGTTCGGACTGAGCGAAATTCCTTCACGTAACATCATGTAACTTTGGGAGACGACTATTGTGGTCGTTTCCTATGTTCATGATTTTTCCCGATTTTTAAATGACCATTTTACCCCTAGTTGGCACTGTTTTGGCCATAACTTTTGACTGGGAAGGAATTTTGACCTGAAACCACTTCCATTGGCTTCGGATGATGGTTTCTCTTTCCGTAGAGTGGTCACATTAGTCAAACGGACTCACCGTTTGGGAGATATGGCTGAAACAAGTTTCAGACGGTGAAAAACAGCTTAATTGGGCTTAACCGGGTGATTAGTAGCTAGGCCCACAGGGGAATTTCGGGTTTAGAGGTATAGGAAGACTTATTAGGGTTAGGTTATCACTTTCATTTCAGTTTTGAGCCGCCACAAACCTTCTTGAGATCTTAGTAATGGCTTCCATCCTCTAAAACCACTCCAAAACACATTTTTAGTGAAGATTAAGCCTAAACTACATCAAAACAAGGCCAAATAAAAACAAAGCAAAGTTGGAACTGCTGCTATACATAGGGATTCGACCCAAGCAGAGAATATTTCAGATTTGGTGTTTTATTTTGTGGCCAAGGTGAGTGATAGCATCGTTTTGACACTAATTACAGTTAATTAAGGGTAATTAGTGAAGATTAGCGAATTTATACACTAATAAATTCTGGAAAAATGTTTAGAAATTCTTAAATAATATTTCATGCCTCTGTTAGAAAATTTAGGCGATTTGGTTAAGTTTTACTAAGTATGTGCTTAAACATGTTTAAGAGGGATTATAGGAAAATGTGAGGTTTTAGCCACTTTTGATCCATTTTGGTTCATTTGAATTGTTGTTTGGTGTTTGTGATTGTTCTTACATGTTGCTATGACTCTATGGTATGTTTTATGATTGATTAGAATAGTTAGATTGGTCGAAAATGCCGTCGAATGGCGTATAAAGCTCGCTGGAAAGTTGCAGAAGTGTGCAGGTTCCGAACCGGTTCGGATCGGAGTAAGGGGTCGGATCGGATTTGTGAACTGACCAAGGGAATTCGAACAGGATTGGAACTTGTCACTGGAGGAGGCTTGGCGAGAAGGAAGGCCGTTTACTTAGAGTTGGAGTGGACAAGGGGATCGGATCGGAAGAATAATTGGAGGCCAGATCGGATCGACTTGGGGACGCAGGGCTCGGATCGGAAGTAAACATTTGGGAGAACTAGCAAGAGGGAAGGCCACGCGGATCAGATGGCAAGGAGGGATCGGATCGGAATACGTGAAGAAATGAGGGAGCGGATCGGAGCACTGGAAGGAAGGACACCCGACCCGACCCGGAGGAGGACACCACCCGACCCGAAGTGGAGTACCCGACCCGAACCGAATGGAAAGATGACAAGGAAGGAGGACCGAACCGAACCGACGAGGGTAATGACCACCGAACCGAACCGTATTCTAGGGCTGCTACTCTACGAAAACTCTTCTGAAGACCCACTCCAATTCGATCAAAACCCGAGATGCAAAGGAAGTCCAAATGAGAAGCTAGAGCCCAAGATCCAGATGGGAATCAATGAGTTCGCTTCATGGTTGGGCTTTGCTGCGGGACGCGTGTTAAGGGGCTATCGATGTCTATAGCTTTGGACCACTATGGTAGGAGGTACGGAGGCGGATTCAGGGCCATTATGGCATTGGTAGAACCAAGAGCTACGATCAATGAAATGGGTCATTGAAATGTTTGGTCATGACTCCATGTGCTTAGCTTGGTCACAGCAGGGTTTCTACAAGTCGGGATTCGTCGTTACCTCAATTTGTCTAGTGTTCTAAAGTGGTAGATATCGTACGCTTTACGCACTGAGTGAGAGATGTGAGGATGGTTGCTATGGTTGATTTGGTTGCTATCATTATGACATTCAAACCCCAACCCCGTATTCTTACACTTTTTATTATGGCACCTTAGAGTGTTGTACGGTATGTGGTACTAACTCTTTGGTTGCAGGTCCAGGTTCAGGTATGGTTTAGTATACCTGTTATTATTCTGTTTAGATGTTTATCGCTCATACCAGGCTTTATGTCTGACCCAGAGTTTTATGTCTTCTCTTATTACTCTGGGTGCTCACACGAGCAGACTAGAGACAGGTTAGCTGGTGATGCACGGGTAGATGATCCGGAGACGAGCAGGAGGCTTCCACGTAATATATATAGTATTCTCCCTGTGTTGTTGAAGATCACTGCTTGGGCATTGGTGGTGCATCTTCTACTTTAGTTTTCTTTTGTTAGAGGCAGTAAATTTGGAAAGTTGTAATAAGCTGTATTTGGATTTCCGCTGCTCTGATGTTGACATTGATTATTAGTTATCAGCTTATGCACTGTCTCGCCTGTTTTATGTCAAGTATGTTACTATTATATTTTATCCCATGCGCTGTGAGACATTCTACAGGTTCCTTGATTAGTTTATTCTCTTCTTTCCTTTCTTCTGACGACCGTCCCGTGCTAGTTGGGCATGTGTACAGCGCACTTTCGGAGGGAATGCAGGCTGGTGTGGGGCGGGCCGTCACACTTGGATCCTGCAGGGCTGGTCCGCCATACGAGTTGCGGATTAGTTATTCCTGAACACACGTTTCCCAGTCCTATAGGACCTATCCGAGGCGCCTCATTCCATCATCCACATAATTAAAATGTCAGGGCTGGTAGGTCACTGACACCACTCTAGCTAGAAAGAAACGTGATGCTCTCCCTACGTTTCCTTCTCCCGTTTTAGACTCCGCCGGTGTGTGAGGCTCGCGAAGTCACTTTGTACACAAAGCTATGCCTAAACAGGCTATGCTTTGATCGTCCCACAAGGCCTGCTTTTCAACAGAACCTTGATCATATGCACCTTAGCGTGCCACATCATCACCCCATACCATACTACCAACCCTTTGCCGAAATATATGAATGGGTGTTAAGCAAGAGAATAAATTCCTCGCCACCAAACATCCATACCTTCGACAAAAGATCAATAACGTGATATTTGATAGAGTATGATGTCAGACACACAATCCATTTAATAGCTTATGCTCTGGGTCTGAGCGAAAGCCTAACCCGTGAAATCAACACGTACGTTTGGGTAATGACCATGACCTTTGAATTGGGAGCAAGTCAAGTCAAGGCCTCGATCATTGTCCATTCGAGGGAAGATTTACGGTCTTCATACGCCATCTTCATATTTTCAATTAACGTCGTTTGGATTATTCAGAATGAGAGAACTCGGACTTCCCAAACAATCCTCGTATATATATATATATATATATATATATATTTAAAATACTTCTTATACATTAATAATTATTATTAACGATTTATTCCCATATTAATTATTTAAAATAATTAAATTTTAGTATAACGACGCCTTAAGTCCATGGCGACTATGGCGCTGCTTTCGAGCAATTTTGAATTTCACATTTCTCAGAATCTAACCGTTGGATCTTAACGTAATATATATCGTTGGAAATTTTTTTCCAAGACGATCCTAACGGTTCCAGTTTCAAGAAAATCCGACGGTCGGATATTCTTGTATAGTCGTTTAAAAGTACGATTTCAAAACGCGAACTACCGAGCCCTATTCGTTTAATTTTAATTATATTTATATATATATAATCATGGAATCGCAATAACGTCGTTTGGTTAAAACAACGCCCTACACAACTACCGACACTCACCAAATTTTTAATTCATTTGACAAATGAAAATACTATTACCGCATCCTAGCTTCATTCTTTAACTTACATTGAAAATGTAAATTTTGATACACTCAAAATCTTTAAATTACCTATAGAAATATGATTTTTAATTTCAATGCAAACACTACAACTAATTTACATTGTAAAAATATGTTTTTTAATTACAATGCAAACACTACAACTAATTTACATTGTAAAAATATGATTTTTAATTACAATGCAAACACTACATCTAATTTACATTGTAAAAATATGATTTTTAATTACAATGCAAACACTACATCTAATTTACAATGTAAAAATATGATTTTTAATTACAATGCAAACACTACAACTAATTTATATTGTAAAAATATGATTTTTAATTACAATGCAAACACTACAACTAATTTATATTGTAAAAATATGATTTTTAATTACAATGCAAACACTACAACTAATTCACATTGTAAAAATATGATTTTTAATTACAATGCAAACGCTACATCTAATTTACATTGTAAAAATATGAATTTTAATTACAATGCAAAAACTACATCTAATTTACATTGTAAAAATATGATTTTTAATTACAATGCAAACACTACATCTAATTTACATTGTAAAAATATGATTTTTAATTACAATGCAAACACTACATCTAATTTACATTGTAAAAATATGATTTTTAATTACAATGCAAACACTACAACTAATTTACATTGTAAAAATATGATTTTTAATTACAATGCAAACACTACATCTAATTTACATTGTAAAAATATGATTTTTAACATTCAACGTTGATTCACTTTATAATTTACATATAAAAATGTAAATTTTGACAAACGATGAATTTCACCTTTTAATTACAGAGAAAAATGTAATTTTTTAACATACGGTGAAATTCTATATATTTACATTAATAAAAGTGTAAACTCCGCATTCGGTGAAATTCTTATTAAAAAAAATGTAAATTTATATTCCATGTCACATTCTTATTTTATTTACATTAAATAAAATGTAAACTTTCATTCTTGTCGCATTCTTATTTTATTTACATTAAATAAAATGTAAACTTTCATTACTGTGAATATTTCTATATTATTTACATTAACAAAAATGTAAATTTTCATTACGGTGAAAATTCCTACTTTATATTTCATTATGGCAAATCCTATCCTTTATATTTTTTAATGAAACATATATTTTTTAACTTTTAATATAAAAATTTCATCTTTCATTTACAATGCAAAATTCATTCTTAAATTACAATGTAAATTTTTTTTATCCTTTAATTACAATGTAAATTTCATCATTTAATGTTCACATGAAAAATTTCATCGTTTCATATTTTCATGAAAGTTTGCATCTTTAACATTTCAATTAAAAATTTAGTCTTTAATAATTTAAATCAAAAATTCAACCTTTGATAAATTTTCATTATCGTATTTCATGTCAAATCCCATAACAATAACATCCAAACAAACCAACATGATCAAATCCAATAATTAACCTCAAGGCAATTTACAAGATGAGGTTTAACTTGGCATATGGCAAATCAACAAGGAAGGATTTAAATAAATTAACTCATAATTAATTCTAATTAATCAATCAATTCATATTTAACGATAAAATTTCAGATTTAATATCATGTCATTATAGGTAATTCAGATTCAATATCATACGGTATGAACATTTCAGATCTATGTTTTAGATATCATGTCATATTAGATCTACTATTAATAGTCATGGAAATAATAATTAAATAAATTAAAAATAAATTCTCACAGTGGTCTGGTCTGAGAAGAAGATTCAGGCTCGATCCGATTCAGTGTTCGTATTCAAATAGATTTCAGATCTGGAACGATTCGAATACAAATTCATAAGAAAAATCAAAATTCAGCCTTTAACAACTGACACTGCGACATTTAAAAGCGTCGCAAAATCTGAAATAAACCTTACCTAAAGTTCAAAACTTTGAATCGAGATAACTCGAGCTACGTTTGACGGTTTTACGAACGGTTTGTTGGAGATTGGAGAGCTACGAGAGGGCTATCTTCACCAGGAGTTGGAGGAGGTGCGGCTCAACGTGGGTGGCGCGGTGGGGGCGCAAAAGCCGCGGCTTGGGAGGCTTGTGGCGGTGGCTACGGTCGATGAGAGGTGGTGATTCTTGTCGGAGAAGAAAGAGCTCGAAGATCTCTTCGAAACGTGTATTTATACAAAGGTTTTCGTTGAGAATTGAGAGAGAAATCGGAGTTTGAAGTTTTGAATAGCAATGGGTTTTGCGGCTCAGCAAAATAACGTGGAGGAGGAAGAAGAACCCGACGTTCATTATATATTAAAATATTAGGGTTATTTAATTATTATTTTATTAGCCCGTTAAAGCCCGTTTTGGTCCGAACTCCGATTTAGGCCCAACGACTGTCATTCTTACCATTTAGCCCCCGTTTCGAACTCATCTGGACCTGTCCCGTTAGCCCAAAAGATCATCTTGACCTCCGTTTTTCAGTTTTGATATTTAAGTCCTTTATTTCTAATTTTTCCGTACAAATAATTTTACCGGGGCTACAAATTAACTCAGAAAAATCCAGAAAAATTATTTTTGGCTTCCTTTTGACGATACGGTCCTAACAAAATTAATTTCGCCTCATTCTGAGACTGTTTGAAAAATGGCCATTTTCAGTCAATTAATTTTGACCAAATTGACAAAACACAGTTTCTTTTGCCATGCTCACATACTAGCTTCAAAAATCATGAAATTTGAAACTAGCAATAATTTTACATTCCGGACCCAACAAAAGTGGTTTCGTTGAATTCCGAGGTCGTATGCAAAATGCCGATTTTCATGGGCGATATATTTTCTATAGGGACCTTTCTGAAAATTCATTTGGCCATAACTTTTGATTTCTGTATGAAACTTTGATTTTTCAGATTCGTCAGAAATATATTCATTAACAAATTTAAATATTTTCGTTTCAACAAAATCCGGTTTATTCTGCACCCCGGGTAATTAGTCAAAGTTCAAGTTTGACTTTTCCGACTACCTTCCTATTTCTAATTCTTTATGTAATTTATTTGAATATATCTGCATTAACTTTGTTCAACGTAAATTCCCATTCATAATTATTTGAAATAATTTATTTTAAATAATTAAACACCCCTAGAATCCCCAAAATGAAAATTTTAAATTGGCCCCAAATTCCGGGTTGTTACATGTAATAACGAATTTATTTATTGATTAAACGATAGTTGAACATATTAATTATAATATAATTTTAAAACGAGCTTGTAACGTCATGGTAGTTCGTAATATTGAATTTGAACTTTAAACGGTTATACATAATTCGTTATTAGTCGAATTTCTTTAAAATAAGAAATGTTCGAATCTAATTAACTATATTTTTCTAACGGAAGCGAAAAATCGAGGTTTCGTCTCATAGATTGTAAGTTATGTCCAAGTCAAATTTTCAAATAGTCGTTATGGAGTCGTTTATAAACCATAATGATTTATTTAATATAATACAATATTGGTTTCGAATTTGGATAGGATTTTTAAGACGTGTTTTTAATTTAAGTTATAGAATTTTCCCATAATTTTTAATTTGGAAAAAAATGCAACTTTTTGTTTAATGTAATTTATACCCTATGTCAGCAGTTTTGGGATTTCACAAAATAAGTTAATTTGTCTATTTTATTAGTGTTCCATGATCGTGGTGCCTTATTCAACACGAATGTAATTTTATTTTTATCTTTAGCGGTTCGGGCATGAATAGGATTTGGTGTAGCGGGGTACACAAAATGCATAATTTAAAATACATGTGCATTTGCCTGTGACTGTCCACCTATTCACTGTATTCCTTTGTGTTGAAGCAAAACGCACATAATTTGCGCACATACCAAGTTTTTCCTATAATCTAATTCACAGAGATCTATAAGCTATGTTTTCACACACACATAGTTTTCACTTTTTCTAATAAATCTTAACATATCTTCTATTTTTTTATCTAATAAGACCTCTACATAAAATCTAATCAGATAAAAAAACTTATACCCATCTTTTCCCAGCAGTCCTACCCTAATCTAACTTGTACTATGCAGCCAAAGTCTTAATCTAATTTCATAGACTTACCTTAGCAAAATTACCTATATACTTGGCAGCCAAGTACTCCTTCTATTGTTCCCTTACCATTTACCGAATGTCAAAAACCAACGTACGTTTTTCTAGTTGCCTACCCTATGCTTTCCCTTAGCCAAGCTATATTGTACAAACCATATACAAGGATTTGAATTGTCACCCATCATGAAGCTGACTATCCTTGTTCCAACCTACCCTATATATCTAATACTTGGCTGCCAAGTATCCCCTTTATAAATACATAAAGGAAGACCTTCGTTATATTTTTACTTCAGGAAGAAAATTTCGAATCAAGCTTTCCAATACACATTCAAAAATTTAAATCAAACTCCTTTCTCCACTTAAAATCTCAACATAAGTATCTTTGAGTTCGTGCTAGGATGCTCTTCAGTCTCATGTAAGTTTGGAGTGTTCGAACCAAAGTTTGGGTTGTTGGTTTCCATAGGGAGTGAGTTACGGTTAGTGTTTATGAGAATTGGAGCATTTATTCACGAATTCATTATCGTTTTGGGGATTATGAGATTGTATTGCAGCTTGTGGTGAAAATTTGGGTGATCACATACCAAACGAAGTCTTTATTTTACTGTAGCTAGTTGTGAGTGCTGGAGTTCGATGCATGCGAATATAAATTTGTTTGTGTGTGAGGGAAGAGGCTTAACATGTGTGGGTTTGGTCATTATCTGGGTGCATGCGTGGTTGTGTATGAAAAGTGAGGACGTGGGGGAAGAGGAGATTAATGATGATTTTTGTTTAAATTTTCATGGAGTAAATAATGAGATCAAAGCCTTTGAACTGCGACAATAGTGTTCGTGTATAGGAGCGTGTTTGGATTGAAGGGAAGAAGAAACACTGTGGAGCAGGTCCGGTTTCATATGGAGGCGGGTTGGTTTATAACATGGAGCCTTGTTTTTTTTTTTAAAGAAAAAGCTTGCTGGAAATTTTGTTTTGAAGGAGGATATATGTAGGAGGCACGTTCGAAGCTGATAACGGGGAAGGAGGATGGACAACTGTTCATAGGAAAGTGTAAGGGGTATTAGGCCGGCTTGAATGAAAGTGAGGCCCATATTATACTTAACTCAAATTAAATTAAGTATTTATGCTCATATAACTTGTTAACACAATAATTTACTCATACATGCACAGAGTCTAACGCCATATATCATGTTAGAATCATGAGCACGCGAGGTACATGATGAAACTAGTTTGGAATCATTTGGAGATCGTTTCGATTTATAGAGAAATTAAACGTCTGATATAATCAACCAACGTTAATCGTTATTCAACGAATAACGACCAAGGTGAGTAAACTCACTAACTTTTCCTAGTTTTATAAATTTTTAAATGTTATTTAATATTGATAAAGATTATTGAAATGTTAGTGTGTTGGTTGTTTGGATGATTTTCTAATTAGTTGGTTGAAATTATACATACAGTTATATATATATATATATATATATATATAAATCGTTGATTGAATACCGATTATGTTTGTTATTATATTCCATATTGATATAAAATTGATGTTATTTGTGTTGATTAACATCTTTGGATGCAGGGAAACAGGTTGGAGGGATCCAACTGGATTACTCAACAATTATATTGTTGTTTTTCATATATTGCATTATATGATGTGACTAATAATCAATGATTGATTATTGTGTGTTTTGGGATGTTTGAATAACACTGACCTTGAACTAATTGGTATTTAAATACCGTAAAAATATATTCGAATGAAATGGAAAATGAATTTGAGTTTTAAAAAGAAAAAAACTATTTTTAAATTAGAAATGAAATTTGGAATGGGCCAGAATATAATAGTTTATTTTTAATAATAAAACAAGTGGTTTGATTTATAAACAATGTTCATAAATGAAGTAAAATAAATTACCATTGGATAATTTGGGAATATAAATTCAAAGGTGAATTTAAAAGGGAGAATTAGGAATTGGTTTAAAAAGGAAATGATCGAATTTGTTTTGACGTTCGGAACGTAATTGTAATTGTAATTGAAATAAATCAATAAGGATTTATAATTGGTATTCGACTATGTCGAAGTTCATAAAAATAATCTATTTATAGAAATAATATATTATATAAAACAAAATTTGATAAGATAAATAATATTTGGTTTAAAAACCAATAATTTGTAATCGAATGTGTAATCGAGATTTAGTTATAAATTTAATATATAATTAACAAGACGTTGACTTATAATCGAGCTTATGAAGTGGATTATGAATATGAATTTATAAAAGAACTAGATAGATGGAATTTTAAACTGTAATGGTATTTATTATTTAAATCGAGATTTGATTTAATAAAATGAGTCCAGATTTCTATAGAGGAATTCACATTTTAAAGTGAATAATGATTTAAAAGCAAACGTTTTGTAGATTAAATGGGTTATAAAAAAATTGATAAATATTTGAAGTGATAAGTTCAAAACTGAAATCAGAAATCGAGTTTACCCAAAACCGTAAGTTTATTCCAACGTTCAGAACGTTAATCAAATAGAGTCTATTAGAAAGAGAGTTATGAATTAAAATTCGATTATATCAAATTAGGGAAAGTACTATTTACTTTCCGTTTTATCAAGATTTATTTATTATTTATTTATTATTTATTTATTTATTCAAATTAATGAATAAGAGTTACATTTTAAAGTTAATTTTATTTAAGTAGGGATTATAAGGCTATCGTTATAATCAATAATTTCCGTTAAAGAAGTGGACTCGTAAAATAGAATCCGAGAGTCGAGTTAGCAATGATTTGATAAGAAATCTAGAAATGAAAGAGGTAATCAAAAACTGACTGAAAATTTGTTGAGATGAATGGTTCCTTGATTGTTGATTTGTTGTTGGTTTATTCCTTTGGCATTAACACTTAGGGATTTGTTCTCTTACTAATTTACGGTTAGGGACTGATGGAAATGAATGGATAATGATGCTTGAATATAAGAAATGGAAATGTTTTTCAATGATAACGTTTATTTCTAAACATAGAAAATAAGAAATTGGAAATATATGGAAATGCTTTTCCAATGTTAATAAGAAATATGTTCTGGAATATATAAAATAAATAGTTTAAACTAGACAGAAACGTTTTCCAAGAATCGAGAGGGGATAAACGAGTTTGGAGAAATAGTTGGGTGAAGATATTGAAAGGGAATTGGGAAATGAATAAATTATTGATAAATCTATTTAAAGGGGCTCAGTGTTGATTTATGGTTGATCGATATAATTTCCATTTGGAAATTAGATCGTTTGTTTTATGGATGTTTTCTTTTGGTAATTAAATCATCGACTATAAAATTTCTGACCATTTTCTTCGTTGTCAATACGTAGAGACCGGGGTCAGATTTATTATCTGAAATCCACTCCGTATGTGCATTTGCGTTGAGAATCAAATATGATGAAGATAATTGAAGATGGAGTTTATGCAAGGGATGTTCTGGCGATCCAAGATAGAAATTGCCTAAAATGGATTTACATAATAGTGCCTTCGGTTTGTCCAGTCCCAGGGCAACGTGTAGGGATGGATGTCTGACAGAGTATACCTAATAGATTGCATAAGTTGATCCCTTCAAACATATTAACGTTCGGTGGAAGAGGAATTCATTTCTCTTAGCTTTATACTCATGGTATTCTTAGGGAAATCAATTTGTGATTTGGTAGGTTTGACGATATGGCATTCAAAGTGAATGGTGGTCAGATGTTCCAAAGGATACGCTTTGACCTCAAGCATCTTCAACCGGGAAATGACGAAAATAAGGTAGGCAGAATGGCTAAGTGGATCGCTCCCAATTAGAGTATATTGTGCCCATCTAGTGAATATTCATTTTTGTTCTTCTTTCGTTTCTGCATCTCTCGGGAATGGTTATGTTGGTATAGCAGTCGTAATGTAACAATCTGAAATCCCCGCCCTCTGAATTGGACGCAAGGCCCGATCTAAAATCCGAAAATCTTCGGATTCTTAACTTTGGGCATACAAAAACATCAGAAAAAAACACAAAAGACTTTTCATTAACATCATAAAATGTTACATCAGAGTACAAGAATATATATCAGAGTATAATGATTACAATGCACAGCGGAAATACAAATTTTACGTCAGTAGAAGACTCTCAAATGTTCTGGACACAACTTTACGCTTCAATCCAGAATCCTGCTCTAAATATCTGAAAAACAAACTACCCGGCTTCCCATGTGGAAAATATGGGCACCCGAGTTTGCAAGGGAAAAACAAACTACGGGTCAGTCATGGGACTGGTATGAAAACCAAAACAGTTATTAACTTTATTTTAAAGTGAGGCATATCACGGGACCACACCGTATAACACGAAATGGGTATACTCCACATGAATGCTTGTGCATAAACAACTACTAAAAATAGACCTATGAAACCTATAATGCATCAAACTTATTAACTTTATTTTAAAGTGAGGCATATCACGGGACCACACCGTATAGCACGAAATGGGTTCACTCCACAAGAATGCCAGTGCATAAACAACTACTAAAAATAGACTTATGAAACCTACAATGCATCAAACAATATGCAGTTCCTCAAACTACCCATTTAGGATTAATCCCTAACTTAGTTTTTCAAAATCTAATTAACTTTACAGAAGTTATTTATTTGGACTTTATTCCTGATTTCTTATTTCAAATCATTTGAAATATGTATCTAGATTTTATATCAAAGTAGCTTTCACTTCAGGATCTCAAACCAAAACATATTATAAAATCGAAAAATATCTACTATATAAGCATATCAAAATATTATGCCACCTGATCGGGAGGTTTCCCTGATGATCAGGCTCCAGGTACACCCTACTATCACGATAATAACCCAGGTATGTCCACTCTCCATTCCCGAGAGCGAACCATACCTTCCGTGGACCGTAGTCTATACATGCCTGATTTTCGTCACCAGGGTCGTTACCCTGATCATTGGTAATACATAGAAATCATTTCTATATCCCGAAGTGCGGAAAAACCATTTACATCAATAATCACAAATATATCAAATCTATATCGATTTCTGTTAACCCTGTTAAAACACAGTTTTAGGTACCAAGTCGGTCAGTCGCAAATGTGGATCGGTCTCAACAATGCGGACCGGGTTGGTCAGAATTAATGGACCGGATCAGTCAGTTGCAAAGTGCTAGATCTGTCACTACAGAATGGGTTGGCCTTAACTTTGATACGGGTTGGCACGCTGCTTAGAAGAATGGATCTGCCATACTTGTCTAAATAGTACGGACCGTATGCTAAGAACATGAAGCGAGTACTAGATGGGTCTTGAACTACCTAAGTGACGTTGGCACCATCAGCTCGCAAGTGCGTAACTTCCGATATATCATGTTACATGTAAAGACAGTTCAGTGACGATATAGTGTTCTCATAATAGAGCAGCAATAGCCAAGTAGCAGGATGGTCATGAACCATATATATTAGCATGAATGTGTGGCTTAGCAATGCCACGTCATCATTAACATTATCATTTCTAGAGAGTATGAGATAGTTGAATTCATAGATCAATGTATATTACAGTGGACAATACATGTCAGTATAAAGTGGGACGTGCACCCCTTGAACACTATGCTTAACAAATACAAAATATACGTGACACATGGATAAGGCAAGAAGTATCAATATGGGTCGGTATCATATTGTATTTGGATTGGCCTTAGATAACGTGAGCAAAGAGGGACCATCAGCAAATGAAGTATGAATTAGCTACGATTTCTCAAGCATCAACAGTTGCTTTCCATGCTGGTGTTTTACATATAGATGTATTCATTCAAATATGCATGGAGTGTGTGAATAATGACCCAACAAAGACACGTAGCAACGTCAGATTCACTCGTACATAATGGTACACTCATGCAACGTGAGGCGTAGATGCTACAAACAAAATTGGGGTTAGTCCATGAATGTGCATAGTGTATTATACATGTATGATGAAGCACACGACTGTTTATATTTTACGGGTCGGCCAATGGGCTAGTGCATGGATCATTACGTTGATTCGGTGAATCCGTTATGTTATAGTAGTATAGATCGGTTTATCTCATTGATAAAAATAAAACATTGCGTGCCAACTACCATAATATAAGAAGAATAGAACACGTGGCATCAAGTCCTGGTCTTCTCCAATATAAATTGCAGTATTTGGGTCAGTACATACTTCTCAACGTATGAACAAGTATTTGGGTTGGCACCATTATGTTATAGAAAAGTAACAGTACTATCACTATATGGATCAGTATTAAATAGAAGGAACTGGCATCTATGGAGGACACGTGGTCAGTCCTACAACCAATAATGGATCGGTATGTTGTTATAAAGTGGGTTGGTCCTGTAAAGACAAAACTGGATTGGGACAAAGAGGAAAGGCGGAAGCGCCAAAACAAGACTGGATCAGTATATTATCTGGTAGTGGATCGGTGCGTTATTAAATTTGGATCGGTACATTGGCATGGAACTGGAACGGTACTCTAGAACAAGATGGATCGGTATGTTTGCATAAGGTTTGGACCGGTGTACTACAGTAAAACGAATCGGCACTGTTTAAAGTGAAGTGGATCGGTTCATTTTAAGTTAAAGTGGACCGGTGACATTTCTGTAAATAATTTATGCCCGATCCATATTTACGTCTGATCCAAGTTAACGCCCGATCCAAGTTTTGGATGATCCAACTTTATGCCCGATCCAAACTCCGCACCCCGTAATTACGAAATTGCCACTACCTTCGAACTTCTTCTATAAATAGCCCCTTGCTCCATAATTCAAGGGACCGATTTCTGGACCCTGAAGGGCTGCCTAAACCATTCCAACACCTCTCTAAAAGCTTCGAAAACATTATTAATGGCTTCCTAAGTTTGCTTCATCATTCTCCAACAACATGAAGATAAATCAATCCAATTCCCGGTCCAAAATTGATCTAACACAACTCTAATGCTCTTTAGTCGCCATAGCCTCTCTCCTGTGACGGCAGGGAATTTCGCTCAGTCCGAACCAGTCGCTAAACCGACCCAGACCGTTCGAAACGCCCTATCGTTGAGAACACGACAAAATAGAACGCATATAAAAGAACATTTCCTTGTTAATTAAAACAATGCATCAGATTACAAGAATATACAGAGTATAAATGAATATTACACAGAAATATCAGAGATTTAAATTACATTTAAATACATAGCAGCGGAAAATAATACAATGCACAACTAGAAGAGATATACGGATACAAAGCTTTCCGGATATCATTCCAGCTGTAAACCAGGATCCTGTGAATATAAATCTACAAAACCAAAACTACTAGCTGCCCGTGTCAAAATAAGGGCACCCAGAGTTTAGGTTAAAACAATAAACTCCAGGTCAGTCATGTGACTGGTGTGAGAACTAAAACAGATACTAATCTTTTCCTTTAAAGTTCGGTAAATCAAGGGACCACGCCGTATAACACGGAACGGGTTTCCTCCCAAGAATACCAGTGCATAAAACAACAGCGCAATGCTAAATAAAGAAAAATGAAGCTGTTATAAGACCCAGGTCCTATCACACAATGCAACGCAAGCCGGGGGATAGGTTTTTCCCTTATAACAGCCAAAGAATGCTTGATACGTTCAAAACAAATCATTTGATACTATTATAAGTGCATAGTGTATAAAACAACTTCAAATCATAAGTATCAATCATAGGCGGCATGGGTACCATATATCATGTCGCCATATATAGGTTTACAATTAAAACCGCAAATGTCACGTATTTGGAAATTGGATTTCCGTCTATGAACCGAGGCAAAAGATAGTCCTCAACCTATTCGAGACAATCTAGCCCATGTCTCAGGAACAGCCGCAACTGCCCCATGGAGCGACAGGGCCGGTCCACCGATGTGGATTATTATGCCTGAACACTACGTTTCCCCGCCCTTTGGGGCGTAAATGAGCCAACGAATGACTCCATCGGACCCGGATCGTCCGATCAAACCGAGGCGCCTCGCAACAGCAACAACCACATAAGTCAAACTCATCAGGGCGTGTAAAACCACTGACGCCACTTTTTAGCTAGAAGGAAACGCATGCCCTCCCTGAGGTCCGTCTCCCGTTTTTGGTTCTTACCGGGTGTGAAACTCGCGAATTCACGTTACACAAAGCTGTGCCACACAGGCTGTGCTTTGATCATCACCACAAGACTTTGCTTTTCAACAGAAGCCTCGATCTATTGCCACACAGGCAATTCACTCTATGTGTTTGATATCCATCAGTATATAACCCCTGAGCTCGTATGTCTCAGAGAAGGGCGTTAAGCAAGAGAATAAATTCTCCGCCGCCAAACAGATATATATTTAATAGAAATCAATCACACAGACTAAAATCCAATGTCAGACACACAGTCCATTTACAAGTCCGTTCTGGGTCTGAACGAAACCGGAGGCACCTAGTACCCCGCACATCCATCGATCTCCAAGTACGTCTAGACGATCACCAACTGTTTCCATCTTCTTGGGTGTACAGCCCAATCAAGATCATCGGTTATCACCCAAACGACGTGAAGACCTCCGGTCTTCGACCACCGTCTTCATCTTCGACTTATCGTCGTATCAGTTATTCAGAATGGGATAAACCCGGTCTTTCCGAATAACTCTCGTATATTTTATAAAAGTGCTACACAAACACAACATACGCCTCATTCCAATTCATCAGTCACTAACCGCAAATTAATCAAGAGAATAGTTCCCCAAATATTAACCCCGAAGGCCGAAACCAACATCAGATCAATATACAGAAAACCATTCTGCTTGGCTAACCGACAGTTAGTTTCTAAATTTCACATTCATAGGGAAAGATTCCCATTAATTTTATCAAAGATAAATTCCTTGAATTTATTCTTTAATCTACTTTTGAATTTCGATTCAATTAGTCGGGATTTATGAAACTTACTGAAGTAATCATTTGTTTTAATTTCCCAATCCCAACCTATTCATCCCATGAAGTAAAACTGGTAATACTTCATACCTAACACCACGGTGTTATCGGTAAATTCAATTACCATTTCACGTTCAAATCTAATTAAAGATTTGACTATCGCCTGGAGCAAAACTGGTGATACTCCATTCTCAACCATTTCAATCTAATTAAAGATTCATTAAAACTCAACTTAGTTTTAATCGTTAACTGGGTTAAAGAATCCGTGTCATTTAAAAACACAGTTCACAATAAACCCAAAATCACCTTCATTAATTATCGGGTTAAAGAACGAGTGTTATTTAAAACACTGCCCACGATAAACCCAAAAATCAATATCAATTCAATTCCAATTAAATATTATTTAATTGGTACACTTCATTAAATCTAAATAAAAAGATTTAATCTTTTCTCAACTGGGTTCAAGAACAGTGTTAGTGAAGACACCATTCACGACAAACCCCAAATCACATTTGATATTCAATACAAGACTCTGAATAGAAAATATATCGGCTTATATTCAATATCAAATTCTACGACTAACAAATGTCGTATTGGAAATAACGATATAAATATATCTTTCAAATTTCCATAACAACACCTGTATAATCACGAATTCCAACATCGAAATATTCCGAAGACAATTTCGATTCAAATCCACTCCAATGCAATCATTGGAAATTCTGGTTATTTTTAAAACCCTTTTCAAATTCAATTTATTTATTTAAAAATAAATAGAATTATATTTCTAGTTCAAAACTAGTTCATTTCGATAAAAAATCTATTTTTATCTTTTCAAATATGGAGTTTTTCATCCCAATTCTTTCTAAATCATTTCTTATGATTTTACACAAATTATTACTATTTTTAATAATTTTATCAAGGCCCGTACCGTCGATTTCCATCAATGGCCATCGAACTGCACTTATAGCGACCTTTTTCAAATTTGATTTGGACATAATTCCAAATCCAACCGTTAGATTTCTAATTTCTAATATCCGTTAGAAAGCTCTTTTCGATACGAACCCAACGGTTCCGGTTTTAGGAGAATCCGACGGTCGGATCTCCCGTAATGCCCGTTTGAAATAAATGGTCGAAATTCACGAACTGCCGCGGAGCGGCGCGTTCTATTCAGGCCATTATATTATATATATAATATATATAATATATATTTCATCGATTTCTATTTAAAACGAATTATATAAATAGTTTTAAAATTCATTTCAAAAGCAATTTCAACCTTCATTTCAATTCAAATCAAAATTGAATTCTTCTTTATAAATTCGTTTTAAATATTCATTTCTATTCAATTCAAATTTCAATTCAATTTGAATTCATATTCAATTCAATTCATTTCGAAATCGTTTTCAATTCAATTCATTTCGAAATCGTTTTCAATTCAATTCATTTCGAAATCGTTTCAATTCAATTCATTTCGAAATCGTTTCAATTCAATTCATTTCGAAATCGTTTTCAATTCAATTCATTTCGAAATTGTTTTCAATTCAATTCATTTCAAAATGAATAAAATCGATATAAATATCGTTCACGTCAAAATGGCGTCAATTTAATCAACACGGCTTCATAAATTTCTATTTTCAAATATTCTATTTCAAATATTTCCTTTTCAAAATAGTTGTTATTATCAAAATATTTCGTTCAACACATGACCAATCTCAATGAATGAGTACTGTCAACACATGAACTTTTATTTTATATCGATAAAGGTGTAAATTTTATTACTAAAATATTTCGTTCAACACATGACCAATCTCAATGGATGAGTACTGTCAACACATGAACTTTTATTTTATATCGACAAAGGTGTAAATTTTATTACTAAAATATTTCGTTCAACACATGACCAATCTCAATGGATGAGTACTGTCAACACATGAACTTTTATTTTATATCGACAAAGGTGTAAATTTTATTACTAAAATATTTCGTTCAACACATGACCAATCTCAATGGATGAGTACTGTCAACACATGAACTTTTATTTTATAATATTCTTTATTTTTCAAATTGGAATGAGGCCCAATCAATTACCATATAAAGTTAATTATGTGGATTTTCATACAACACATGTATAATAGCATTGAAAAGTAATCAACCATCAACCAAAGTGCACTACACTGTATAAGCATCAAATATAGATATCTAACGCTTATAACAGCCTTCAATCGATCGATCGACATATTTAATCAATCAGGATGAGTGAACTTCAAATTTCATCCTAACACCCGTGTGGGCTTTTAAACAATCAAACACATATTTTATTTGTGCAGTTGGGCGATGTGTAAAATTTATCGACCCAATCAATGTCCTTCAAATAAGTGTACATAAACAAACCGTCCGGTTTGTAAATGAATATTTATTTATTTACATTCACGTTAAAAATTATATTTTTAACGATAAAACATTTTATTCAACCTATGAATATTCTATTCGGTTCATTTATTCCATAAAATGATATTTTTATTTTTCTAACTTATTTTAGAAAATTTCGGCGGCATAACGGCACGATACTAGAAACGGGACGAGGCCTAGCCTTATCCCCGGTCTAGTGAAGGCCCACGCCATTCACACATCAATCAATCCATTCATTTCACCAAACAATTCAATTCATTTCATTATGCAAACCACAAAATTTGGAGTAAGAGTCTAACCTAGCCTTACTCCTTCGCCTTATAACGGCGCACGTCTAATCCTAACCAATTTATCGATTCGATTTTTCACACCACAAACCACATTCAAACCAATATCGCAATCAATCACCAAACAACCAAACAAACAAGTCCATGGTCTGTGGACGATTGTGTCGGGTGCTACTAAACACCGTCTGCATCCTAGTATATATATATATAACTAGAAAATAAATTGAAGAGTGAGAAATTCTCACTTATAGCTATCCAATCATCTTGACTCTTCATTTATAGAAATCTTCAACGCTATCCCATCTTCGTCATCTTCGTTGCCCGTAGCCACTATATATATAAAAATCACATTTTTATATATTGATGTATTAAAAATAAAAATCGCATTTTTATTTATTCACTTTCGGTTTAAAAATCATATTTTTATCGCTAACTTCATATTGTGAAAATAGAATTTTCACTTCGTTATACTTTATATAAAAATTGAATCTTTACTATGTTATTCAATATAAAAAAATCGAATTTTTACTACGGTGTTCAATATATAAAAATCGAATTTTTACTCCATTATTGATTATTTCTATGTACGACCATTTTATAAATAACATACATACGATAAAAATGATATTTTTATCAAACCAAAAATTGTATTTTTCACATCAAAGAAAAATCATAATTTTCGATCTTAGCAAATCTTATTTTCATTTCAAAGAAAAATATATTTTCACAATCACAGAACTTATTTTTCAAAAATCAAAAATCATATATGCAAAATTCATATTTTTATATTTCTATTAATCATATAAAAAAATCATATTTTTATATGATTAGAAACCATGCTATTCTTATTTTATTTTAAAACTAATGCTATATAATTTCAGATTTCCTAAACAATAAAGTATATATATAACTTATTAGTAAAGACCAAATTTTTAAACAAGGTATTTATTTTTAAAACTGAAATTAAAATTAATAGCATGAAAACTCACCGTATTTTCGGATTTTGGGGATCGAAGGAGAAATGTCGGGGTCTGCAGGGTCGAAGATGGAGCGGTGGGGTCCCTGATGCGTCGGCGGTGGACTGCTGGCGGAGGTGGTGGCCATGGCGGTCGAAGCTGTCGATTTGGGGTTCGGCTCGAGGGGTTTCGCGATTTCCAGAGAGGGGAGCAAGGACGGAGGAAGGAGGAGCGTCGGTCTTGGGAGGAGGTGGTAGCGTAGACTTCGGAGGAGGAGGCGGGGCGCGATGGCATTCGTCGCCATCGGCGGTTTCCAGATCGAGGAAATCATTTTTTTTTATTTTGATTCTGAAATGAAACGAAGGGGGAGGGGGGGGGGGGGCAGAAAGATAAAGGGAGGAGGGAGAAGAAATTTTTATTTTTAATTATTTAATTATTTAATTTTCAAAAAGGTACTTTTACATACGACCTCGAAACGAGGTCCACCGCCTGTCGTCCATAGCGTATTACCCCCATTCCGAACACAATGGGATATGTATCGCAAGCTGATTCGACTGTTTCAATCAGTTTCCTTTGAATTTACATTTAAATCACTATATTAAATTTTAAACGTACATTTCAAATTACCGGGGTCACATACTAACTAGAAAAATTACAGAAAAATATTTTCTAGCTTCGCATTGACGATACGGTCCTAACAAAACTAGTTTCGTCGAATTCCGAGACCGTTAGAAAAATGGCCATTTTCCAGTCGATTAAAATCAACTGAAACTGGTCAAACGCGTTTTCCTTTGTCACGCTCACATATTGATTCAGAAAATTATGAAATTTGGAATCTAGCAATAATTTGACACTGCGGACCCAACAAAACTGGTTTCGTCGAAATCCGAGGTCATCTGCAAAATGTCCATTTTTAAGGGCCTGAATTCCATAGCGACTATTCAGAATTTTCAACTGGACATATCTTTTGATTCCCGCTATGAAATTTCGATTTTTCGGATTCGATAGAAATATATTATCAATTAGATCCTATCATTTTTGGTTTCACTAAAATCCGGATTGTTTTGCACCCGGTACATTCAATTGAAGTTTGAAATCGAATTATCGAACTACCGCGCCATTTTCAATTCTATTTATAATTATATATAATTATTTATATTCTAACGACGACGTATATAATATATACGTTCGAATTATATTCAAAATAAATTTCTCGTCGACACTATTTAAAATAATTCATTTTAAATAATCAAAATTCACTAAAATTGCCAAAATAAAAATTTTAAACTGGCCCAGATTTTCGGGTTATTACATCTCCAGTGCACGGATCTAAAATCACTTTCATGATGGAATCAAGGACGAACATAAGATTATACAATCCAATCCATTCCTTCCCGAATCTAAGTGAGATCTAAAGTGTAAAGAGAGCCAAAAGTGGAGAATTGTCACAAAAATGGTCAAGTGTAATTAATGCGATGTATGAGATGATAAAATTTGTAATTCTCTCCATAATGATGAAGAATGATTGAAAAGTGGACATAGATTCATATTGAATCGAACCACTATAAAAATCCCGTGTCTCTTACTTGATTTTCTCCATTTATTTTGCGTTTGTGGCCCCTTTTTAATTTCTAACCATAATTGGTGAAGTGTGATTTCGCATCCTTGGTGTTGATTCCAATTTTGAGATCAACATTTGGCACCCACCATGGGGCCCGTCTTCTCTTTCCAAGTTAAGCGCCTTGTGCTACTATCAAACTATGAAGCTTACTCCTACGATAGGTCTTTTTAATTCTAGATCCGGACCAATCAACGAGATTCTCTTCAAATTCAAAAGTTGTCTGACGTTGTTCACTCTTTAAGGCCAAGTGTTTTGTGGAGAATATCGAAGTTATGCCTTTGTCAAAAAAGTGCGACAATAAGTTCACCAAAAGATCGAGAAATAACGATCAGGAAGCTATCACCATTCCACGAACCAATCAAGCAATATCCAATCTTTAAAAGTTAGAATGGACATACCTCGAGATGAGTTGAATTCTTTTGTGAATAACTTGAACCAACAAATAGCAACTTCGAACGAGGCCTAAATCGAAAAGCTAAGAATGACTCTAGTTGATCAATTGAATATGAACCTCCGAACATTGATCCACTGTAACGGCTAGGATTTTTGCTCGGACCCAATCAATCGCAAAACCGACTAAGACCGTTCAAAACCCGAATACGTTAACTCTAGGAATACAACATCATCAGAACAACAACAGTAGACTTTTATAAAACATCATAATAATGTTATATCAGAGTACAGAACATATCAGAGTACATTGAATAAAATTACAGTGGAAGATAAATTTCAATAAATTAAATACAATAAACAGCGTAAGACTTTCTATGCTCTGGACATAGCTTTAGGCTTCGATCCAGAATCCTGCTCAAGAGATAAATATCTGCAAAAAGCTACTCGACTGCCCGTGTGGAAAAGAGGGCACCCGAGTTTGCAAAGTGAAACAAACTACGAGTCAGTCATGGGACTGGTGTGAGAATTCTTAACTAATATAACTAATAGCAATAAGGAAAATCCAAGGACCACGCCGCTAACGCGGAACAGGTTTTATTCCAATGGATTGCCGGTGCATAAATTAAAGTAAATCGTTAAACAACGCAATGCTTTTTAGAAGAATGAAACCATTATAAGACCCAAGTCCCATCACACAATGCAACGCAAACCGGAGGATAGAGTTTTACCTTATAATCGTCAAAAATGCTTGGTACGATAAAACAGATTTGATATTATTGTTAGTGTATATATGTTTCAAAAACATTTCAATCATAATGTATCAATCATAGACGGCATAGTACCCCATCCTACTATGTCTCCATACTGGTTCTACAATCAAAACCGCATGGTGTCGTATTGGAAATTGGGTTTCCGTCATGAGTCAAGGCTAGGGACGAGCTCCTTACCGATTCGAGACACTCTAGCTAATGTCTCAGGATTCCCCGCAGTGAACCCTTGGATCCTGCAGGGCCGGTCCGCACATACGATTTTGCGGATTGACAATTCCTGAACACACGTTTCCTGGTCCTATAGGACCTATCATCCGAGGCGCCTCATTCCATCATCTACATAAGTAAAATCCCGGGCCATGTAAAACCCAAACACCACTTCTAGCTAGAAAGAAATGTGCTGCTCTCCCTGCGTTCCCTTCTCTCGTTTTAGACTCCAACGGGTTGTGAGGCTCGTGAAGCTACGTAATACACAAAGCTATGCTTATTCAAGCTGTGCTTTGATCATCAACCACAAGGCCTGCTTTTCAACAAAAGCCTTGATCATTTGCATCTTAGCATGCCACATTGTCAATCCATACCATACCATTGATTCCTACCAATATATAACCTCTAAGCTCGTACGTCTTAGAGAAGGGTGTTAAACACCAAACAGATATATATTTAGCAGAGATCAATGAATACCGTATAAAGGAATACAACATCAGACATACAATCCATTTTCAAGTCCGTTCTGGGTCTGAACGAAACCGGAGGCACCTTATACCTCGCATATCCGAACAATCAACAAGTAGTCTGGACGGCCACCATTTTAGCCCCTTCAAGGTAGCTACTCCAATCATGGGCGTCAATGGTAACTCATCCATTCGACGTGAAGATTGTCGGTCTTCAATCACCGTCTTCAACTCTTCGACTTAGATCGACGAATATTCATTTGAAATGAGATTGAACTCGGACTTCTCAAATGATCCTCGTATATATAATTCAAAATCATTTCTTATCGTTAATATTAATTTATAACAATTAATCTCTATTTTTATTTATATAAAAATAATTGAATTTTATTTAACGACACTTCATGTCAATAGGCGACCTTGGCGCTGTTTTCACCCAAATTTGTTTTACAATTTTGTCTGAATCTAACCGTTGGATTTTAACACAATGCATATCGTTGGAAAGATCTTCCCAAGGCGAACCTAACGTTTTCAGTTTTGGGAAAATCCTACGGTCGGATATTTCAGTATAACTATTTAAAGTTACGATTGTCGAATCGCAAACTACTGCGCGCGATTCGTTTAATTATAATTTACATATATATACTTATATATAATTCCGTCATCCATTTCATTTCACTAAATTTTGTTAACATCAAATATCCCTATTTTTGTATATAATATCGAGGTATAACATGGCACACAATAATTTTTAATTTTATTATAATTCACATACACATGCTATATCCAACAATGTACGTTTTTCTTTCATCTTTCTAATCCTTTTATTTACATAAAAAAAATGTAAATTTCTATTCCTATTTTATTTACATTGAGAAATGTAAACTTATATTTCAATATATTATTATATTGAAAATGTAACTTTTATTTCATATTCTATTTACATTGGAAAATGTGAATTCCTAATCATTCTTTTATTTCTTTTGTTTACATTGAAAAATGTAAATTCTTTTATTTACATATAAAAAATAAATAAATATAATTTCTATTTTATCCTTATTTACATTGAAAAAATGTAAGTTTCTATATTTCTCTAATTACATATAAAAATGTAACTTCCTATTTTTCTTTTATTTACATTGAAAAATGTAACTTCTTTTTACCACCTCTAAAATGACGATAAAAATATACAATAATTATTCTATTCTTTTATCGCATCTAAAGTGACGTTAAAAATATACATTTCATTTCTACTCTTTTTATCGCATCTAAAATGACGATAAAAATATACATTTTAATTCCATTATTTTTATTCACATTAAAAATGTAAACTTTTCTTTTTAATATAATCTACATTAAAATGTGACTTTTCTTTTTAATATAATCTACATTAAAATGTGACTTTTCTTTTTAATATAATCTATATTGCATTAAATAATTTTGCAATGTCAAAATCTAATCTTTTCATTACATAAAAATGTTATTTTCTTACTTTAAATCTTAATTACATGAAAATATAAACTATAACTTAATTACATAAAAATTTAATTTTCTTCCTTTATCTTAATTTACATGATAAATGAAAATTTTTCACCTTTAACCTAATTCACATGGAAATTGACTTAATTACATAAAAATGAAAATTTTATGTTCTTTAACTTAATTACATAAAAAATGTAATTTTCTTCTAATTCTTATTTACATTAAGAAAAATGTAACTTTTCTAATTCCCTACTTCTTTTTATTGCATATAAAAGGTCAATAAAGATGTAATCTTTATTTCTATACTTTTTGTTCTGATTTATAATTTCTAACAAAAATGACCCTTTTAATTCTAATTTACATTTCCTAACAAAATGTCCTTTATATTCTAGTTTACATTTTGAATGTAATTTTCCTTTTCATTGCTTATTTACCTAAAAAGTAAATTTTCCTCTTTCATTGTTTATTTACATAAAAATGTAAATTTCCTTTCTAATTTCCTTTATTGAAAATCTATTTACATTAAAAAGGTAAATATCATATCTAAATTCTTTTTATTAAAAATCTATTAACATAAAAATGTAAATATCACTCCTTTATTCTTCTAATGAAAATCTAAGTTTCCACTTTTAATTACATAAAAATGTAATTTTATCTTTCTATAAATCTAAATAAATATAAATGTATTTTTCTTACTTTTTAATTTGCAATGTAAATTTTAATACTTTAATTACACATAAAAATGTAATTTTATTTACTATGCAAATTCTTTCTCTTTAATTACATATAAAAATGTAATTATATTTTACATGCAAAAAACTTATTCTTTAATTACATTTAAAAATGTGATTTTATTTACAATGTAAATCTTTAATTTCATATAACAAAGCAATTTTATTTTCAATGACAAAATCTTATCTTTTTAATTACATAAAAATGTAATTTTTATTGAGGTGTCAATCATGTTCATTTCTAATTTAAGACATAATGGTGTAAATAATGTCATTTCCAATTTAACACATAACAGTGTAAATAATGTCATTTCATAATTAACACAACAATGTTATCTTCTGTTCTTTATCTCACTACACAACAAAAATGAAATTTTTGATCTTTATTTCATCACACCCAAAAATTTACCTCTTATTAACAAAGTTGTTTCTTTTCATTAACCATGTTACCACTTTTCATTAACAAAGTTAATACTTTTAATTATACACAAAACAAGTTTCAATCTTTAATTGTACACAAACAAGTTTCAATCTTTTATTGTACACAAACAAGTTTCAATCTTTTATTAAAAACAAAAGTTCCAATTTTTTTTATATAAAAACAACAGTTAACCTCTTTCATATAAAGACAAAAGGTGAAATCTTTATTTAACCACAAAAGGTAAAATCTCTTATTCGACAAAGAAAAGTAAATTCTTTTAATTTGCAAACAAAAGTTAATTATTTTCATTTACAACAAAAGTAAAAAAAAATTCTTCTTTTTTACAAACAAAAGTAAATTCTCTTTACTAACAAACAAACGTGAATTCTATTTGTTAACCAACAAAAGTTAAATCTTTTTAATTTACAAACAAGGTTATATCTTTTTAATTTGCAAACAAAATTACAACTTTTAATTTACAAAACAAAGTTGTAATCTTTTTATTTTTAAAACAAAGGAAAAATCTTTTTAATTTATTATTGACATTGATTCAAAATAAAAATCAGATCTATCACTCAGATTCAAACAATGGAAATTTCTGGTTATACAAGACCAGATCTATTACATACAAACAATACAATCAGTCACCAACAACAAACAGTAAAATTTAATTACAACAATCATAGATTTGATTATAAAAACATGTGTATATGCAATTCAAACAACAAGGAGTAAAATATATTTTCAAAAATAGAAATCTCACATCGTTATTGAGTTCTGCTCTGTTCAGATCCAAAATTTGTCAAAAATTCAACTTGCTCACAATCAGGTCTAGTCAGTCTCATCGCGAAGGTCTCGGTCTCACGATCGTGGCGCACCTAAAATCGTTCGAATCCGAGTCCGTACGAGCAAGATATGGTTTAATTAAGATTGGTCAAAATTTAAATTAATTAATTTATAAAGTCAAAGCTTTGAAAAGTCAACTCACCCTGCTTCTTCCTCCCTAACGTTCAAAACCCAAAATGAACCCATAACCTTCAAAACTAGGTTTCCATTTATCTCTAAATTGGTGCAGCTTGAAGACGATCGGAAGGTGGCATATCGGAGAGGGAGGAGAGAGCTTGGTGCGCCTAGGGAGGTGAAGGCCGCGGTGGGGCCCGCTGGGCGCGGTGGGGGCTGTTTGGCCGCGGGTTGGGGAGGAATTCTGGGCCAAAACACATCATTATATCTCATCATGTCCGTATCAAATCGAAGAGGAAGAAGAGTTCTACAATAAGTTCTAAAGGAGGGAGTGATTTCATTGAATGGATTGTGAGAAATTGTGGAAGGAATTTCAGAGCTTTTTGGCCATGAATAACATGGGATGGCGGCTGCGTTTTGGTAGGGGAGGATTAGGGTTGGGATTAGTGAATATATTTATATTATTTAATTAGTTAATTAGTCCATTAGGGCCCGTTTAGCAACTTTGTCTGATTTTAGCCCAACGACTGTCGTTCTTACCTGTTAACCCCTATTCCGGACTCATCTAGCTATGTCCCGCAGGCCCAAACGACTGTCTTGGCCCAGTTTTCTTTATTTTAAAATATTTTCTTTTATTTTTAATTCAACCGTACGAATAAATTCACCGGGGCCACAAATTAACTTCGAAAAATCCCGAAAAATATATTTAGCTATGTTTTGACGCTGCGGACCTAGGAAAATGAATTTCGTTCAATTCCGAGCCTCTTTAAAAAAAGGCATTTTTCAAGTCGATTAAAATTGACCGAAATTAACAAAACACAAATCTTTTAGCCACGGTCACAAATTAATTCTAAAAATTATGAAAAATTAAACTTAACCATATTTTGACATTCCGAATCCAACAAAAGTGGTTTCGTCGAAAATAGAGGTCGTTTGAAAAATGACTATTATCAAGGCGTATATATTACATATTAAAAATACATTTTTAAACAAATAATTTCCGAAACTCGAAATATATAAGTGTTTATACTTTTTAAATGCAGAAATGTCATTCTGAACTCAATGGAAGTGGTTTCGAGTCCAAATTCCTTCGTATGCAAAAAGTAGTATTTTTGACCTTTATATTATATATATAAATTTCATAGCGACCTTTCTAAATTTTAAACTAGGCATAACTTTTGATTCCATCTATGAAATTTCAACTTTTCAGATTCGTTAGGAAGATATTTTAAAAGAGATTCTGATATTTTTGGTTTCACTAAAATCCGTTAAATTTTGCATCCTGTATGGTCAGTCAAAGTTCAAGTTTGACTTTTCAAACTACTGCGCTATTTCTTACTCCTTTTATAATTAAAATTAAATTATTCATTCTAACTTCGATTAAAATAAATTTTTAGTCGTTATTATTGTAAATGAATTATTTTAAATATCAAAACCCATTAAAATTAGTTAAAATAAATTTTTAAATTTACCCCAAAATTCAGGGTTGTTACATCGACAAAAACGCGATAAAGCTCCGATAGTTTTCGGAAATGGTATAGAGGATGTTTTTACCACTCACCTGCACAATAATCCGATTGGAGGACAAATCCCAAGGGGAAGAATTAGATGCTGCTATAGCCAATCTAAACCGAAAGATTGACACCTCAAACGATATGATGTTGGTACGAATATATAGCCTCATGGTTGATGTTCCCAACATAATAGATCATAAAGTTGACATTCATAAGCCAAAAAGTTCACATTCCTTTACATCTGACTCTCGTAATAAGGATTATGAGTATCACGGCAAAGGATTGACTAAAAGCAATCATTCATTCCCCTACACCCGTCAAGACAGTAGTAAGAGAAATGTTGAAGGACAAAAAATAGGATATGAAAGCAAGGGAGCAGAAAAGGGAAGTAATAAGAAATTTGGCCTTTTCAAATCTGAAGAGCTAACCTTGTTAAACGATACCCCAAAGAACATCTTTCTTGCTACCAGAAACACAGAACATTTTCCGAATCCATTACCATCACTGAAACTTTCGAATAAAGCTTCGGAATCTAAGAGGATCTGTCTTTACCACAACCAGCCTTGTAACACCCCATAAATCAGTTAATACTAATATTCACAAATTAAAAGAATTAATATTGAGAATTTGCACGAAATAGCCTTAAAAAGGCATATAACAAATTTGAGACATGTGAATTGTCTTAAAAGGCGAAAAATGGAATTAAGACATTAATTGGAAAATTAATGTGTAGAAATGGTCATAAGTTAATTATGGATTAATTTGAATTCATGAATAGGTGTGTGTGTGTATATATATATTTATATATATATGGGCAGTTAATGTAAACATGAATAGAAGTTTATTAATTTGCTGAGTGTTTGCTGAGTCACTTTTGACTCATTGCTGAGTCAATATGATAAACCCCATCTGGTCTGAATGGCTGCGGTTATTTCTAGGTTAAATCTAATGGCCTAAATGAATCCTAACATCTATAAATAAGTGGGTAGACTCTAACCCTAAATCACTTGAAAAATTGGAGAGCTACCGACATGCCGTTGCCATGGAGTTCAGCATAGCCGTCACAAACTAAAGAAGAAGAAGGCCTAATCTACAAACTAAATCTACCCAAATCAAATCAAAAGCTCTCTCTCTATTTCTCTTCTTTAAAATTGTGAGTATGCTGATTCTCACAATGTTATTATAAAATAATTCGATTAAGTTATGAATTGGATCACAAGAAAGTGATATGAATTGTTATGTATTTGTAAATTTTGTTGTGGATCTCTTATGCTATTATGTTATCATATATATATTGTTATGTTGTAGTGATTATGTTGTAAATAATCCTATGCTATGTCATATGTGATTAATCATGCTATGCTATGTTATAAACCATGTTATGCCATGTTGTAAATCATGTTATTCTATGTTGTAAATCATATCAAGCTATGTTGCAAATTATGATATGCTATGTTGTAAATCTTACATATGTTGTAGATCTCATATTATCATATATGTTGAAATACTTATGTTATATGATAATGATGTCATGTTAAGTTGTGTTGAATCATGCAAGTTGTAAAATCATGATGTTATTATTTATGCGAATTGGATCATGTTTAAAGTTTATGTTTTTTTAAAATAGATCTTGAATATGGGAATTTGCCTATTAAGTTAGGTGTACCCATATACACGAATCTATGATTAAATGAATTTTGATTTTTGGGAATTTGCCTATTGAGTTAGGTGTACCCATATAAAACCATATTGTTAATGATGTTTATTCACACATGTTCAATACAAGTTTATGGAACTTGATCAAAATCATATTATGTGAATTATGAATAAGTTGACACCCTTAGACCCATGACATGTATAACCTTATGCAAGTTGTAATTTTGATATATGCAAGCTTCACCCCTTGTTAGTATTCATTTAGTCACATATATATGTTGTTGTTGTGAATATTTTCTTTTATGTTATGAGTTAGACTAATCGGGTCTAGCATACATTTTGCGAATAAACGTTCAAACGTGGGGTAGGGGTAATATTAGGAAATTAATAAATTGGGGTGCAATTGATATGATTTTGCATGCCTTAAATGGATGTCCATAATTGAGTCAATTATGGACATTGCTAAATTTGGAATTAATTAATAATTCAAATAGGGAATTATTAAAATTGGGGAAAGTGGATTATTAATAATAATCAATGCTAAGGACACGAGGTTGGACCCGTTTGTGACGTAAACCTGCCCGGACCCACCCGGCAAATCCAGTAGTCACAAATGTCGGCCCAATGTGAGAGGTCCTAGGCCCAAACTAAAGCATAACAGTTGTAAAGACACGAGGTTAGACTCTTTTATGGTGTAAGACTGCCCGGACCCGCCCGGCAAATCTAGCTGCCATAAATGCCAGTCTAATGTGAGAGGTCTTTATGAGGTTATGGCCTTAATAAATTAAGAAATACTTAACCAGATAATCATGTAAGGTGGGACATGGGGGTTAAGTAGGTGCCTTAGGTGGCATGAGGAATCTAGTGGTTGCCTTTAGAGGCATTTGAAATACGATTAGACTTAACCAAACACACATGTAACGAACATGAATAGTGGGTTAAGTGGGATTGACTAAGGGGACAAGCTTAGGTGGAATGCTTGTGGGAGATAACGGGGGCCCATTTCAACTAGTATCCCAAAACGTATCTTTGTGGGCTCGACCCAAGTCGAGGACGGGACACGCATACTGGGTTTGACTATAAGAGGCCAAAACAGGGAGCGGTGGCAACGCAAGTCCAACGGGTTTCATATGCATGTGTGGACCCGGGCTGGTAGGTAAGACGTTGTTGCATCGTGTAGGTATAAGCTGTGCATCTCCGTTATATCGGGTTGCCACTTTAGGGGAATGATACACCCCACTGTGGGGCCAGCACGGGTATCTACAAGTAGGGAGCCGATCGAAAAATGGAAAGTGGGGTACACCTAGTGGAGATAGGGGCAGGCGGCACCTATGTAGTCAGCTAGGAGTACGTAAAGCCATTAAGAAAGTTTCTAAGTGAAGCTAAGGGGAATCAATCTTTAGGGTGACTGGTGTGGTGCAGTATAGTGTTTATCCTTTAGTATTTAGGAGCGCCTATAACGTTTCCTTTAGCGATTGTCTATGTCCTTAATCTGCTCTTTCATAGACATTTCCTTGTTTTCCAGCTTATGCCTTAGTCCAGTTATTTTGATAATAGTATGTATAATTATCATACTCGCCAGACTTTATGTCTGACCCCCCCTCTTTTTCATCCTTTTCTCCCTTCAGGTCCTCAGTTTGGGCCAAGTTCCAGTGGAGTCTGATTGGATTGCTTATCTCTTGGAAAGCTTGGACTGCTGAAGTAAAGTCCAGCTTGTTATCTTTCTTTTTAATGGCTATTTATGTAATGGGATTATATACTTGTTTTATCAAGATAGATATTGTACTTGACTTTGATTATGGTGTTATGATGTAATCAAACATGTTTTGACTTCTGCTGCAATTGAAATAAAGTTTTTAAATTTCCATGTACTATTTTATATCTGTCTTGTTGAAATTTTACTGTTCTATATTCACCTAAAACCTCCATAGAAGTTAATGCATTCCCTTTGTGAGTGACATTAATGGACGTGGGGTGTTACACGTGGTATCAGAGCATAAGGTTACCAGAACAGATAAAATTTTTAGAAAAATATTTTTCTAAAGTATTTTTGGAAGAAGTGCTTTCAAAAACATGTTATTTAAAGAGAGTTTTTATGAAAAACATAATCCCAAATAGCCATATCCTTATATTTATCTTTCGAATTCTCCATTTTGAATCTTTCCTTTTTCGTTTCAGCATGGCTGAAGATCTTAATCTCCCAGAAGGTGTGACGATTCCAGGGTGGTTTAGGAGATATTTGGAGGCTAGGGTCACCACTGCAGGCCCAGCAGATGTTCCTCCACCCCCAGTTGCACCCATTCCTCCTCCTCCTCCTCGTGTTGACACTTTTGCAAAGACGTGCAAGGAGTTTAAAGCTATGGGCGGAAAAACTTTTCAAGGGACTGAGACGTTTGTGGAGGCCAGAGACTGGCTTAAGGAGACTGAGGAATTGTTGGATATCTTTGAAGTGGAAGATGGGAGGAAAGTCCGTTTAGCTGCTTGGTTAATGAAGGGAGAGGCCTCGTTTTGGTGGGAGGTCACTAACGGGGAACGTCCAGTTGATTCATGGGCGGATTTCAGACGAAGGTTTGAGGCAAAGTTTCTTTCAAGGGCAGAGGAGAATTTAAATATGGAAAAATTCCTGACATTAAAGCAAGGGAGCTTATCAGTGAAGGAGTATGTCAATAAATTTAATCAGTTAGCAAGGTTTGGCTTGGAGTTGGTGAACACGCCAAAGAAGAAAGCTTTGAGGTTCGTTAGAGGCTTGAATGAACCGTTGCAAGGGTTGGCTATGACCCACATCCCTGTGGGAGCCACCATTGAAAGGCTAGTAGAAATGGCACTTATGCATGAGGATAAGGCAGTTGAAAAGAAGGGGGATCAGAAGAAACCCCAACAGCAAAATAAGAAGGGTGGTAAAAACAATAATGGCAAAGGGAAGAAGAGATGCTTCAATTGTGGGACGCCTGGCCATCTCAGCAAAGATTGTAGAAAGAAAAAGAAGACTGGTTGTTTTCATTGTGGAGATGCGGGACATTTGGTGAAGGACTGCCCAAAGAAGGGGCAGAGGGCAGGGTCTACCTCTGGAGGACAGGTGCAGGCTCTTGTGGCACCAAGGCAGGCAAGGGGGCAAGTTCAGGCTATTGCGGCCCCACCGCTGCAAGAAAGAGGTAGAACAATTTCTGTTGAAAGCTTAGTTTTTCTGTTTGATCATCCTGTTCGTACCTTATTCGATTCTGGCGCATCTCATTCGTTTATCTCTGCATCATTAGTTGAATTACTGCACTTGAACACCAGTTTAGTAGAGAATCCCTTGGTTGTTTCAAATCCAATTGGGGGTTCGGCTCATTTGACCATGATATGTTTGGATTTGAAAATCTCTATACTTAGCGTTGAATTTAGATGTGATGCTTATGTATTGGGCTTCACGGGCTATGGGCTAATTTTAGGAATGGATTGGTTATCTAGAAATGGGGCCATTCTTGATTGTGAAAGGAGAGTAGTTAGGCTTGTGACTCGCCTTGGTAATGCTCTCGACATCTTTTGTAATCCCATAAATTCCGTTATGCTAAGTTATCTTGAATCGCTTGACGCGTCTGTAGAGAATCTGCGTTCGGTAGAGGTGGTCCAGGAATATCCGGATGTGTTTGAGGAGGTGAAGGGCTTACCTCCAAAGCGGGAGATAGACTTTCGAGTTTATCTTGTGGATAATGCTAAACCCGTATCTTTGCCAGTGCGCCACATGGCTCCTCGTGAAAGGAGGGAACTCAATAAGCAAGTGAAGGAGTTGCTTGAGAAGGGGTTCATAAGACGTAGTATATCGGAGTGGGGTGCTCCAGTAGTATTTGCTACAAAGGCGAATGAGTCCCTTAGACTTTGTGTGGACTATAGAGAACTAAACAGGCTTACTAAAAAGAACCGACACCCACTGTCGAGGATTGACGATCTTTTTGATCAGTTAGTTGGCGCCTCAGTGTTTTCGCAGTTGGACTTAGCCACTGGCTTTCATCAACTGAGAGAGGCTGAGGATAGTATAGATAAGACTACTTTTAGGACTCCTGACGGATTCTATGAATGGTTAGTGATGCCCTTTGGTTTGACAAACGCCCCCGCATATTTTGTTGATTTGATGAGTAGGGTGTTTAGGGAGTACCTTAACAAATTCGTGGTAGTCTTTGTGGATGACATCTTAGTCTTTTCTAAGAATGAAGAAGAGCATGCCCTACATCTTAGGGAAGTGTTGGAAACCCTTCGAGCGCATAACCTTAAGGCAAAATTTTCTAAGTGTCACTTCTGGAGGAAAGAAGTACGGTTCTTAGGGCACGTGGTTTCCAAGGAAGGGATAGCAGTGGATCCCGCAAAGGTGGTGGCCATCCAAGATTGGAAGGTCCCTAAAAATGTAACCGAAGTAAGAAGTTTCTTGGGGTTGGCTAGCTATTATAGGAAGTTTATCAAAGACTTCGCAAAAATATCAGCTCCATTAACATGGTTAACGAAGAAGAACCTGGTTTTTACGTGGGACGAAGATTGTGATGATGCGTTCCAACGTTTAAAGAGAGCCTTAACTTCAGCCCCAGTCTTAGTGCTGCCAGACGGGAATAAACCGTTTACCGTCTATACTGATGCTTGTGGGATGGGACTTGACGCGGTCCTCATGCAAGAGGGAAGAGTAATAGCCTATGGTGGAAGGCAGTTGAGGGTTCATGAAAAGAATTACCCTACACATGACCTTGAGTTAGCCGCAATTGTTTTCGCGCTTAAGTCTTGGCGTCACTATCTTCTTGGTGAGAAATTCGAACTGTTCACTGACCACAAATCATTAAAATACTTATTCTCTCAGAAGGATTTGAATTTAAGGCAGCAACAGTGGATGGAATTCTTAGCCTCCTACGATTTTGAAATAGCATATACCCCGGGCAAGGGTAACGTGGTAGCAGATGCCTTAAGTAGGAAAAGGTTGTCCTTGAGTCCGTTGTTTGTTGAACGACGAAGCTTAGAATTCATCTCCATGTTTGACTTTAGACCCTCCGTTGACCTAGTACCTGGTTTGTTAGCATCCTTGGAGGTTAGACCTACACTTCTAGGACGAGTTGGTGAGGCACAGCAAGACGACCCCCAGTTGGTTGAGATAGTAGAAAAGCTCAAAGGAGGGGAGTCGTCTAGCCATTACGATAAGGGTTGGTTACGAAGGGATAATAGACTTTGTGTACCACAAGACAAAGACTTAAGGAAGGCCATTCTTGATGATGCTCATCGCTCAAAGATGACCATTCATCCCGGCGGAGACAAGATGTACAAAGATATGAAGCGAGTTTTCTTTTGGGCCGGTTTGAAAAAGGATGTGGCCGAGTACGTCGCTAGATGCTTGGTGTGCCAACGAGTAAAAGCGGAACAAAAGAAACCCGATGGGTTGCTTCACCCATTGGAAGTTCCACTATGGAAATGGGAAAGCGTCTCAATGGATTTTGTGGATGGATTACCAAGATCAAGGAAGGGTAATATGGGGGTTTGGGTTATAGTAGATAGACTTACTAAGAGCGCCCATTTTATTCCCGTGAAAAGTAAGAGGACTGCTCCGTGGTTGGCTTCTGTATACATTAAAGAGATAGTTCGTTTGCACGGTATTCCTTCTAGTATAGTAAGCGACCGTGATCCCATCTTCACTAGCGGATTTTGGAAGAGTTTACAAGAGGCGGTAGGGACTCAGCTATGTTTGAGCACCGCATATCATCCTCAGACGGACGGCCATACCGAGAGGGTGAATCATATTCTAGAAGATCTTTTAAGGCTTTGTATCCTAGACTTTGGGGGTACATGGGAAGAGCACCTTCCATTGGTAGAATTCGCATATAATAATAGCTTTCAGTCTAGTATTGGCATGGCACCTTTCGAAGCTCTTTATGGAAGGCCTTGCCGTTCGCCTACATGTTGGTGGGAATCTACCGATAAAATCCTACTTGGGCCCGATATGGTTAGGGAAACCTCGGAGAAGATTGATTTGATTCGAAGGAGGATGAAAGCAGCACAAGATAGGCAGAAATCGTATGCTGATAAGAGGAGGACAGATCTTGAGTTTGACATTAGGGACATGGTTTTTATCAAAGTATCTCCGTTACGGAATGTTGTTCGCTTTGGGTCCGTTGGGAAATTAGCGCCAAGGTTTGTAGGGCCGTTTCCTATAAAAGACAGGATTGGGAAGATGGCGTATAGGGTGGAGTTGCCTTAGAAACTTAGTGGAGTACACGGCGTATTCCATGTATCACATTTGAGGAAGTGTTTGCACAAGACCGTGGAGGTGGTAGAGCCGAGCTTGCTTAAAGAGGTGGAAATAGAGCGTGATGCAACAATTAGACGAGCTCCTACATGCATTCTTGGGTCGGAGATCAAAAAGTTGAGGAATCGAGAGGTCAGACTAGTTAAGGTGCAATGGGGAGATGATGAGAGCAACGCTACTTGGGAGACAGAAGAGAAGATGCATTCGTTGTACCCTTTTCTTTTTGAGGGTATGTCTTTTAATTTCTCCTTTATCGCTTAGCTTATCTTATCTTATCTTTAGTATGTCCTCTCATTAGTATCTTTGACCTTTAGTTACGATAATCCTATGGTTGAAACATGTGTTTGAGACATGTTATGTATGATGGATGCAAAATGGATGCAAGTGGTTGCTAGTGGTTGCTCGTGGATGCATATATACACACACTTTAGGCACTAGATCGGCTCAGTCACTATATATTGCATATTGCATAAATGAATGTATTTAGTATAATGGATGTATAATGGTTGTACCATCATATATATGCTGCATTCGGTTGAATGGATGTGCACGCATATAGAAGTAGTTTGTAAGCAATTAGGATCTTTTGCATACATAATGGATGCATGGCACTATCATGAATTGCATCAAGGAGGTCAACTGAATCAGTGGACCGCCTAATTTTGCATTAGATACGGACATATACACACACTATGCATTTAAACATAAAAGCATTAGAAGTCTATAAGGACAGTGGATGCCAGTGTTTGATGATTGAGTAGATGGTTGATTGGATGTTAGGTTAAACATTCTCCTTGATTTGAAGATTTCGGGGTCGAAATCCTTTAAGGAGGGGAGAATGTAACACCCCATAAATCAGTTAATACTAATATTCACAAATTAAAAGAATTAATATTGAGAATTTGCACGAAATAGCCTTAAAAAGGCATATAACAAATTTGAGATATGTGAATTGCCTTAAAAGGCGAAAAATGGAATTAAGACATTAATTGGAAAATTAATGTGTAGAAATGGTCATAAGTTAATTATGGATTAATTTGAAATCATGAATAGGTGCGTGTGTATATATATATATTTATATATATATGGGCAGTTAATGTAAACATGAATAGAAGTTTATTAATTTGCTGAGTGTTTGCTGAGTCACTTCTGACTCATTGCTGAGTCAATATGATAAACCCCATCTGGTCTGAATGGTTGCGGTTATTTCTAGGTTAAATCTAATGGCCTAAATGAATCCTAACATCTATAAATAAGTGGGTAGACTCTAACCCTAAATCACTTGAAAAATTGGAGAGCTACCGACATGCCGTTGCCATGGAGTTCAGCATAGCCGTCACAAACTAAAGAAGAAGAAGGCCTAATCTACAAACTAAATCTACTCAAATCAAATCAAAAGCTCTCTCTCTCTATTTCTCTTCTTTAAAATTGTGAGTATGCTGATTCTCACAATGCTATTATAAAATAATTCGATTAAGTTATGAATTGGATCACAAGAAAGTGATATGAATTGTTATGTATTTGTAAATTTTGTTGTGGATCTCTTATGCTATTATGTTATCATATATATATATTGTTATGTTGTAGTGATTATGTTGTAAATAATCCTATGCTATGTCATATGTGATTAATCATGCTATGCTATGTTATAAACCATGTTATGCCATGTTGTAAATCATGTTATTCTATGTTGTAAATCATATCAAGCTATGTTGCAAATTATGATATGCTATGTTGTAAATCTTACATATGTTGTAGATCTCATATTATCATATATGTTGAAATACTTATGTTATATGATAATGATGTCATGTTAAGTTGTGTTGAATCATGCAAGTTGTAAAATCATGATGTTATTATTTATGCGAATTGGATCATGTTTAAAGTTTATGTTTTTTTAAAATAGATCTTGAATATGGGAATTTGCCTATTAAGTTAGGTGTACCCATATACATGAATCTATGATTAAATGAATTTTGATTTTTGGGAATTTGCCTATTGAGTTAGGTGTACCCATATAAAACCATATTGTTAATGATGTTGATTCACACATGTCCAATACAAGTTTATGGAACTTGATCAAAATCATATTATGTGAATTATGAATAAGTTGACACCCTTAGACCCATGACATGTATAACCTTATGCAAGTTGTAATTTTGATATATGCAAGCTTCACCCCTTGTTAGTATTCATTTAGTCACATATATATGTTGTTGTTGTGAATATTTTCTTTTATGCTATGAGTTAGACTAACCGGGTCTAGCATACATTTTGCGAATAAACGTTCAAACGTGGGGTAGGGGTAATATTAGGAAATTAATAAATTGGGGTGCAATTGATATGATTTTGCATGCCTTAAATGGATGTCCATAATTGAGTCAATTATGGACATTGCTAAATTTGGAATTAATTAATAATTCAAATAGGGAATTATTAAAATTGGGGAAAGTGGATTATTAATAATAATCAATGCTTAGGACACGAGGTTGGACCCGTTTGTGATGTAAACCTGCCCGGACCCGCCCGGCAAATCCAGTAGTCACAAATGTCGGCCCAATGTGAGAGGTCCTAGGCCCAAACTAAAGCATAACAGTTGTAAAGACACGAGGTTAGACTCTTTTATGGTGTAAGACTGCCCGGACCCGCCCGGCAAATCCAGCTGCCATAAATGCCAGTCTAATGTGAGAGATCTTTATGAGGTTATGGCCTTAATAAATTAAGAAATACTTAACCAGATAATCATGTAAGGTGGGACATGGGGGTTAAGTAGGTGCCTTGGGTGGCATGAGGAATCTAGTGGTTGCCTTTAGAGGCATTTGAAATACGATTAGACTTAACCAAACACACATGTAACGAACATGAATAGTGGGTTAAGTGGGATTGACTAAGGGGACAAGCTTAGGTGGAATGCTTGTGGGAGATAACGGGGGCCCATTTCAACTAGTATCCCAAAACGTATCTTTGTGGGCTCGACCCAAGTCGAGGACGGGACATGCATACTGGGTTTGACTATAAGAAGCAAAAACAGGGAGCGGTGGCAACGCAAGTCCAACGGGTTTCATATGCGTGTGTGGAGCCTGGCTGGTAGGTAAGACGTTGTTGCATCATGTAGGTATAAGCCGTGCATCTCCGTTATATCGGGTTGCCACTTTAGGGGAATGATACACCCCACTGTGGGGCCAGCACGGGTATCTACGAGTAGGGAGCCGATCGAAAAATGGAAAGTGGGGTACACCTAGTGGAGATAGGGGCAGGTGACACCTATGTAGTCAGCTAGGAGTACGTAAAGCCATTAAGAAAGTTTCTAAGTGAAGCTAAGGGGAATCAATCTTTAGGGTGACTGGTGTGGTGCAGTATAGTGTTTATCCTTTAGTATTTAGGAGCGCCTATAACGTTTCCTTTATCGATTGTCTATGTCCTTAATCTGCTCTTTCATAGACATTTCCTTGTTTTCCAGCTTATGCCTTAGTCCAGTTATTTTGATAATAGTATTGTAGAATTATCATACTCGCCAGACTTTATGTCTGACCCCCCTCTTTTTCATCCTTTTCTCCCTTCAGGTCCTCAGGTTGGGCCAAGTTCCAGTGGAGTCTGATTGGATTGCTTATCTCTTGGAAAGCTTGGACTGCTAAAGTAAAGTCCAGCTTGTTATCTTTCTTTTTAATGGCTATTTATGTAATGGGATTATGTACTTGTTTTATCAAGACAGATATTGTACTTGACTTTGATTATGGTGTTATGATGTAATCAAACATGTTTTGACTTCTGCTGCAATTGAAATAAAGTTTTTAAATTTCCAAGTACTATTTTATATCTGTCTTGTTGAAATTTTACTGTTCTATATTCACCTAAAACCTCCATAGAAGTTAATGCATTCCCTTTGTGAGTGACATTAATGGACGTGGGGTGTTACAAGCCTGGTCATGACACTGATGAGTGTAGGCACCTAAAGTCCACAATCGAAGAATTGATCAGAAATAGCAAGTTACCGCAGTATGTTAAAAAGCTGCATGTACCAAATCACCTCCCATCTCCCCAGGGGCAAAATCTACCAGTCAATCAGTCAGACCTGAATGTCAAAACTACAACATGGAATGGTGCGAAGCCGATGCTCAATGCTATGGCAAATGCTCCTCTTTCAGTTACTAAAAGTAAGAAGGAAGTGGAAGTTACTCAGAAGCTCTAAAGTATAGTCCTACTGAAGCAACAATCCCTGTGGAACAAGAAGCTCTCGTCCATCCAATGATAGCCAGACATTTCCACACCGAAACCCAGTAGAAAGCTTTCAAAGTCGGAGATCTTGTCTTGAAATGGGAAATGGTTGGTGCATGAGTGTTTGGACCCAACTGGCATGGACCTTACAAGATCAACCAAATACTCCTAGATGAGACCTTCGTGCTAACAACTTTTAACGGAATTCAGATTACAGAAGCCTGGAGTAGTGGCTATTTGCGTCGATACGCTACATAGAGCAATCTTCAGTTCTTATGAAAAAATATTATGATTTCTTATACGAAAATAAACCTCTTGTAGTAAAAAGGGGTTGTAATCGAGCTCTGTATTTGTTACTAAAATCATGCATGCTTACTTTGATCTTATATTTGTGAAAATTAATTTGAAAAATCGCTAATGATCGAATTGATATTGCAGATATTACCCACAGAATGCCCACCCCTTCACAAACCGGCAAGACCAGATAACCTCTATCACGCATCCTAATGGAAATGCTACAAGAGTTAAGTGCTACGAACATTATTCAGCCTAAGTGCGAAAATGCAATGCACCACCTCAACAGATGGAAATTTCCAATAATGCCATGCTGACTAGGCTTGAAACTTCGTTTGCTCTTTAAGATGCAACAGTGAAAGTCATTACTAAACATACTCAGACTATTCGTACACAAAAAGCAAGTTCTTCCTCTTCAAGTCCGCTTCGGGACAAGTCCTTTGAAAAGATCACTGACCCTAATAATCTTCACTATGAAGGGTTAGAACCATGTGCACACAACCATTTTGAGAAAGCCACTTCTCGACAAGTGCATGGCTCCACCAAAGGGGCCCCTCCCTAATAGGAAGGCACAAGGCCCCAGAACTCAAACCGTGACCGTTTGCCAAGGCAAACATCCGGTGAGGGGAATGGCGTCTGCCCCGTGGACTAGCACAACAATAAGGAACGCATATCAGAACTGGCCCGTAAGATTATTTTTAGAAAAAACTTGCCTCCTCACAAGTTGTCAAAACCAGATGACTCCTACCACAAGTACAAATCTATCCAAATCAAGTAATGACAAAATCCCGTACATTTCACCAAAGGGGCACCTTCCGAATGGATAGGTCCAAGGCCCTGATTCCATAATTGAGACCGTTTGTTAAGTCAGGCATCCAGTTAAGGAATCAGCGTCTACCCCATGGAATAGTACAACATCTGAATTAAAGGCTCAAATTGCAGGTCTCACCAAAGGGGCACCTCTCATAATGAGAGGATCAGACCCTTAGTTCTATTATAAGGATAACTTAAGACGTCAAGCGTCTGATTAAAGAATCGACGTCCTCCCCGTGGGATAATGCCAAAAGCCTCTCCTATCCAAGCTTGTCAGAACTCCAAAACCAATTTTGAAAGGTTGTAAGTTTCACCGTAGGGGCACCTGCTTAACTGCAAGGTTCAGGACCTCAGTACCATTAATCGTGAAATTCCAATAAGGTAACTAACGCCCGCCCTGTGGAATGATGCAACGCCACGTCGGATAGGCCGACAAAACCTCTTCGGGGGTGTCCGAACATATGCTGGGTCTTCCAAATCCAGTTAGTGGCGGATTTAAAACCTCTTCGGGGGTGTCCGACCATATGCTGGGTCTTCCAAATCCAGTTAGTGGTGGATTCAAAACCTCCTCGGGGGTGTCCGACCATATGATGGGTCTTCTAAATCCAGTTAGTGGCGGATTCAAAACCTCTTCGGGGGTGTCCGACCATATGCTAGGTCTTCCAAATCCAGTTAGTGGCAGATTCAAAACCTCTTCGGGGGTGTCCAACCATATGCTGGGTCTTCCAAATCCAGTTAGTGGCGGATTCAAAACCTCTTCGGGGGTGTCTGACCATATGCTGGGTCTTCCAAATCCAGTTAGTGGCGGATTCAAAACCTCTTCGGGGGTGTCTAACCATTTACCGAGTTTTCCAAATCCACTTAGTAGAGGATTCAAAAACCTCTTCGGGGGTGTCCGATCAAAAGCTGGGTCCTCCAAATTCGGTTAATGACGGATCCAAAGACCTTCTCAAATGCATCCGACAAATTCTACAAATAGCTGAATTATTCAGTCACATCGAATAACGGATTTACAAGGACCTCTTCGGAGGCACGGAAACTAAGACCGCCTTAGGAGCATATTCAAATCTAATCTCTGAACCAAATTAGCAAGAAACATGATTGAATATACTAAAATATAAGACCCCTATGGCAGGGGCATAGAAACAAAAATTCCTCTCCGTTAAAAGGCATTAATCTGATTGACTAAACTAGGAGTCCTTGGATCATGAGTGAGCCAGGAAATCCCAAATATGACGGCAAAAGCATATTGACCAAGAAATTTCAGTCTTAGCCAGTCGTGCCTAACCTCTAAGCTTGTGATAAATTTTGGTATGGGGGCATTACCACCGCATTAACCGCATTAAGAGATTCAGTAATGTTCACTTCCTAATACATACCACAAATTTGTCACAACTTTGAAGTTAAAGGTTCAACATTGGTAAGGACCAACTTGACCAACAAAGCAAAACTTTGAAATGACAAAGGCAAAACTGGTAACCCTGATACTGCAATGAGCATAAAGGTAGTCATTCATAAAAAACTCAAAAATTGCTTTTGGTCAAAATCGAAGAAATCCGACAAAACTAGTCAAGGTCGGTCTAACAAATAATGATTCGTTGCTACAATTGAAAAACCAACTCGCTAAATGTACCACGAAATCATTATAATAATGCAAATAGCACATAACTTACAGTTAAAATTTGAGCATGAAAAGGAAACAGATGTGAAATGCTAAATAAAAAAGTACAACAAGCAGAACACATTCCCATTGCAACATCACAAAATTAAGTCTTAACAATGCTCATAGGCATAGCAGGGTCCAAACACTTTTTCAATACAAACTCTCCGATGGAATTTCCCAATGCAGCACCTCTGTCAAAGGCCTGGGGCATCCATGCTTTGGGTATACAATGGAAAACAGAAAGAATTCCTCGAGAGAGAAAGGATTGAATTGGTGCAAGTAGTCCGAATTCACAGAGAAACCCTTATGTGATTAGAAACTTCTTAGTCTTATGTTGTTCATCAATAGCCTTCAAAGACTCAAGAACACAGTTAGCTACTAAATCCAAGTTTCCTAGATACATTGGCCTGCTCAGAAGCTCTAAATGACCCGTTAAAAGCAAAATACTTTTGCCAACAAATTAGAAGCTCCTAGTGCGACAATCTAAATCATGGAAATTCGGAAAAGTTAGTTGCATCCACCTCGCGTAATTCGTGACAACTTATAATAAAAAGAATAACGTGACCACACTAAGAATTGGATAATGTCACGGGCTTACCACGACATTGCAATAAACAAAAACCCGATTTGTACTCAACAAAAAGGCAAATATATATTCAGAAATATATGAGCCAAAGTGCACAAACAACGGAAGGTCCATCCTCAGAAGCTCGTCAAAAGGACTTTACCTTCAAAGAAGGGCATCTGAAAATTGTGACTAAATCAGTATGACTTGATACGTCAATAAAAAGCAGCCTTGAAGGTTCGGTTAGTTAAACATTGACCGATCCCAAGGAGAAGAAAGGGTACATACATCAGCCAAGATTGATTAAAAGAAATCTCTTGCGAGAATGAATTCCTTGGCTAAGAAAGTCTAGAGTACCCCAACACGAAAGCTTCCTTGACTGTAACAGCCTTAATCATATATAACTCGAAGAACCCGATGGTACTCTGCTTCAAACCCGAAAATAAATGATGTTGAAAGGCGACTACGCCAATAAGGCATAATCCCATAAAGCGATAGCATTTCTCTAGGAATTGAAGCTACTATCCATCAAACGGTATCAACATGGGTTATAAGAAAGGATGAGCAGTAATCATGCGCTAGGGTAAACAGTTGTCAAACGAAAACTCAAAGTTTTGTCTAGCCCGGGATGATCTACGATATCAAAGACGGTTAGGAGAGACAACAATACCGCAAGCTTGTAATATACAACAAAGCATATCGGACTACAGAAAAGGATGATATGGGCAAATACAGAAATAATGCTAGAAGCGATTCATTAATTACAAAATCCTAATTCCAAGGTTCGAGGTTCTCAGGATGGATACTACAAAAGCACTATATAAAATGCTGGCCTGGCTCAATTTATTAAGTGATGCACATAAGCTACTCAGTTTACCAAAAATCCTACAGTTTTGACCACCTAAAAGGATTGGTTAACAACACGAGTCAAGCTAACAGGGGCATCACTAATAATTGAACAAGGCAAGCCAAATTCGGAATTCCATCAGACAAGTTGTAAATGCGTGCATTTCATAATTATTGAATCTAGTACGAGGATAATTCAAAAGAAAATACTTAGAATTGGCAGTCCAAAAACCGAGACTGACGAATCTCAAGTGTTATCGATAAGCAAATTAAGTGTATTATCAGTGTGAATTGTGTCTACCAAGTCATAAACTCCTAAATAAAAGAAGCTTCACATTGATAACATATTCACATCTATGAATGTTTCTCATGATTTATCTCCTTATACTGGACTAACCCGTTGTCGTCTTGAGCAATCGACAACGAATTTTCCACCGAATGCGCGCAAAAGCTCTTCATTGCAGATTCTCTAAAAGTCATTTATGCCAAGGGAAACCCTCCAATGAAACTGAGCCGGTGTTGCACCACCGTTCATTGAAATAAGGCAAAAGACACAAACAGAGCCAACATGTACCATCAGCTTGCTCAGGAGTTATGTGCAAATTCAAATTGAGACTTCTGAGACCAACCAAGCTACTTCAACAAGGCCAAAGGACGAATAATCAAATGACACCTCTCCGGTGAATTGTCAAGAGGATATGAGATAATGAAAATTTTATTCGCTCTTAATCCAGAAGCTGTAAATGTTCTAACCTCGGAAACTCATATAAAAGATTCAGTTTAAGCAGAAGTGAACCATCTTTGAGAATGACAACTTGTCTTCTATCTGATGGTGCAAAGCATATAAGCTCAACCGTCAGGTCAAAAGCTAGAGTAGCTCAGAATTAACGAGTCCAGTTTCTAAAGCAACTAGGAATTTCGGTGCTTTCACCAACCTAAAGCCTCGAAGTGTCCACTAAGTTAAAGCTCAGACAATGTGTTGACATAAGGGAGTTCAGAGCATATTAAAAGTCGCAATTGAGTCTCGACGTAACAAACATGTATTTCCGGATTTAAAGCAACTCAATATCAAGGTAGACTGCAAATTCTGAAGTACATATTGGTATACAAGGTCATTTTGTGAATCCATACACAGCATTGAATGTCCAAAACCGATTCCAAGCTTACTCTAAAAAACTAGTAATTCAATAAGGCTTGAGAGCATACAAGCTCGATCTTGATCTCCAATTCAGATTTTGCAAGTTATCAAAATATCACCCAACTACTTCAAATTGGAAGATAGCGGCTCTGAAATACAGGCAACGGTTAATACTTTCCGGCATTCCAAGCCTTAAGAAAAATCCACGGAATCGAATCAAATAAAGTTTAGCGATACAGAAAATTCAACGGTGAGCAAAGACCTTAACAAAGGAAATTCTTTAAATAATATGCATACTCAAACCAACATGATGGTCAAGCATGACTGAACGATATGATCAGGCGCGAGCGATTGTAGCAGTTCAAGCTGACAAGTTGCGGAATTGCCAAACCCAGACAACGTTAGCAGGTTTCCAGATAGTCACGTCTGCATGATCTTGAAAATAGTGTTGAGTTTGCACATGATAAAAGACAGACTTGAGCATACAATATAATTTCCGATGTCAGAACTGGCCTACAAAGCACGCAAACACTGAGCCTTGGAAGTCTATCCCGTAATAAAGGATAAATACCTCCCAAATAAAGGCACGAATATCTGAAGCTTCTCCAGGAAGAAGTAGAAAATAAATCACAGATACGTATTTTTCAAATAAGAATATCATATAAGTCATTAAAATGGTAGCATTTAGAACCCACAGTTGACTTTAGTCGATTAGTTGATTTCAAGCGTTAATGCGAATTTGAATTAGAATATCGTGTTTATGTGGATAGTATTTGATGAGTTATAAACCGTTTACTTCATTCAATTCAAAATAAAATTCACTATAATTCATTTTCTTATGATTAACTAATCCGCTATCGATGACCGATAGTGAAGTATAAGTCCAAAATTTCACAGGTACTTGTTTTAATTACAAAACAGGTGACACGAAGAATATGAATTCAAAGCATAGTTCACCGTATCAAGACAGAAAACTATAACTGGATCTCAATGCAGAATATATCAACATCAACGTTTATTTCGAAGCCCGCATTTCTCGCAAGCAAAAAATACAAGCTTCAAGGGGCAAATGTTAACCCTGTTAAAACACAGTTCTAGGCACCGGGTCGGTCAGTTGCAAATGTGGATCGGTCTCAACAATGCAGACCGGGTCGGTCAGAATTAATGGACCGGATCAGTCAGTTGCAAAGCGATAGATCAGTCACTACAGAATGGGTCGACCTTAACTTTGATATACGAGTTGGCACGCTACTTAGAAGAATGGGTCGGCCGTACTTGTCTAAACAGTATGGACCGTATGCTAAGAACATGAAGCGAGTACTGGATGGGTCTTGAACTACCTATGTGACGTTGGCACCATCATCTCGCAAGTGCGTAACTTCCGATATATCATGTTACATGTAAAGACAGTTCAGTGACGATATAGTGTTCTCATAATAGAGCAACATTAAGTAGCAGGATGGTCATGAACCATATATATTAGCATGAATGTGTGGCTCAGCAATGCTACTTCATCATTAATATTATCATTTCTAGAGATATGAGATAGTTGAATTTATAGATCAATGTATATTACAGTGGACAGTTCATGTCAGTATAAAGTGGGATGTGCACCCCTTGAACACTATGCTTAACAAATACAAAATATACGTGACACGTGAATAAGGAAAGAAGTATCAATATGGGTCGGTATCATATTGTATTTGGATCGGCCTTAGATAACGTGAGCAAAGAGGGACCATCAGCAAATGAAGTATGAATTAGCTACGATTGCTCAAGCATCAACAGTTGCTTGCCATGCTGGTGTTTTGCATATAGAAGTATTCATTCAAATATGCATGGAGTGTGTGAACAATGACCCAACAAAGACACGTGGCAACGTCAGATTCACTCGTACATAATAGTACACTCATGCAACGTGAGGTGTAGATGCTACAGACAACATTGGGGTACTCCATGAATGTGCATAGTGTATTATACATGTATGATGAAGCACACGACTGTTTATAATTTACAGGTCGGCCAATGGGCTAGTGCATGGATCATTATGTTGATTCTGTGAATCTGTTATGTTATAGTAGTATTGATCAGTTTATCTCATTGATACAAATAAAACATTGCGTGCCAACCACCATAATATAAGAAGAATTGAACACGTGGCATCAAGTCCTAGTCATCTCCAATATAAATTGCAGTATTTGGGTCAGTACATACTTCTCAACGTATGAACAAGTATTTGGGTTGGCACCATTATGTTATAGAAAAGTAACAGTACTGTTACTATATGGATCAGTATTTAGTAGAAGGAACTGTCATCTATGGAGGACACGTGGTCAGTCCTACAACCAATAATGGATCGGTATGTTGTTATAAAGTGGGTTAGTCCTATAAAGACAAAACTGGATCGGGACAAAGAGGAAAGGCGGAAGCGCCAAAACAAGACTGGATCAGTATATTATCTGGTAGTGGATCGGTGCGTTATTAAATGTGGATCGGTACATTGGCATGGAACTGGAACAGTACTCTAGAACAAGATGGATCAGTACATTTGCATAAGGTTTGGACCGGTATACTGCAGTAAAACGAATCGGCACTGTTTAAAGTGAGATGGTTCGGCACTGTTTAAAGTGAAGTGGATCGGTGCATTTTAAGTTAAAGTGGACCGGTGACATTTCTGTAAATAATTTACGCCCGATCCAACTTTACGCCCGATCCAAGTTAACGCCCGATCCAAGTTTTGGCCGATCCAACTTTATGCCTGATCCAAACTCCGCACCCTGTAATTACGAAATTGCACTACCTTCAAACTTCTTCTATAAATAGCCCCTTGCTCCACAATTCAAGGGACCAATTTTTGGACCCCGTAGGGCCACCTAAATCATTCCTACACCTCTCTAAAAGCTTCAAAAACATCATTAATGGCTTCCTAAGTTTGCTTCATCACTCTCCAACAACATGAAGATAAATCAATCCAATTCCCGGTCCAAAATTGATCTAACACAACTCTAATGATCTTTAATCGCCATAGCCTCTCTCCAATGCACGGATCTAAAATCACTTTCATGATGGAATCAAGGAAGAACATAAGATTATACAATCCAATCCGTTCCTTCCCGAATCTAAGTGAGATCTAAAGTGTAAAGAGAGCTAAAAGTGGAGAATTGTCACAAAAATGGTCAAGTGTTATTAATGCGATGTATGAGATGATAAAATTTGTAATTCTCTCCATAATGATGAAGAATGATTGAAAAGTGGATGTAGATTCATATTGAATCGAACCACTATAAAAATCCCATGTCTCTTACTTGTTTTTCTCCATTTATTTTGTGTTTTTGGCCCCTTTTTAATTTCTAACCATATTTGGTGAAGTGTGATTTCACACCCTTGGTGTTGATTCCAATTTTGAGATCAACAATTTCCATTTCCAAATCATTTCAAAATTGTCGGGTTAGTCCTCGAAATCCTTTCTGTCTTATAAAACATTTTTATAAAACATTCGTATCCAAAATTGGGAAAAACATTTCCTTTCTCTTATCAAAATCCCATTTCAAAAATCATTCATTAAATTTAAATGAACCCAAAAAAATGTTAATCACCTCATACTCAAATTGTGAAATAAATCACAAGGCTTTAGCATACAAGTATTAGCTACCCAACCCAATGCTAAATATAAAAGCAATTTTGCTCATAAACTGGTCGAACACAATCCAAACAATCAATCAATCAAAATAATGAACTTTTACTATCAACCACCAATGACCATGTAATTCATATAAGTTTACTAATACTAGTTCATAATAAACAATCCCTTTTTCTGTTAATAGCTTCTTACATACTTAAGTGACTACATGTATTTTGCTCAAAAATTGAATCTTTCACTTACTAAGCATCATTGAACCATCTCATCAACTTGTATTATTAATCACAAGTCAATAGATAATCAATTAAGTGCACAAACAATAACTAACAAGATGTTCAAATCGTTTAAGAGTTCTCACATGCTTAAGTGACTACATAAACTTCATCAACAATCAAATCTTTTTCATACTACTTGTCATCAGCCCATACCAAACATCATTAAATCATGTCATCAACCCATATTATTAACCAAACAACAATATATAACTCATTCGAGTTCACAACTATTATCAATAGTTAACTATCCCTTAATCGATTAAGAAGTTCTCACCTAGGGTTCCACTCCACCAATCTTTAATCGGAGGATATCCTAACGTTCTCGAATGATTTTGGCAGCCTCCCGACGTCACCAAAGATTTCTGGAATTGAAATAGATAGGGATATGACGCTCTGGAATTTTATAAACTAACGAGTTTATATATGGGTATAAATTTGGTTCGATGGGAAAACAATTAAGGATTTATTAGTGCTAGGGGTTTGGAATGGAGGTGAAAAAAGAGGGAGAGAAAGGAGGGAAAGAAGGAGGCGAAGAAGCCCTGGACATGGAGCTTAGAAATGGAGAGGAGGAGAAGGAAAGTGGTAAGGAAGAAATGAAAATGACAAGAGTGTAGGTGCCTTTATATAGCTATGTTTAAGGGGCATTTATGTCATTAACCTAGGGACACTTGTCATGTTCCTACGATTGCTTAACGTGTAAGTATACATGTGTTAAGGCTTCCTTAAGAAGCCATAAGATTAAGGAAGAAAAAACCAAATTGTCTTCTAACACATATTACTCTCTTTAGATTCTTTGAGAAGCTATGGACTTAAGAAAGAAGGCACTAAGAATAGCTTAAGGAGGATGGCGCTAAGAATTGGCTTCCAAGAGAAGCTACCAAGAATTGGCTTCTAAGAGAAGCCATGTAGATATGACTAAGCTCCTAAGAGAAGATACTAATGCTTTGGCTTCCACGAGAAACTATTAAGGATTAGCTTCCTTGAGAAGCCATCTTTGGCTTTCAAGGGAAGCCACTAAACATTGGCTTCCTCAAGAAGCCACTAAAGATTGGTTTGGCTTCTAAGAAAACCACTAAGAATTGGCTTTCAAGAGAAGCCACTAAAAATTGATTTAGGAATTGTTTTATTTTAACATAATCTTGACTTAAGTACTTAAATTTATATGTCATAAATTAAAATACTTAGCTACTTACTACATCATATTTCAGTATCGACAAATATTTTCAAAGCTGAATATTTTGTTAATCCGACAATTAATAAAATCGAAATTCAAATGGTATATTTTAAAATTAAAACCATATATATATTTTAAAAAATTCATTCAATCCTATTTAAATTGTTATTTTAAAATTGACTAAAATTTCTGGTCGTTACATTCTCCCCCACTTAAAAACTTTTCATCCTCAATAAGGAAGGAAGACGTAATACTGTTAACTCATTCTAGGGCATTACTAACCATATCTCTAATGAGTCACTCATTTTAGGATACTATTGATCCTATCCCTAATGAGTATTCTTTTATAGGATGTTATTAATCCTTCCTCTGATGAGTCTTTTCTTTCTATTCTAATGAGTTGTACCCCAAAGCTTTTGAGTTAACCAAAGCTCTAATAACATTTGTAACGACCCAAAAATCCCTGCCCTCCGAATCGGCAACGCCCGATCCGAAAGCCAAAAATCTTCGGATTGTTAACTTTGGGCATACAACAACATTAGAACAAAACACAAAAGCCTTTTCATTAACACTATAAAATGTTACATCAGAGTACAAGAATATATATATCAAAGTATAATGATTACAATGCACAGTGGAAATACAATCTCAAATGTTCTGGGCACATCTTTACGCTTCAATCAAGAATCCTGCTATAAATATCTGCAGAACAAACTACCCGGATGCCTGTGTGGAAAATATGGGCACCCAAGTTTGCAAGGGAAAAACAAATTATGGGTTAGTCATGGGACTGGTTCGAGAACCAAAACAGTTATTAACTGTATTTTAAAGTGAGGCATACCATGGGACTACGCCGTATAACACGGAACGTGTTTACTCCACACGAATGTCAATGCATAAACAACTACTAAAACTAGACTTATGAAGCCTACGATGCACCAAAAAATATGCAATTCCTTAGACTACCCACTTATGTTTAATTCCCTAACTTAAATTTTCAAAATCTAATTAACTTTGCAGAAGTTATTTCTTTGGACTTTATTCCCGATTTCTTATTTCAAATCATTTGAAATACATACCTAGCTTTTATACCAAAGTTGATTTCACTTTGGGATCACAAACCAAAACATATTTGATAATCTGAAATATCCACTATATAAGCATATCAAAATATATGCCACCTGATCGAGACGTTTCCCTTGTGACCAGGCTCCAGGTACACCCTACCATCATGATAAAATCCAGGTATGTCCACTCTCCATTCCTGAGAGCGAACCTTACCTTCTGTGGATCGTAGTCCATACATGCCCGACTTTTCGTCACTAGGTCCGTTACCCGATCATTGGTAACATATATAAATCATTTCTATATCCCAAAGTGGAAAAACCATTTACACCAATAATCACAAATATATCAAATCTATATCGAGTTCCATTTCCAAATCATTTAGAAATCATCAGGTTTAGTCCTCGAAATACTTTCTGTCTTATAAGACATTTTCGAAAAACATTACCAATACAAAATTGGGAAATACATTTCCTTTCTCTTAACAACATCCCACTTCAAAAATCATTCATTAAATTTAAATGATCCCAAAAACATCGCTAAACACCTCATAGTCAAATTGTGAAATAAATCACAAGGCGTTAGCATACAAGTACTATCTACCCAACCCAATGCTAAATATAAAAGCAATTATGCTCATAAACTGGTCGAGCACAATCCAATCAATCAATCAATCAATCACAATAATGAACTTGTGCTATCAACCACTAATGACCATGTAATTCATATAAGTTTACTAATAATAGTTAATAATAAACAAGCCCTTTTTAAGTTAATAGCTTCTTAGATACTCAAGTGACTACATGTATCTAACTCGAAAATCGAATCTTTCCCTTACTAAGCATCATTAAACCATCTCATAAACTCATATTATTAATCACAAGTCAATAGATAATCAATCACGTGCACATACATTAATCTATAACTAGCTAGCCTTTCAAATCGCTTAAGAGTTCTCACATACTTAAGTGACTACATAAACTTCATTAAACAATCTAATCTTTTTCATACTACTTGTCATTAACCAATACCAAACATCATTAAGTCATATCATCAACTCACAGTATTAACCAAACAACAATATATAACTCAATCGAGCTCACAACTATTATTAATAGTTAACTAGCCCTTAATCGGTTAAGAAGTTCTCACCTAGCGTTCCACTCCACCAATCTTTAATCATAGGATATCCTAACGTTCTTGGATGAATTTGACAGCCTCTCGGCATCACCAAAGATCTCTGGAATTGAAATGCGCAAGGGTATGATGCTCTGGAATTTAATAAACTAACCCGTTTATATATGGATATAAATTTGGTTCGAGGAGCAAACAGTTAAGGATTTCTTAGCGTTAGGGGTTTGGAATGGAGGTGGAAAAAGAGGGAGAGAAAGAAGGGAAAGAAAGGGGAAAGAAGGAGACTAAGAAGCCATGGACATGGAGCTTAGAAATGGAGAGAAGGAGAAGAAGGAAAGAGGTAAGGATGGAATGAAAATGAGAAGAGTGTAGGTGCCTTTATATAGCCATGTTTAAGGGGCATTTATTTCATTAGCCTAGGGAGACTTGTCATGTTCCTACCACTGCTTAACATGTACGTATACATGTGTTAAGGCTTTCTTAAGAAGCCATAAGCTTAAGGAAGAAAAAATGAAATTGTCATCTAACACATATTACTCTCTTTAGCTTCTTTGAGAAGCTATAGACTTAAGGAAGAAGGCACTAAGCATAGCTTAAGGAGGAAGGCACTAAGAATTGGCTTCCAAGAGAAGCTACCTGTAGTGTCCCGAAATTCCGGTACAATTTGAGCTGAACAAATAACACAAGTCCAACCCAAATTACATTAGAAACTAGAAAACTAATAGAAAGAAATTAGAGGGTGAGAATAGATAAGATAGAAACTTAGAATAAAAGAAGAAGAAGAACATGCAACATCAGAGTAGACATGAATCTCACAGAGGAATGAATAAATATATTTCATAACATAACTTTGAAATAAAACCGTATCTGTATACAATACCATTATTAGAGTATAACACTTACAACACAGCAGAAATAACAATCTATATAATCCTGAAGCCTCCTGCTCTAGCTCTTCAAGTATCTGTAAATCCCGACTACTTGACTGCCCGTACAAAATTGGGCACCCAAGAGTTTAGGGAAAATAAAACAAAATAAACTCTGGGTCAGACATGTGACTGGTGTGAGTAAACTCAAATCATTTGATTTAACTTTCAAAAATCCTTTTGAACCAAAATATAATCGTAAGACCGATCCACACATAAACACGGATGGTTTTTACCTTACGACAACCCAAATATTTTTTTTAAATGATACTTTTCTGATATTATAATAATGCCTAGATCAAGTAAATAGAAATCTAGCAAAAACGATTTCATCTCATGTTCTACATATATAAGATACAATCAAAACCACAGGCACTTATTGGGTAATGGATTCCAACTATGACAAGGTATGGTTCCACCTTTCGATCAGTGTACTCTAGAAGCGATACACCGGAGTTCAACAAGAACATCTTGTAACTCTTCCACGCATGACCGACCACTCATTTCTCTTGAGTGTATCAAGTATATTATCACCTACAGTTGCTAGCAACATAATCGTTCCCAGGAGATACAGAATTGAAAGGAGTAACAAATATGAATATTCTCTGGATGGTGACAATATACCTTAATTGGGTGCGACCCACTTAGCCATGCTGCCTGCCCGATTTCTGTCATTTCCCAGTTGATGAGGCTTGAGGTCATAACATATCTTTTAACAGATCACTCCTTCATTTAATTTGAATGCCACATCGTCATACCCATCAAATCACAAATTGATTCCTGCAAAAATACCACAGGTATAAGTTAAGAGAAACGAATTCCTCCGCCACCAACGTAAATACATTTTAAACGATCAACTTACGCGATCTACCAGACATACTCTGTTAGACATTCGTCCATTTAAGTTGTCCTGGGATTGGACAATCCGAAGGCACTATTCTGTAAACAGGACAGCCCTTGCATAACACTGTCTTCAATTATCTTCATCATATTTGATTCGCAATGCTAATGCCATACAGAGTGGTTTTCAGATAATATATCTGATCCCGGTTTCTCTGTATTGACAATCAAAATTGTCAAAATCTTTGATAGTCGGTGATTTAACTATCAAAGGAAAACATGTTTGAAAACAACGATATTATTTCCAGATGAAAATTCTATCGATCAATCATCAATCAACATTTATTCATCTCCCCATTTCTCGTTTCCATATATTCATCAAATCCTTATTTTCAAAATTTAGAAAATATACTTTATTAACTTTGGAAAATGTTTCCATTTCTGATTCACGCATCACTATCTTTTCACATATATCATTCTCTAATTGTAAACTAGTAAGAGAACAACCCCTTACGTATTAACCCCGAAGGCCGAAACCAACATCAGATCAATACCCAGAAAGTCATTCAACTCAACTAATTTCTAGTCGGTTTCTAATTCCAGTAATTCCCTTTAAATTCGTAATCCAAACCCCAAATTCCTTTATGATATTTTATTTGCAAAATATTTACTTTAATCAATATCATGTTACACCCGTGTGCGAAGCCCGGGTCTAAAGCTTCCTAATGTAAAATTCTCTTTTTATAAAACTCTATTCATTTTCCAAATATTTCCCTTTTATAATTCTATGTACTTTCTAAATCAATATTCCTTTTATAATTCTATTTACTTTCTAAATCAATATTCCTTTTATAATTCTATTTATTCTATATAAATATTTCCTTTTATAAAATTCTATTTATTTTATACAAATATTTCATTTTCAATATTCACTTTGAAAATTTTCCTTTTTCATTCCAGTATTTCATATGGTATTTAAAATACCACATAACAATGATCGATATTATTCAAACACACGTAATCAACAACATATTATATATCACATCATATATTACAATATATGACAAACAGTAAAATAAATGTTGAGGAATCCAGTTGGATTCCTCCGACCTGTTTCCCTGCATCCATAGATGTCAAACAATATAATTAACATCAAATTTCATTACCATATGAAATATTCTGATAAACAGAATCAATATTTGATTAACGATATATATATATATAACTATATCGATATTTTCAACCAATCAGTTAGCAGTTCAACCAAACAGTCAGCACGCAGCAATCAATCATCATTCATCAGTACTAAAAATACGTTATAAAAATATGAATTGGTAGAGTTGGTGAGTTTTACTCGCATTGGACGATCATCGTTAATAACGATAACCATCGCTTGATTCAGACGGACAATTTATTTTGCTATAAATTGTAACGGGCTCCAATCCACTCCCAGTCAGTTCCATTGGGTAGTCGTCGTCCATACGATCCCAACGGATCTTGTTTCGCTGAATTCCGTTTATATACAACGAAGTTATGATAGTTCGAAGTTTATACATATTTAAATCAGTTAAATTTGGACTTAAAATGTAAATGGGCCTTTACCCCTTTAATTTGCTCAGCCCAATACCCTTGTACAAGCCCACACCCGATCCTTTTCTTCCCCAATTGAACTGGAGACTCCAGTATTTCACCACTCCGCCGATTTCCACAACAAACGCACCTTCATTCCTCCACGAACTCAAAATCCATGACCACCATTCACTTCCTCTTCCGATTCTCCTTATCCTCCACTTAACACTGATGAACTCGGGCTCCATTGCTCAGAACTCGGCTCTGCGAGTTCCACGCGCTGCCAGTAAGAGGCGCGACATCTTTGAACCCCAAATCTCACCAAAATTCATCAGATTGCGCATCTACTCCCCCTGATCAACTCGCAACCATCCCGTCGCCATATCTCCACTTCAATCATCAATGAGCTCGAGACCTAGGCGGCCGTAGTTAAACACCATCAAAATAAAAATGGTTCGAACCCAAAAATTCTTATACCAAATTGTAGAGAAACTCAGCAGGAATCCAACCCTGTATCTATTCGGATTTATAGATTTTTACATGGTTTTATTTTGTTTTTTAAAAATCGATTTCCACTGTTTTTTTACTGGACATTACGGCGCATTTTTTTGGCCAAAGGAAAGTTAGGTTAGGGTTTAGAATGAGTTGGGATATTTATAGTTAGGTTAGTTTATATTTTTATTATTATTTTATATTTTGTTTTAATCAATCACTAATTGTATTCATCCTCTAAAATTCCTATGATCACATACGATACCCAAATATCATGAAACTGGACATACAACTAGATTTCGACGTTACGGACCCAACAAAACTAGTTTGGTCGAATTCCGACTCCGTTTGCTCACACAGCGTATTTTTAAGTGTCAAAATACTGACTGTTTTTCACATTAAAAATCCGTACGGCCACAGACTGACTTTAAAAATCACGAAAATTGAAATGTAACAATAATTTAATATTATGGATCCAACAAAATTAGTTTCGTCGAAAACGGAGGTCGTTTACAAAACTGGCTATTTTTAAAGCTCTAAATAACCCATTTAAATATATAAATATATTTAAAAATAATTAAATTAAATATTTATATATAAATATTATCGTATATATTCATAATAGAATATCATACAGCTCCACTGGGATTTATAACTCGATATGTCAAAGTTCTCAGTTATATCGATATTCGATTCATATTTAAACCCTTTTTAAAATATAAATAAATCGTTATAAATTATAAAGGAATTCCATAGCGACTTTTCTAAAATTTGATTTGGACATAAATAAAAATTTACACAATGAAATCCCAATTTTTCTCTTCCATTAGAAAAATATACTTCACCAGCTCCGAACGTTTCTTGTTTCACAGAAATCCGATTTAAAACGGATTCTGTATATTCATTTGAAGTTCAAATTGCCCAACAGCGAACTGCCACGACGTTACGGGCTCAATTATAATTATAATATAATTATACGTTCAAACTGTCGTTATTTAAATAATATATTCGTTATTCTAATTCAAATTCTAAGCTGAATTAAATATTTTAAATTGTCCAGTTCACATTATATTGTCAATTCACTATCTCCGATTATTTCAGAATTAAATATATTATTCAATTATTTATATTAATTAAATATTCAATATTATTTAATTAAACAACCATTTAATTCTCTAAACTATTATTTAAATAATTAAATAAATTAATTATTACACCGTAAAAATATGGGACATTACATTCTTCCCCCCTTAAAATAATTTCGTCCTCGAAATTGCTAAGATAGAAACCACACCCTATTAACTGGGTAAAACTATTTGTTTACTCCTTACTTCGGTTTCAAATGAACCAACAAATTCCAATTAAATATTAATTCAATCTTGTTTACAAAAAATTTCAAAATTACTGAAAATTTTCTAACGCCCTAAATTTCTGAAATTTTTTGCCAGCACCTCCTTTGTACGGCTCAATCGGTACAACTACAACTCGCCTCTCTGGGCCTTCTTCAATCCAAAAGAAAATCAAACAACCAAGAGGCTTGCCAAATCGGCTCATAAATATCATACCCAATATAAATATAAGCTGGTACCTTTTTGTCGGGCATATCAACTTTATCACTTTCACCTGTTATCAATCCAACATATACCAATGTTATCTCAACCAATTTCCAATCAATATCTGTTCAACACAGCTATTCGCTTATATCTAAACCAACTCCTCTTCTTATACCAACCAAATTCCTTTTCAAATTCCTATATCACCAATCCAATTTTTCTTGATACCATTCTAATCCAATTCAATTCAATTACCACTGAACTGCCTTTATTTCAATTTCAAATTTGCTTTCACAAATTTCTATTTAATTTGTTTTTATTTCAAACAAACTTTACCTGGGAGTTTCAAATAGCTTAGCCTTTCCAAAAATCAAATATCCTTTTCTGGGATTTCAATACAACTTGTTTTTCTCAAGACAATTCAAAAACAAAATATTTGGTAGTAATTCGTCACTTAGAAACTCAAAAATGAACACCGATGATGTCCGGATCAACATCGGAATTTATTTTCCCGCGACGGAAGTGAGTTCAATACTCTATCACTTTCAAAACCCTTTCTAAACACTTCCATTTTAAAATCATTTCAAAATATCATTTGCAATGCTTTAAACAATTTAAAATCTCCCAGGATTTAAAAATTCTCATATACTTAATCCAAATCCATTTACAAATACTTATTCCGATTTCCAGAGTTTAAATTCCAATTCTGATTTTAACTCATATTTAATCCGTCTGATTTCATACATTTCACCTATGTGAATTCTGATCGGTTATTTATAACCAATTAACCTTTTATAATCTTATTCAATTATACTATCAACCAACACATTATACTATCAAAATTCCTAGATATATATTTATTTTATAACAAAATATACTTTGGGTAAAATTATTTCATTTACCCTCTTTCAAAACATACTATGTTGGTTCATCATATTCGAGTGTTTTGAAACTCCTACCGATATAGTGGATCAAACTGATTGTAACGGCCTGCCCTGCACCAACCGACATTTCCTCCAATTGTGCGCTGTACACATGTCCAGTTAGCACGGGACGGTCATCAGTAGAAAAGAAAGAAGATAAAAGAACTAACAAAGAACCCGTCGAATGTCTCACAACGCATGGGACAAAATATAATAACAACATAACTTTGACATAAAACAGGCGAGACAGTGAATAAGCTGAAAACTAAACCAACTTAGCAGCGGAAATCCAAATACAGCTTATGATCCAACATCATTATTACACTTTAAAACTGTCTCTAAAGCAAAAGAAAGCTAAAGTAGAAGATGCACTACTAATGCCCAAGCAGTGATCTTCAACAACACAGGGAGAATATCTATATGTATCTTACGTGGAAACCTCATGCTCGCCTCCGGATCAGCTACTCGTGCATACCATCTAACCTGTCTCTAGTTTGCTCGTGTGAGCACCCAGCGTAATAAGAAGAGACATAAAACTCTGGGTCATACAAAAGTCTGGTATGAGTGATAAGCAACAAAACAGAACAATAACAGGTATAATCCAATCATACCTGAACCTGGACCTGCAACCAAAGAGTTAGCACTACATACTGTACAATACTCTAAGGTGCCACTAACATATGGTGTAAGAAATACGGGGGTGGGGGTGTGCATGTCATAGTGATATCAAACAATCAAGCATACCAACCATCCTCACATCTCCCACTCAGTGCGTAAAGCATACGATATCCACTACCTTGGTTACCTAATATACTTTGCTATGATCACTTTGCCCCATGAAGTCACAATGACTTCACTGCACTGATCCGTAGCCATTAATCCTTCACTATGTCCACTCTGCCCCATGGAGCCGCAATGACCCCACAGCACTAGCTCATAGCATTACTAATCCTTTACTATGTCCACTCTGCCCCATGGAGTCACAATGACCCCACTGCACTAGCTCATAGTCTTACTACGATCACTTTGCCCCTCGAGTCATAATGACACTACTGTACTGATACGTAGCCCATCATTCCTTTTCAGTGGTGAATCGAAGTTATGAACGTCGACAACTCCTTAGCACATGTCCCGCAGCAAAGCCCAACCATGAGGTGAACTCATTTGTTCCCAACTGGATCCTGAGCTCTAACTTCCATTTGGACTACCTTTGCATCTCGGGTTATTGGTCATGAACGGATCGGTTCAGATTCCCTCTTAACAATTGGTTTGATTCGGCCTTCAACATCCTCCACTGGATCGGATCAGGTTCTCCAGCACACCACGATTCGGATCGTCATCACTCTCATCGGGTCGGGTCTCCAAGCTCAATCGTCACGGATCGGTTCGGAGGTGGCTAAACGGATCGGGTCGGGGTCCTTCTGGCGATTCGGGTCGGGGTACTCTCCTCCAGGACAAGTACAACAGTCCGTGCTCACCATCTTTGAACAGATCGGGTCGGAGCTGCTGGCGGATCGTGGGGAAGAGTCCAACATCGGTTCGGTTCGGGTCTTCATTGCCGATCCGATCCGGTCCAGTATCCTGCATTTTCCTGCAACTTCCAGCGACGATTTATACGCCTCTCGACGGCGTTTTTGACCATTCTAACTATTCTAATCAATCACAAAGCATACCACAAAGTCATAGCCACAAGTAGAAGTGGCCTCAAACACCAAAACAACAATATGATAGGTTAAAATGGATCAAACATAGCCAAAACCCCATATTTTCCCTTAAGCATGTTTAGGTGAAACTAATGATATGATTAGCGAAACTTAACCAAATTAACCCAAATTCATATCAGAGGTCTAAAACATCATTTCGAATTTTATAAATATTTTTCTAGAATTTATTAGTGTATAAATTCGCTAATCTTCACTAATTACCCTTAATTAACCGTAATTAGTGCAAAACTATGCAAATCACTCACCTTGGCCACAAATAAAATACCAAATCTGAAATTAATCTCTGTTTGGCGTGAATATTGATGTCTAACAGCAGCTCTAACATTGCCTTGGTGTTAATCCTCTTTGTTTTGGTGTTGTTAAGCTCAATCCTTGATTAGAAAGTGATTTGGAGATGTTTTAGAGGTTGGAGGCCATTATTAGGGTTTCTAAGAGGTAAATGACGGCTAGAAAACTGAAATGAAATGAAACCCTAGCTCATTTCATCCCCCCCCATAACCCTAATCCCGAAATGGGTCATGGGCCCAACTTCTAACTACCCTATTTGGCCCGGTTAAGCAGTTTTCACCTTCCAAACCTTATTTCAGCCATATCTCCCAAACGGTAAGTCCGTTTTCCACATGTGACCACTCTATGGAAAGGTAAACCATCATTCGAAGCCAATGGAAGTGGTTTCAGGTCAAAACTCCTTTCCAATCAAAAGTTATGGACGAAACAAGATCAACTAGGGGCAAAACAGTCTCGGCAAAAATCATGAACATTGGAAATGACCCCAATAGTCGTCCCTCAACGCTACACGACCATACGATTTCGTATGAGAAAGAAATAAATATTCTACGTTCTGCCGATGCGTAGAATGCGGGTTGTTACATTCTGCCCCCCCCCCCCCCCCCTTAAGAAATTTCGCCCCCGAAATTCCCTAACCAAAACACACAAAAGGGTCCCGCATGCCTATCAGCCATAAAACAACAATCAAACATGCAAAACAAGTCTATCCTAGCATGCGGAATAACTAAATCGCAAAGAAAATCTTACCAGGCAAAGAGTTCTGGATACGTCTTCCTAATGCTTTCCTCTGTCTCCCAAGTACAGTCATTCTCGTTCTCGCCCCACTGAATCTTGACTAGCTTCACCGCCTTCCCTCGAAGTTGCTTCGTATCGTGCTCGACAATACGAACCGGCTTGCGGTTCCCAACCGCCTCGGGTTCTACTTCGAAGTCCTCTAACTGATCAGGTGAAATAGTCGTATCTGGGTCGTGTACGAACTTCCTTAGCTGGGAAACATGAAATACGTTGTGAACTCCCGCCATCTTCTCTGGTAAGTCAACTCTATATGCCAAATTCCCAACTTGCTCGAGAACTGGGAATGGGCCAACGAATCTTGGTGCTAACTTGCCTCTCCTACCAAATCAAATCACGCTCTTTAACGGAGAAATTTTGACAAACACCAAGTTGCCAACGGAAAATTTTAAATCTCTTCTCCTCTTATCAGCATAACTCTTCTGCCTATCCTGGGCAGCCTTCATTCGTTGCTGAATGACCTTAATCTTATCCGAAGTTTCTCTTACCACGTCTGGTCCAAGCACAAACTTCTCACCGATCTCTATCCAACACGATGGTGAGTTGCATGGTCTCCCGTACAAAGCTTCATATGGAGCCATACCGATACTGGATTGATAACTGTTATTGTATGCAAACTCTACTAGATGCAAATGATCATCCCATGATCCACCAAAATCCAATATACAAGCTCTCAAAAGATCTTCCAATATACGATTCACCCTCTCCGTCTGACCATCGGTTTGAGGATGATTTGCGGTACTGAGATGTAATTCTGACCCTAGAGCCTCTTGTAAGCTCTTCCAAAACCCACTAGTAAACAACGGGTCTTGGTCACTCACAATGCTTTTAGGTACTCCATGAAATCTCACTACCCACTTCATATACAATTCTGCTAACTTAGCTGCCGTTCTAGTTGATTTGACTGGTACAAATCTTGCACTCTTAGTCAAACGATCCACAATTACCCAAATGCTATCATGTCCCGATCTAGTCCTTGGTAAACCATCGATGAAATCCATCGAGACTTGCTCCCATTTCCATTCGGGAATTTCTAATGGTTGCAACAAACCACTAGGCTTCTTTTGCTCGGCTTTAACTAGCTGGCAATTCATGCATTTGGATATAAACCTCCCAACGTCTCTTTTCATCCCTTCCCAGTAGTAAGTCTGTCTCATGTCTCGATACATCTTATCACCACCGGGGTGTATAGTCAGTTTTGAGTGATGACATTCTCTAAGCACTTCATCTCTCAAACCATTCACGTTAGGTACAACTATTCTTCCATTCTTTCTAAGCCATCTATCTCGATCAAGCCCATACAAATTCATCTCCTCACCGTCGATATTCATCTCTAACTTGGAGATGATTTCCAATAGAATAGGATCGTCCCTCTGACTGGAACCAATCCGCTCAATCAAAGTGGGTCTGATCGTCAAACTTGCTAACATTTCTAGATCCAATTCGCACTTTGGTCTGAAATCATACCCTGCGATATACTCCAGTTGCTTCCATTCTAGAAACATAGCCCCTAAACTGGCATGTCTCCTACTCAAGGCATCGGTTACCGCATTGCCCTTCCCAGGTGTATATGCGATATCAAAATCATACGAAGCCAAGAACTCTAACCATCTCTACTGACGGAGATTCAGATCCTTCTGGGAGAAGAAATACTTTAACGATTTATGATAGGTAAACAACTCAAATCTCTCTCCCAAGAGATAATGTCTCCACATCTTCAGCGCAAACATGATCGCTGGTAGTTCCAAATCATGGGTAGGGTACTTTTTCTCATGTGGCTTTAGTTGTCGACTAGGATAAGCTACAACCCTACCTTCTTGCATCAATACAACACCTAGTCTGGTACCACAAGCATCCGTGTATACCGTTATCTCTTCATTCCCTTTAGGAATGACTAGCACTGCGCACGCGTCAACTTTTCTTTTAGACTCTTGAATGCATTCTCACACACTCCGTCCGAGACGAAGGCCTGATTCTTCTTATTCAACTGAGTCAATGGTGCTGCTGTCTTGGAGAAGTCCTGGATAAACTTACGATAATATCCAGCTAACCCCAAGAAACTTCTTACGTCTGTTGCATTCTTGGGCGTAGGCCGGTCCTGTACCGTAGCCACCTTTGCAAGGTCCACGGCAATACCATTCTCTGAAACAACATGGCCCAAGAATCTCACTTCCCTTCTCCAGAAGTGACACTTAGAGAATTTCGCTTTCAACTGGTGTTTCCTCAACACCTCCATCACTATCCTCAAGTGTCCCTTGTGTTCCTCCTCTGTCCTCGAGTAAACGAGGATGTTGTCTACGAACACAAGAACAAACTTATTCAACTGATCTCTGAATACTTGATTCATAAGATCCACAAAGTAGGCTGGTGCATTGGTCAACCCAAATGGCATGACCAACCACTCATAGAATCCAAACGGCGTCCTAAATGCCGTTTTCGAAACACTCTCATCTGCTACTCGGAGCTGATGAAATCCTGTCATGAGGTCCAACTGGGAGAACACTCTTGCTCCTTCCAGTTGATCAAACAAATCATCTATCCGCGGTAGAGGATACTTATTCTTCCTCGTCACCTTATTCAACTCGCGATAGTCCACACACAAACGAAGGGAACCATCTGCCTTAGTGGCAAACACAACTGGTGCTCCCCACTCGGAGACACTTCTTCTAATAAATCCCTTCTTCAAAAGATTGCTGACTTGCACCCCGAGCTCTCGCTGCTCTCTTGGTGCCATACGACGAAGTGGCATCACTATAGGTCTGGCATCTTTCACTAAATCAATACGGAACTCAATCTCTCGGTGTGGTGGAAGCCCGGTCACTTCCTCGAAGACGTCCGGATACTGGCCAACCACGGGCACATCTGACAACTCATCATGCGGGATGTCGAGGGAATTTACAAAACTAGCCATTACCCAATCACTAGGTAGACTACCAAACACTACCCTCTGCCCATCATCCGCTCTAACTGTCACCAAAAAGCCCTCACAGTCTACCACCACCCCGTATCTTTGGAGCCAATCGACCCCCAATATAATGCAATACCCAGTAAAGCCCAAAACAAAGCAATCACAAACAAACATACATCCATGACTCGATAAGACCAAATTTTGGCAAATCATACTAAGGTTAGTCGAACAACCAATCGGGTTCGTCACAACCAACGGTCTATCGACTATCTCGGGTTCCAGTCCCAACCTATCCACCAGGTTACTAGATATGAAGGAACGGGAAGCCCCAGTATCAAACAAAACTCGAACTGGTACATCATAAATAGAAAGCATACCTTGAATGACGACATTCTTTCCTTTCTCCGCTGCAGTTGGGGCATTCGACGAAGAAGAAACATCATTAATAACATATTCTTTCACAATCTGCTTCTCTTTAGTAGGTTGTGGACACGTATCCTTGAAATGTCCCACCTGGCCACAGTTGAAGCACTTCTTATCCGCTGACTTGGCCTGACAATCCTTAGCATAATGGCCCTTCTTACCATAGCTGAAGCACTCCACATCCCTCTTACTCTTTTTCTGGCCATCATTGGTTTGATTCTGCCTCCTCTTGTTCTGAGAGTTATTCTTGCCTCCACCGCTTACTTGTGGCTTCGGCCGTTCCGCAGATGCAACCTCAGTCTTTGGCTTAGGGTAAAGACTCTCCGATCTCAAAGCTTTCCCCACAACCGATTCAAAAGTCTCATCAATGTGGTTGATAAGCCTTTCCCCCAAGTATCCATCCAACCCAGTAATGAACTTCTCATTCTTCTTCTCAGGAGTATCGATAAGAGATATCCATACTTCGACAAAGTGTCGAACTCAGCAATATAGTCAGAGACTGCCCTACCATTCTGCTTGAGTTCCAAGAATCTCTCAAACAACACTGACTTCTGGGCAGATGGAATGAACTTCTCACTAAAGCGAGCCTTGAACTGATCCCAAGTAACCTGATCTTCTGGAGTAGCTGATCTAATGGCATTCCACCAATTCATCGCTCGCCCTTGCAGCTGACGAGACGCTAGCCTTCTCTTCATTGCATCCTCAATACCCAAGTCATCGAAGATACGATCACAGCTATCCAACCAATCCTGAACATCTGTGGCTGACTTCGTTCCGTGGAATGGCTTCCCACCAAGGTTAGTGTAATCCTTGCACAACTTGGCGAAATCGGCCCTAGGCGCCTGCACTACTGGACCACCACGATTATCGGGATTGGGAATTGCTCCCTGAACATCTCTAAGCATCTCCCTCATGAAGTTAGTGAACATCGTCCTCATGTCAGGAGCATTTCCATTATTGGTCCCTCTACCAGCAACCCTCGTGTCTCGACTCATCGTTCAATCTGAAAAGAGAAAACGATTAACGACCCCATAGTGGTGCTAGTGCAGTACGACTTCATTCTTATATTACTAATAGTATATATATATATATAGCTTTTGAAAACCAAAGTAATCACAAATACGCGCTCTCATATACGTACTATCTCTCCCTAGTGTCTTTCCCTAGGTTAACTACGCAACCTAGAGCTCTGATACCAAATGTGACGGCCCGCCCTGCACCAACCGACATTTCCTCCAATTGTGCGCTGTACACATGTCCAGTTAGCACGGGACGGTCGCCAAATAAAGTAAAGAAGAGAATGAACTAACAAAGAACCTGTCGAATGTCTCACAGCGCATGGGACAAAATATAATAACAACATAACTTTGACATAAAACAGGCGAGACAATGCATAAGCTGAAAACTAAACCAACTTAGTAGCGGAAATCCAAATACAGCTTATGATCCAACATCATTATTACACTTTAAAACGTCTCTAAAGAAAAAGAAAGCTAAAGTAGAAGATGCACTACTAATGCCCAAGCAGTGATCTTCAACAACACAGGGAGAATATCTATATGTATCATACGTGGAAGCCTCCTGCTTGCCTCCGGATCAGCTACTCGTGCATACCATCTAACCTTTCTCTAGTTTGCTCGTGTGAGCACCCAGAGTAATAAGAAGAGACATAAAACTCTGAGTCAGACAAAAGTCTAGTATGAGTGATAAGCAACAAAACAGAACAATAACAGGTATAATCCAATCATACCTGAACCTGGACCTACAAACAAAGAGTTAGCACTACATACTGTACAATACTCTAAGGTGCCACTAACATATGGTGTAAGAAATATGGGGGTGGGGGTGTGCATGTCATAGTGATGTCAAACAATCAAGCATACCAACCATCCTCACATCTCTCACTCAGTGCGTAAAGGATACGATATCCACTACCTTGGTTACCTAATATACTTTGCTATGATCACTTTGCCCCATGAAGTCACAATGACTTCACTGCACTGATCCATAGCCGCTAATCCTTCGCTATGTCCACTCTGCCCATGGAGTCGCAATGACCCCACTGCACTGGCTCATAGCATTACTAATCCTTTACTATGTCCACTCTGCCCCCATGGAGTCACAATGACCCATTGCACTGGCTCATAGTCTTACTACGATCACTTTGCCCCTCGATTCATAATGACTCTATTGCACTGATACGTAGCCCATTATTCCTTTTCAGTGCTGAATCGAAGTTATGAACGTCGACAACTCCTTAGCACACGTCCCGCAGCAAAGCCCAACCATGAAGTGAACTCATTTGTTCCCAACTGGATCCTGAGCTCTAACTTCCATTTGGACTACCTTTGCATCTCGGGTTATTGGTCATCACCGGATCGGTTCAGATTCCCTCTTAACAATTGGTTCGGTTCAGCCTTCAACATCCTCCACTGGATCGGATCGGGTTCTCCAGCACGCCACGGTTCGGATCGTCATCGCTCTCATCGGGTCGGGTCTCCAAGCTCAATCGCCACGGATCGGTTCGGAGGTGGCTAAATGGATCGGGTCGGGGTCCTTCTGGCGATTCGGGTCGGGGTACTCTCCTGTAGGCCAAGTACAATGGTTCGTGCTCACCATCTTTGAACGGATCGGGTCGGAGCTGCTGGCGGATCGTGGGGAAGAGTCCAACATCGGTTCGGTTCGGGTCTTCATTGCCGATCCGATCCGGTCTAGTATCCTGCATTTTCCTACAACTTCCAGCGACGGTTTATACGCCTCTTGACGGCGTTTTCGACCATTCTAACTATTCTAATCAATCACAAAGCATACCACAAAGTCATAGCAACAAGTAGAAGTGACCTCAAACACCAAAACAACAATATGATATGTTAAAATGGATCAAACATAGCCAAAACCTCATATTTTCCCTTAAGCATGTTTAGGTGAAACTAATGATATGATTAGCGAAACTTAACCAAATTAACCCTAATTCATATCAGAGGTCTAAAACATCATTTCGAATTTTATAAATATTTTTCCTGAACTTATTAGTGTATAAATTCGCTAATCTTCACTAATTACCCTTAATTAACCGTAATTAGTGCAAAACTATGCAAATCACTCACCTTGGCCACAAATAAAATACCAAATCTGAAATGAATCTCTGTTTGGCGTGAATACTGATGTCTTACAGCAGCTCTGACCTTGCCTTGGTGTTAATCCTCTTTGATTTGGTGTTGCTAAGCTCAATCCTTGATTAGAAAGTGATTTGGAGATGTTTTAGAGGTTGGAGGCCATTATTAGGGTTTCTAAGAGGTAAATGACGACTAGAAAACTGAAATGAAATAAAACCCTAGCTCATTTCAGCCCCCCCCCCCATAACCCTAATCCCGAAATGGGTCATGGGCCTAACTTCTAACTACCCTATTTGGCCCGGTTAAGCAGTTTTTCACCTTCCAAACCTTATTTCAGCCATATCTCCCAAATGGTAAGTCCGTTTTCCACATGTGACCACTCTACGGAAAGGTAAACCATCATTCGAAGCCAATGGAAGTGGTTTTAGGTCAAAACTCCTTTCCAATCAAAAGTTATGGACGAAACAAGATCAACTAGGGGCAAAACAGTCATTTAAAAATCGGAAAAAATCATGAACATTGGAAATGACCCCAATAGTCGTCCGTCAATGCTACACGACCATACGACTTCGTATGAGAAAGAAATAAATATTCTATGATCCACCGATACGTAGAATGCGGGTTGTTACATTCTCCCCCCCCCCCCTCCCCCCTTAAGAAATTTCGCCCTCGAAATTCCCTAACCAAAACACACAAAAGGGTCCTGCATGCCTATCAGCCATAAAACAACAATCAAACATGCAAAACAAGCAAAACAAGTTTATCCTAACATGCGGAATAACTAAATCGCAAAGAAAATCTTACCAGGCAAAGAGTTCTGGATACGTCTTCCTAATGCTCTCCTCTGTCTCCCAAGTACAGTCATTCTCATTCTCGCCCCACTGAACCTTGACTAGCTTCACCACCTTCCTTCGAAGTTGCTTCGTATCGTGCTTGACAATACGAATCGGCTTGCGGTTCCCAACCGCCTCGGGTTCTACTTCGAAGTCCATAATATAAAACAATTTTATATTGAAATTTACAAATATGTTCTCTCATATATATACACTCAAACTCATTCTAGGGCTTTACTATCCCCATCTCTACTGAGTCACGCCACAGAGCCAAGGTAATCACTTAACCTTCAGCTCTGATACCAACTGTAGTGTCCCGAAATTCTGGTACAATTTGAGCTGACCAAATGACACAAGTCCAACCCAAACTACACTGGAAACCAGAAAACTAATAGAAAGAAATTAGAGGGTGAGAATAGATAAGATAGAAACTTAGAATAGAAGACGAAAAAGAACATACAACATCAGAGTAAACCCGAATCCCACAGCGGAATGAATAAAAATATTTCATAACATAACTTTGAAATAAAACAGTATCTGTATACAATACCATTATTAGAGTATAACACTTACAACACAGCAGAAATAACAATCTATATAATCCTGAAGCCTCCTGCTCTAGCTCTTAAAGTATCTGTAAATCCCGACTACTTGACTGCCCGTATAAGAGTTTAGGGAAAACAAAACAAAATAGACTCTGCGTCAGTCATGTGACTGGTGTGAGTAAACTCAAATCATTTGATTTAGCTTTCAAAAATCCTTTTGAACCAAAAGATAATCGTAAGACCGATCCACACATAAACACAGATGGTTTTTACCTTACGATAACCCAAATATTTTTCTAAAACGACACTTGTCTGATATTATAATAATGTCTAGATCAAGTAAATAGAAATCTTGCAGAAACGCTTTCATCTCACGTTCTACATATATAAGATAAAATCAAAACTGCAGGTTCATATTGGGTAATGGATTCCAACTATGACAAGGTATGGATCCACCTTCTGATCAGTGTACTCTAGAAGCGATACACTGGAGTTCAACAAGAACATCTTGTAACTCGGCCACACATGACCGACCACTCATTTCTCTTGAGTGTATTGAATAAATTGTCACCTACGGTTGCTAGCAACATAACCGTTCCTGGGAGATACAGAATTGAAAGGAGTAACAAATATGAATATTCTCTAGATGGTGACAATATACCCTAATAGGGTGCGGCCCACTTAGCCATGCTGCCTACCCGATTTCTGTCATTTCCCAGTTGATGAGGCTTGAGGTCATAACGTATCTTTTAATAGATCGCTCCTTCATTTACTTTGAATGCCATATCATCATACCCATTATATCACAAATTGATTCCCCCAAAAATACCATGGGTATAAACTAAGAGAAACGAATTCCTCCGCCACCAACGTAAATATGTTTGAAACGATCAACTTACGCGATCTGCCAGACATACTCTGTCAGATATTCGTCCATTTAAGTTGTCCTGGGATTGGACAATCCGAAGGCACTATTCTTAAACAGGACAGCCCTTGCATAACTCCGTCTTTAATTATCTTCATCATATTTGATTCGCAACGCTAATGCCATACGGAGTGGTTTTCAGATAATATATCTAATCCCGGTCTCTCCGTATTGACAACAAAAATGGTCAAAATCTTCGATAGTCGGTGATTTAACTATCAAAGGAAAACATGTGTGTAACCAACGATATTATTTCCAGATGGAAATTCTATCGATCAATCATCAATCAACATTTATTCATTTCCCCATTTCTCGTTTCCATATATTCATCAAATCCTTATTTTCAAATTTTAGAAAATATACGTTATTAACTTTGGAGAACGTTTCCATTTCTGATTCACGCATCACTATCTTTTGACATATATCAGTCTCTAACCGTAAACTGGTAAGAGAACAACCCCCTATGTATTAACCCCGAAGGCCGAAACCAACATCAGATCAATACCCAGAAAGTCATTCAACTCAACTAATTTCTAGTCAGTTTCTAATTCCAGTAATTCCCTTTAAATTCCTAATCCAAAACCCAAATTCCTTTATGATATTTTATTTGCAAAGGATTTACTTTAATCAATATCATGTTACACCCGTGTGCGATGCACGGGTGTAAACCTTCCTAATGTAAAATTCTCTTTTTATAAAATCTATTCATTTTCCAAATATTTCCCTTTTATAATTCTATTTACTTTCTAAATCAATATTCCTTTTATAATTCTATTTACTTTCTAAATCGATATTCCTTTTATAATTCTATTTATTCTATATAAATATTTCCTTTTATAAAATTCTATTTATTTTATATAAATATTTCATTTTCAATATTCAATTTGAAAATTTCCCTTTTTCATTCCTGTATTTCATATAGTATTTAAAATACCACGTAACAATGATCGATATCATTCAAACACACATAATCAACAACAGATTATATATCACATCATATATTACAATATATGACAAACAGTAAAATAAATGTCGAGGAATCCAGTTGGATTCCTCCGACCAGTTTCCCTACATCCACAGATGTTAAACAATATAATTAACATCAAATTTCATTTCCATATGAAATATTCTATTAAACAGAATCAATATTTGATTAACAATATATATATATATATATATATATAACTATATTGATATTTTCAACCAATCAATTAGCAGTTCAACCAAACAGTCAGCACACAACAATCAATGATCATTCATCAGTTCTAAAAATACGTTATAAAAATATGAACTGGTAGAGTTTGTGAGTTTTACTCACATTTGACGATCATCGTTAATAACGATAACCATCGCTTGATTCAAACGGACAATTTTTTTTGCTGTAAATTGTAACGGGTTCCAATCCACTCGTGTCAATTCCATTAGGTAGTCGTCGTCCATACGATCCCGACGGATCTTGTTTCACCGAATTCTGTTAATATATGATGAAGTTATGACAGTTCGAAGTTTATACATATTTAAATCAGTTAAATTTGGACTTAAAATGTAAATGGGCCTTTACCCCTTTAATTTGCTCAGCCCAATACCCTTGTACAATCCCACACCCGATCCTTTTCTTCCCCAATTGAACTGGCGACTCCAGTATATCACCACACCGTCGATTTCCACAACAACCACACCTTCATTCCTCCACAAACACAAAATCTGTGACCACCATTCACTTCCTCTTCCGATTCTCCTTATCCTCCACCTAACACTGATGAACTCGAGCTCCACTGCTCAGAACTCGGCTCTGCGAGGTCCACGCGCTGCCAGTAAGAGGCGCGACATCTTTGAACGCCAAATCTCACCAAAACTCATCAGATTGCGCATCTACTCCCCCTGATCAACTCGCAACCATCCCCTCGCTATATCCCCACTCCAATCATCAATGAGCTCGAGACCTAGGCGGCCGCTGTTAAACACCATCGTACTAAAAATGGTTCGAACCAAAAAATTCTTATACCAAATTGTAGAGAGACTCAGCTGGAATCTAACCTTATATCTATTTGGATTTATAGATTTTTACATGGTTTTATTTTGATTTTTAAAACTCGATTTCCACTGTTTCTTTTTACTGGACATTGCGGCGCATTGTTTTGGCCAGAGGAAAGTTAGGTTAGGGTTTAGAATGAGTTGGGATATTTATAGTTAGGTTAGTATTTTTTTATTATTATTTTATATTTTATTTTAATCAATCGCTAATTGTATTCATCCTCTAAAATTCCTGTGATCACATACGATACCCAAAAATCACGAAACTGGACATACAACTAGAGTTCGACGTTACGGACCCAACGAAACTGGTTTCGTCGAATTCCGACTCCGTTTGCTCACACAGCGTATTTTTAACCGTCAAAATATTGACTGTTTTTCACATTAAAAATCCGTACGGCCACAGAATGACTTCAACAATCACGAAAATTGAAATCTTACAATAATTTAATATTATGGATCCAACAAAATTAGTTTCATCAAAAACGGAGGTCGTTTACAAAACTGGCTCCTTTTAAAGCTCTAAATAACCCATTTAAATATATAAATATATTTAAAAATAATTAAATTAAATATTTATAAATAAATATTATCGTATATATATTCATAATAGAATATCGTACAGCTCCACTGGGATTTATAACTCGATATTTCAAAGTTCTCAGTTATATCGATATTCGATTTATATTTAAACCCTTTTTGAAATATAAATAAATCGTTATAAATTATAAAGGAATTCCATAGCGACTTTTCTAAAATTTGATTTGGACCTAAATCAAAATCTACACAATGAAATCTCGATTTTTCTCTTCCACTAGAAAAATATACTTCACCAGCTCCGAACGTTTCTTGTTTCACAGAAATCCGATTTAAAACGGATTCTGTATATTCATTTGAAGTTCAAATCTCCCAATAGCGAACTGCCGCGATGTTACGGGCTCGATTATAATTATAATATAATTATACGTTCAAATTGTCGTTATTTAAATAATATATTCGTTATTCTAATTCAAATTCTAAGCTGAATTAAATATTTTAAATTGTCCAGTTCACATTATATTGTCAATTCACTATCTCCGACTATTTCGGAATTAAAAATATTATTCTATTATTTATATTAATTAAATATTCAATATTATTTAATTAAACAACCATTTAATTCTCTAAACCATTATTTAAATAATTAAATAAATAAATTATTACACCGTAAAAATGCGGGACATTATACTACCAAGAATTGGCTTCTAAGAGAAGCCATGTGAATATGACTAAGCTTCTAAGAGAAGCTACTAATGCTTTGGCTTGCAGGAGAAGCTATTAAGGATTAGCTTCCTTGAGAAGCCTTCTTTGGCTTCCAAGGGAAGCCACTAAACATTGGCTTCCTCAAGAAGCAAATAAAGATTGGCTTGGCTTCCAAGAGAAGCCACTAAGATTTGGCTTCCAAGAGAAGCAACTTACTACATCATATTTCAATATCAACAAATATTTTCAAAGCTAAATATTTTATTAATATGATATTTAATAAAATAAAAATTCAAATGGCATATTTTAAAATTAAAACAATATATACATTTAAAAAAATCATTCAATCCTATTTAAATTATTATTTTAAAATTGACTAAAATTTCTGGTCGTTACATGTAAGGTCACAATATATTCGAAAATTCAAGCAAAATGAATGGCCGGTCGTGTGTGGTCGAGTTGCAAGATATTCTTGTTGAATTCCAGTGTATCTCCTCTAGAGTACACTGATCAGAAGGTGGTTCCATACCTTGTCATAGTTGGAAATCCATTGCCAAATAAGTTCCCATGGTTTTGATTGTATACTATGTATGTAGAGCGTGAGATGCAAGCGTTCTGCTATTTGGTTATTTATTTGATAGACACTATCACAATTTCACTAGATTTTCATATCAAATAATATTTTGGGATATCATAAGGTAAAAACCATCCTTATTTATGTGTGTATCGGTCTTACGATTATCATTTCTTTTAAAAGGGTTTTTAAAAGTGTTTTTAAAAGTTAAACCTAGTTGTTGGAGTTTACTCACACCAGTCCCATGGCTGACCCATAGTTTATTTTATTTTGTTTTACCCTAAACTCTTGGGTGCCCAAATTTGTATAGGCAATCAAGTAGTCGGGATTTTACGGATATACCTAGAAGAGCTTGGAGTAGGAGGCTTCAATATTAGATATATATAGAGTTATTTCCGCTTTGATATATATGTATGTGGTGTACTTTGAAATGGTATTTATATATGGTTATAAATTTGTATTTCAAAAGTTATGGTATATAATATATTTTATTTGTTCCACTGTGAGATTCTGTTTACTCTGATTTTGTTTCTAGTGTGAACTTCTTCTTCTATTCTAACTTTCTTTCTCTATATTTCTCACCCTCTTACTTCTTTCTATTAATGATGTAGTATTTACGATGCTTGAATTATTGACATTGTGTTTTGTGTCGATTTTAAGGGGTCAAAAATCCTTAGGTCGCCACAACATTTTAATTAAAATTAAAATATACATAGATTAGTTCATTTATTGGTTAAGTTAAACTTAAATTAGTAATCGTTAAGTAAAAATAAATAATCATAGGTTCAAGATAGATGATTTGAATGGATTCGAAGCTGAGACGATATGAAATTAACAGGATATTCAACAAACGAAAATCGAGGTGAGTAAACTCGCTTATATTTAATATTATTTGTAAGTAGATAAAAATAATTATTAGCTTATTGGATGCATTAAATAATTGTTGATGAAAATTTTCCATTATATATGTTTGTTATATTTAGGCTTGGTGGTTGTGGCTATTATACATACATTGAATATTTCCCGCAGTACCATTAGCGGATGACCCTATCCCCCCACGATATGTTGAGCGGATGACCTTCATATCGCGATATCCTGCCTTGAAGTAGGATTGGTATTACTTATGTTGACTAACATCGTGTATGTAGGGAAAACTGGTCAGATGGATCCAACTGGATTCCTAAAAAAATTTATTGTTGTTTGCATTTTATATATGTGTTGAATTGAACTGATTGTGTATTTGGATGTTTGAATATCACTGGCCCTAGAAAACAATATTTAAAAATATCACAAAAAGGAATTTTAAGATTTAAAAAGTAAAATTTATTTTTCGAAATAGAAATTGAATTTTGAATGGCTCGAAAATATTAACTTTTTTCAATAATAAAAATAAGTAACTGAATTTATAAACAATGTTTATAATTGGAAAAAAATTTATCATTTGATAATATTAAATTTTTTAATTCAAGTATGAGTTTAGAAAGGAAAATTTATTTTTCGAAGGGGAAATTGGATTTCAAATGAAATTTGAAATCGAAACTTGTTTAGTATTTAAAACAAGAAGTGAAATTTATAAACTATGTTTATAAATAAAGAAAAATAACTATCATTGGATAATTTGAAATTTTAATTCCATATGAATATAATAAGTGAATTTGAAATCGTTTAGAGAAGACAACGATGAAATTTATTCCCATGTTCAAATTGTGAATTGAATTGAAATAAATCCATATAGATTTATGATTTGAATTCAACGATACCTAATGTATAGAAATAAATTTTATTTCCAAGAGATATAGGAATTGTATTAAATAGAAATTTAGTATTTTAATATGAAAATAGATTCTGTGCTTATATATTGGTTAAAATAATAAAATATTTCAAATGGAAATCGAATTTTAAATGGAAGCTTGTTTAATATAAAATAAGGAAGTTGTAACAATCCGGAATTTCTGAACCAATTTAAAAATTATTTTTGTAAGGTAATTTTAACAGAAACTGTGTCAGAATTTAAAATTTCAATTTTTAAATTAGAATATAACCCTTAAAAATAGCCATTTTGCAAACGACCTCCATTTTCGACGAAACCACTTTTATTGGATCCAGAATGTCAAATTATTGCTAGGTTTCAAATTTCATAATTTTTGAAATTATTATGTGAGCGTAGTGAATTCAAATGTGTTTTGTAATTTCAATTTGAATTGGATCGACCAGAAAATGACCATTTTTCAAACGGTCCCGAAACTCAACGAAATTAGTTTTGTTAGGACCATATCACCAAAATATAGCTAGAATTATTTTTCTGGAATTTTTGGAGTCAGTAGTGGCCTTGGTAAATTAAAATGTACATTGAAATTTAATATATATTGATTTATATTTTATTTTGATAAAAACTGATCTAAACAGTCGAATTTGCTTACAAAACATATCTCATTGCATCCGAAATAGGGGTGTTTGGTTAGGGGCGACATTCATTGGGTTTCGTTTGGAGTCCGGGCATAAAAAAACCTCATTATAAAGCAAGGTTTAAATTAAATAATAATGTTTTTATTTCCTATATAATACCCTACCAACTAACCCTAACCCTAAATTAAGCAAGCCGTGGTCAACAAAATTGGGTCGCCGTTTTCATTCTCTTTAAGGGCCACCATCACACTGATTTAATCCCCTTCAATCACTAAATCTATTCAATAATTCCAACACCCTTCAACGAGAAACTTATACAGGCCACCATGATCGACCTCTTCAACAGAGGTGGTCGGTTTTAGGGTTACAAGACGACCGGAAATGGTCCTTGAAGGGAACGACTTTCAATCAGTTTTGGGGGCTCCATGGGGTGTCGAATTGTACAGGGTTAAGGGCGGTGGCAGAGGGGACTGGGGCGCCTTTCCTAGCGGTGGCGGATGGCCCTCTGATCATCAGAGAAGGCATGCGTCAATGAAGATGTCGGTGCGACAATGGGTTCCTGTCCTTCGTATATGCCTGAAACGATATACAAAGAAAGGCGACAATTAATCTTGACTTGGCAAATGTAATTATAATTATATTATTAAGGTTAATTACATGTTTAATTACCCAAATGTTTAAACATCTATATCTTTTACATACGGCAATGAAATTGGATAAACAAAGGTGCATTGGAATCGCAGAAACGAGAACTACAACATGGAACTGACTAGAATCAAAACAAAGCAAATCAGAATTTAAGGCAAATTTAAATTTAGAAATAAAGAATGATGGAGTGGAAACCAACGTGAGAACTCTCTCACTAAAATATTTATAAAGTTATTTAATTTATTTTATAACTGTAAATATATAGAAATTGCCAGTACTGATTTTTATCTGTTGTATGTGACATTGGTTGAGTTCAATACATGAACTATTCACGACTCATCTGCACAAGAAGCGTTGTTTGAATATACGACAATCGTATTTCAAACAATGTGGATGCACTTTATGGTTGTTGAAGTGAGAATTTTAAATTCAATTGAAATGGAAAATAAAAATATATATATGTGTGTTGAATAAAAATATATGTGTGTTGAATAAAAATATATGTGCGATGTATAAAATATATATGCGATGTATAAAATATATATATATATATATGCGATGTGAAAAATATATATGAGATATATATGCGATGTGAAAAATATATATGCAATGTATATATTATATATATATATATATGCGATGTATAAAATATATATGTGCAATATGTAAAATATTTGTTCACTGAAAATATTATTTTTAGCTTATATACGGAATATATAAAATGGTCATGTAATGAAATAAATATTTGTTCACTAAAAATATTATTTTTAGCTTATATATGAAATTTATAAAATGGTCATGAAATGGAATAAATATTTGTTCATTAAAAATATATTTTTTAACATGTGTATGGATTGTATAAAATTGTCATGGATTGAAATAATTATTTATTCGTTAAAAATATAATTGTTAACACGTACATAGACTGTATAAAATTGGCAGGTAATGGAATAATTATTGGATTGTTAAAATTTAATATTTAACATATATGTGCACTGTATAAAATTGTCATGTAATGGAATATTCAATTTTGATTTAAAATTGAAATGGAAGTTGGAATCGTTTTTAAAAAAATTATAAACGATTTATAAGATATTTTTTGAATGGAAATCGATGATATATTTTATATTATATATTTAATGGCCTGAATAGAATACGCCGGGTAGCGACCGTTTGTGAATTTCGACCATTGACTACGAATTGATGTAACAGGAGATCCGACCGTCGGATTCTCCTAAAACCAGAACCGTTGGGTTCGTATCGAAAAGATATTTCCAATGAATATTAGAGATTTAAATTTGAATGGTTGGGTTTTAAATTATGTCCAAATCAATTTCAGAAAAGGTCGCCATGGATGCAGTTCGGTGGCCGTTATTGGAAACCGACTGTAAGAGCCTTAATAAAATTATTAAAAATATGGAAAAATTGTGTAAAATCATAATAAATGATTTGGAAAGATTTTGGATGAAAAATTCCAATTTTGAAAAGATAAAAAGATATTTTTTATCTGAATGAACTTGTTATTAACTAGAATAATAAGCCAATGTTTTTAAATAAATAAATTAGATTTGTAAATGGTTTTGAAATAACTAGTGTTTTTCCAATGAATAAGTTGGAATGGATTTGAATGGAAATAAACTTCAGAATATTTCGATATTGGATTCCGTTATTATACTGATATTTTTGAGGAATTTAGAAGATATATATATATATATATCGTTATTCCCAATACGATATTTGTTGGTTTCAGAATTTGATGTTGAATATAAGATGATATAATTTCTATTTGGAGCCTTGTATTTGATATCAAATTGGATTTTGGGTTTGTCATGAATGGTGTCTTTATTAACACTGTTCTTAAACCCAATTGAGAAAAGAATAAATCTTTTAATTAAGATTAAGTAAAGTTTACCGATTAATTAATATTTAAGTAGAGTTGAATTGGATTTTGGATTTATCGTGAGCGATGTTTTAAATAACATAAGTTCTTCAACCCAATTAACAGTAAAGATATGATTTGGAATTTATAAATCTTTTTATTAAGATTTAATGGAAATTTTCCAAAATAAAGTTTTCCAATTTATATTAAATCGGAATTGAATGGAATTCGATTTGGTAATAATCGAGATGAGCTTCTGTAAAGGAAGACCGTTACTATTTATGGAATTTAAAAGGCCTAGCCGCTATTCCACTTATAGTATTAGTTTGATACGGAAATTTATATCAATTATACACTGTTATGATTTCCGTGAAGATTCCATTTTGATGGAAGTTGATTTTGGGTTTATCGTGAACTGTGTTTTAATTAACATTGATTCTTTAACCCAGTTAAAGGCAGGATTAATTTCTAGAAAGTTGAATAATCATTAAATAATGATTTTCGAAGATTAAAACTAAGAAGAGTTTTAATAAATCTTTAATTAGATTTGAATGAATGAATGGTGATTAAATTTACCAAAACATGAAATGGGGTATAAATTAAATATACTTGATTGTGGATATTGTGATTGATTGATTGTTTCGATTGTGCTCGACCAGTTTATGAGCAAAATATGCTTTTACATTTAGCATTGGGTTAGGTAGAAATATTGGTATCTAACACCTTGTGAAACACTTCACGATTTGACTATGAGACGTGTAGCGATGTTGTTGAGTTCATTTCAAATTTAATGAATGATTTATGAAATGATATTTTTCTTAAGTGAAAAGAAATGTATTCCCAATATTGGACAGGGAATGTTTTATGAAAATGTTTTATAAAACAGAAAGGATTTCGAGGCCTAAACCCGATATTATCGAAATGATGTTGAAAAGTATTATGCATTTGACATTGTAGTTTATTGCATAACCGATTAGTTGCAATTGATGATATATCTGTTTGGTGGTGGAGAATTTATTCTCTTGCTTAACACCCTTCTTTGAGACGTACGAGCTCAAAGGTTATGTGATTAATAGTGACTGATCATATGTGTGAATTGGTAATGTAAACTACTATATTTTGGAAAGTATTTGTGATTATTATGTTTTGAAATGATTTTCCCTACTTCGATACATAAAAATGATTTAGTATGTGGTTAAAGATTATGGCAACCCGGACAACTAAAAGTAAGGATGAGATGGCGGTGTAGTCGCTGATGGCGTGGGATTGTGCATCGTCAGTGTAGCCTGCTCCATCGTGGGAGGTGCATATATATATATATATATATATATATATATATATATATATATCGAGTTGGTAAGGTAGTACCCTTTGCCTTGTTTAAGGGGAGCTTGATATTTGGTTGCGTACATGTTTGTATGCATTTAGATGTTTTGGAATTCATATTTCGAAAATTTTGGTTTGAGATCCCGAAGTGAAATCTACTTTGATATAAAGTTATATATGTATTTCAAATGATTTGTAATAAGAATTCGGGAATAAATTCCAAAGAAATAATTTCTGCAAAGTGAACTGGATTTTGAATATCTAAGTTTGGGGATAAAGCCTAAATGGATAAATTGAGGAGTTGCATGTTGTATGATGCATAATAGATCCATATTTCAATTATTGGTTGTTGTTTATGCACTAGTATTCATGGGGGTAAACCTGTTCCATGATGCAGCGTGGTCCCGTGATTTACCATATTTTAAAGTTTTAATAACCGTTTTTAGTTCTCACACCAGTTCCATGACTGACTCTGAGTTTATTGTTTCTACCTAAACTCTGGGTGCCCATATTTTCCACATGGGCAACTAGTAGTTTTGGTTTTCCGTATTATTTCTTTTCAGCAGGATTCTGGATCGAAGCTTAAAGTTGTGTCCATAGCATTGATAGTCTTCCTCTGTGTTAGTTTATTTGTTTCCGTTGCATTGTATTACATTTATTGTAAGTTTATTTTCCGCTGTATATTATTTTTGATACTCTGATATTCTATACTCTTATGTAATGTTATTATGATGTTTATAAAAGTCTTTTATTGTTTGTTCTGATGTGTTGTGCGCCTAAAGTTAGCGTATCCGCCTTTTTGGTTCGATTTAAGTCGGTTTAACGATCTGTTTGGATTGACTAAGTAGGAAGGTCGTTACATATGGTATCCGAGCTTTGGTTAATTCAAATCTTTGGGGTGCAACTCGTTAGAATAGAATAAAAGACTCATCAGAGATTGGATTAGTAATATCCTATGAAATAAAACTCATTAGAGATAGGATCAGTAGTATCCTAGAATGAGTAACTCGTTAGAGATAGGGTTAGTAATGCCCTAGAATGAGTTGAGAGTGAAAAGTTTATAATTAACGTATTTATGATTATATATATAATCTGGTTTTAAAAATATGATTTTTGAATATATAAAAGTTATATATATTTGAAAAGTTAACCAACTAATTGATTGCTAGTTGTATTGTGTGATTATTAATCCAACTAATTAAAATTATTGGAATAATCAAACCAATAGTAGAACGAAAGGTAAATTAAGTCAAATTGAATCAAAATATTGAACTGAATTGAAAATTGATTGCAGTTTGGTATATGTACATGTATATATAATGAACAGGTCATTGCATGGAAGCTAAGAAGGGGAATAATATTGTATGCTTGACAAATAGGTACATGTTTACTATATTCATTGGGTTTGATGATTTTATGAGCCGATTGGCTAGCCGCTTGGCTTTTTCTTTTTCTTTTTGATTGATGAGGTCCCTGTGAGGCTAGTTGGGGTTTTACTGATCAGCCCGTACAAAGGAGGTTATGGCGAAATTTTTCAAAAATTTAGGGTGTTAGCCAAACTTTTGAGAAATTAAAAAATTCTTAGAAACTGAAATGTTGAAGAATGAAAGCCAGAATAAAAGTTGAGTTGGTTAGTTAAACAACTTTCAGCCCCGTTCCTTTTTGAGGACGAAAAGATTTTAAGTGGGGGAGATTGTAACAATCCGGAATTTCTAAACCAATTTAAAAATTATTTTTTTAAGGTAATTTTAACAGAAATTGTGTCAGAATTTAAAATTTCAATTTTTAAATTAGTATATAACCCTTAAAAATAGCCATTTTGCAAACGAACTCCGTTTTCGACGAAACCACTTCTGTTGGATCCAGAATGTCAAATTATTGCTAGGTTTCAAATTTCATAATTTTTGGAATTATTATGTGAGCGTAGTGAATTTAAACATGTTTTGTAATTTCAATTTGAATTGGATCGACCAGAAAATGGCCATTTTTCAAACGGTCTCCAAATTCGATGAAATTAGTTTTGTTAGGACCGTATCATCAAAACATAGCTAGATTTACTTTTCTGGAATTTTTGGAGTCAGTATATGGCCCTGGTAAATTAAAATGTACGTTGAAATTTAATATATATTGATTTATATTTTATTTTGATAAAAATTGATCGAAACAGTCAAATTGGCTTACAAAACATATCCCATTGCATCCGGAATAAGGGTATTTGGTTAGGGAAGACATTCATTGGGTTTCGTTTGTAGTCCAAGCATAGAAAAAACCTCATTATGAAGCAAGGTTTGAATTAAATAATAATATTTTTATTTCCTATATAATACCTTACCAACTAACCCTAACCCTAAATTAAGCAAGCCGTGATCAGTAAAATTGAGCCACTGTTTTCATTCTCTTCAAGGGCCACCATCGCACTGATTTAATCCCCTTCAATCACTAAATCTATTCAATAATTCCAATACCCTTCAACGAGAAACTTATACAGGCCACCATGATTGACCTCTTCAACAGAGATGATCGGTTTTAGGGTTACGAGGCAACCAGAAATGGTCCTCGAAGGGAATGACTTTCAATCAGTTTTGGGGGCTCTATGTAACCACCCAGATTTTTTGGTCATTTTAATTTGAATATTTAATTTGTTATAAATATTATAATTTGAATATTAATGGATTTTAATAGTTAATTCGTTATTTAAAACGAAGTTTGAATGTTAAATTTATATATAATTTAAATCGAGCTCAAAATGGCGCGGTAGTTCGTAATATGGAGTTTTGAACTTTGACTGGATATTATAATGACCCGAGGATTTTCGACTTCGAAAATTGACACAAATACCCATGTCGACTATTCAGACATCGGAAATACCGGATAGTTAATAGAAAGAAGTTAGAGGGTGAGAGTAGATCAGATAGAAAATTAGAATAGAAGAAGAAGAACACAACAACATCAGAGTAACACGAATCTCACATCGGAACGAATAAAATATAGTATAACAAGTAACATTGAAATACAAATCTGTATTCATATATTAGAGTACAACACTTACATCACAGCGGAAATAAACAATAACTATAAAATGCTGCTGAAGCCTCCTGCTCCAAACTCCATCTAGTGTATCGGTAAATCCCGACTACTTGACTGCCCGTACCAATTTTGGGCACCCAAGAGTTTAGGGAAAACAAAACAAAATAAACTCTGGGTGCCCAAAATTGGTACGGGCAGTCAAGTAGTCGGGATTTACAGATACACTAGATGGATCTTGGAGCAGGAGGCTTAGCAGCATTTTATAGCTATTGTTTATTTCCGCTGTGATGTAAGTGTTGTAGTATAATATACGAATACAAATTTGTATTTCAATGTTACTTGTTATACTATATTTTATTCATTCCACTGTGAGATTCGTGTTACTCTGATGTTATTATGTTCTTCTTCTTCTTTTCTAATTTTCTATCTTATCTACTCTCACCCTCTAACTTTTTTCTATTAACTATCTGGTATTTCTGATGTCCGAATAGTCGACATGGGTATTTGTATCAATTTTCGGAGTCAAAAATCCTCGGGTCATTACAGATATACAAAATCCATTTTAAGTCAGATTTTTGTGAAACAAGAAATGTTTACATCTGTTGTATTATAATTTTCTAATAGAAGAGAAAAATCGGAATTTCAGCTTATATATTGCAAGTTATGTCCAAATCAAATTTTGAAATAATCGCTATGGAAATCGTTAATAAACAACAACGTTTATTTAATGTGTTTAAAAGGGTTTTAATATAATTTAGACATCGTTTAACTCGGAAATATTAATGTTGAATTATAATTCCAGATTGAATTCGGAGTGATATATTATTTGGATGTACACGACAATAATAATTTTATTTTTAATTAAAGAAATTAATATGGGATTAAATGTATTAGATCTTTAGAATAGAGAATTATAGTTAAATCTCTAAAGTCAGTTTATAAAATACAGAACCTAGTTCATATAAATCGTGGAGATATACCCATAGTCAAAGCTATGTGCTACTTTTCCATTAATAATATGTATCGACTTCCAACCTATTGTATTAGGGATATTATAAATCAACAATTTTAGTTTAAACAAATTAAAAAAAATTCCCAGTTGTTCGTTACTTGTGTGTAAAATTTCCGGAAGCGTGCGTATCAATTCAACTAAATGCCTTGCCCACCAAACAATCTATTTCCGTGCTCTCCACGTTTCTCCTCCTCTCCACGTTTCTACGCATATAAAAAGCCTGTAGCTCTCCGGTTCTCTTCTTTTAAAAACCGCAAAAATGTTGAGCTTCAAAAGTTTTTTCCACAATAATTTCTCCACTAAAAATCCGAAAATAAGTTTCAGCAGGATCCTGAAACCGAGCGCTACACCTTCATTGGTTCGAAAATTTTTCTCCTTTCCTTCCGAGAAGCCTCGCTGTAGACACCGTGAACTAGGGTCCAATTAATGGTGAGATAGGAGTTTAGATTTTGCAAAATGAAGATTGATGTGGTGTTCGTTGTGAGGAGGAGCTTGTATGGTGAGTTTTTGGTTGGATTTGGTAGAAATAAATTTCGCGGTTCACTGTAGCGTGCTATGGAGAGCTGTGCGTCGCATTTCTCACTGGGGTGTCGAGTTCGTGTTGATGGTGGGTATCAAGTGGAGCTCGGGACGAGGAGTTCGGAGGTGGCATCAGTTCTGGAAACAATTGATTTTAGTGGAAAATTGAAAGGGGAAATAGTAATGGAGGAGCTGTGTTTTCCTAAGCTTGGGTTCGCATGTTTACTTCTGTGGAGATGGAAGAAAACTGTTTGAGGGGACTGTGTTAGGGGCGTCGGCAGGTGGGACTGATGCTCGAATGGTGAGCTAAAGCTGAGGGACCGAGATAAGGTGATATCGCGGACTGATGGCGGATCGAAGGAAAGATTTGAGAAGGGGGTGTACTGGGAGGCATGATGTGGTTTGTGGTGGCGAGCTGTAGCGAAGAGGGGAAGATGTTGCATTATGAAGAATAAGAAGTGATGCAAGGGAGAATAGGAGAGAAATGGGCAGTTTGCAAGAGCAGGTGGGAGACTGATGTCAACGTCTGGAAGTGCATGGGTCATCTGAGATGGTGACGCAAGCTTGAGATGCGGTGTGAAGGTGATTAGCAGATGGGAAGAGAGAGGATCAGTTTCGAAGACAAACACGAGGAGGAGACGGTGAACAGTATTTCTTCGGTGACATGGTATATTTCATTTGGACTAAGTATATCTGTTAATGTGCCAAATAATGTTTTATTTGACCAATCCTTTAAACACATAAGTTATAATTTAAGTTTATAATATATATTTAAGCCTGAATAGTACAAACTTTGAAGTGCTAATTCCTTTTGCCGAGGCTAATTTAGATGGTATACATATTACACCTTAAATACATGTTTAACTATTTAATATACAATTCAATTACAGTAACACTCGGGGTATTTTTAACGTGAAGCCAGATATATTTCGTATGGGGTTAATTAATATTAGAGATTCCTAATTATACTTAATTAAGTAAGGCTAATCTATACAATATAGTGTTCCAAGTTTTATATGACGCAACGTGAACAGTATTACCTAACCTATATTGCCTGGTGAGTTTGAATGCCGCCTTACCTATATTTAGTTATTCATTATTACTATACCTAATCCTGTCATATGAAAACATATTTCACTTAATGTGAAGTGATTATTTTGACTTAGAACATTAGTTGTAAACATAACTACGGTAACGAATGTCGGTTTGCAGTAGAATAATATTATATCTGTTTTAATTTCCTTAGATGAGGTATGTTATATGTTTTAAAACCACAATTTATTTACAAAAGGTTTTCTGCAAAAGTACATGGTTTAAAAACGTACTGCTAACGAAAATAACTTGCCCTTTACTAACAAATGATACCACCATCAACCTCCATCGTCGTACATTATTAAAACAAATTTTAATTAAAACTCAATTAACATTAATAAATAAATCGATATAAGGTTTGGTTAGTTTTATTTAAATAAGTAATTATAATTTGTGTAACATACTCATGTATTATCTCGTGTATTATCAGAATCTGATGACATAAGGAGCGTCGAAACCATACCAATGAACACGACATTGTGGAGCTGTTTTTCGATGGAGTTTAAAGCAACTGAAACAATCCTTTTGACGATGAACGGAATCAAGGTGAGTTAAACTCACTCAGTTCTCCCCACTAATATTTTATATAAGTTAGCTTTATTTGTTTATGTGCTATGGATGATTATTATATTATATATTCATATCTTGACTGAACAATAGAGTTAACCGTTCGTTTAACTTAATTAAAATAAAATCGTTATTTCTAACGACGGAATCCAATTGAAGTAACTTACCTCAGTGGTTACGTTTAAAATAATATAAACGTTATAAATAAATAATTGGATGCTGGAATTGTTCTTATTTGCTGATTTTTTACTGTTACCGTCCATTATTGACTGTTATTATAAAACTGCTTATTTCATCTATTTGGATGAAAATGAATATTCATTAGCCACATTGAACTGAATTGTTCGAATTGAGGTAACCCGTTGTTTTGCAGGGATTGACAGGTTGGAAGAATCCAACATGATTCCTTACTTATATTAATAACATTTAAAAATGTGTTCGATTGTGATGATTAGGATGTGAAATGGTTTAATATTTCACGGTTTGGTACTATAGTACACATTTGCCTATTTAGTACTGTCTATAAAGAAATGATTTTTGAAATTAAGATTAAATCGATTTCGAATGATTTCGAAGATAAAATTATATATGGATTTGAAATATGGTTTGATTGTAAATATAAATATCAAAGTTTAATTTACTGATTTTATAATTATATAAATTTATAACTAATAGAGATATATGATATTATCAAATGAATAGTTAAACAATATAAACTTATAGTATTGATTATAAAAATGTGTAAAAGGGTATGTAAAGGCCTTAATGGCCGTAAAGAAAGTTTAAATAAATTTCAAAATATTGGAATGAAATAAATAAAATCGTGGATTTACGAGAGTATATTAAAGAGTTTAAAGAGTGATATTTTTGTAATAAATGATCGTTTTAATAAATGTTTTTTTTTAATATGCGAAATGTAATTAAATAACATTTTGTGAATAAGATTAACGAGTCAACAGAATTGGAATTGAGTAATGATTTGGAAATGGGATTTCAGGTCTTAAAATGAATCGAAGTTGAAAATGTAAATATTGGTTTTTAAATGAGATTTATAAGTGGGATTTCAGTTGAAATGACAAATAGGGATTTATAATTGGATTTAAACCCGATAACTGGAATAGATTGTCAAATCAAAATTTCCCAAATATAGTATAACTGGGGATAATAATACGAGCTGAATTTATACGTGAAAGAGTGGAAAAATGAATTCCAAGTATAATAGAATTGGATAAGTATAAATTAAGAAGATTGGGAAAATGATATTAAAGGGCTAAGATAAGTTTTATTTCGAGATTCGGAATGTTGTATTCCGAAGTTCACAATGTTTATTGAATTGAAGTTATTCCGAAGTTCAGAATGTTAGTCGAAGGTGAGAGTTGGAAATGAAATGGAATTATAAGTCGACGTTAATGAATTGCAAATGGAATTTGTAAATGGAGTCAAGTTTTGGGAATGGAATTTGTAATATCTGTTACAAATGATAAGTTGAACTATTCGATTAATAAACTGAAGAATCTTTATAAAGGAGTGTTATGAATTTTTGTTAGGAATGAAGTGACAATGTTTGATAATGAAAGTAAAAAAGAATTAGGAAATATAATCTGTAACGTTTGGTACAGAAGTTAAGTTAATTATTTTGATTATTAAAATATAAGATCTATATAGAATCGCAATTTAAAATTTGAAAAGGGTTCATATAAGATTTAAAAAAAAATTATATACATTTTAATCTATAATTAGTTATTATTGCAATATTAGCAAAATGAAACCATATATAGATATTGAAGAACTGTATAAGGAATCTGAATTATAATTGAACCACAACTCGTGTATTATATTAAGAGAATTATAAATTAGAGTATACTTAATTAATTAAGTAAACGTGTTTGAGTTTTCAAATGGAGTTTTTAAAAGGAAACAGATGTGTTAATAAACTACTATCTATTCTGAAGATATCAATGTTATTGAATAAGGTCTAAGAGGTAAATTGAATACCCCAACTTGATCGACTTCATGATTATCCAAGAATGGTATTAGTTTATGAATGAGACGAGCTGAGGGAAATATAAATTATTATTTTCATGAATAATTTTATAAACTGTAAAGTTGAATGAGTGGTTTTAAGAATATTCTTATTGAAAAATAAGAAGCAAAAGTTATATTCCAAATATTGGAAGATTTATAAGAATTTAATTAACACATGGTTAATTAAAGAGGCTAAATGATGCTGGGTACTGAATCAGTGGATTCATTTTGTTTCTATGGATGAATGGTTGTTTATCTAAGTTTATTTGATAGTTAAATAACCGACTATCAAATTTGACCTATACGCTTGTTGGTACGGAAAGACCGGGATCAAAATTATATTCGAAAACCATTCCGAACAACAAATACGTGAAGATATCAGAAGATAATCAAGATATAGCATTGAAGACCATAGATCTTCATAAATGGAAGAACTACTAATAATCTCTGGTTTATCGACCAGAGATAAATTATGGTACTGTCATGATTGAAATGTACGGATTTGCAAGGACTTCTCGCTACTGATTCATAGGGTGATTCTTAGGATGCAATAGGAGGGTGCCTTCGGTTCATCCTATTCCTGAATGACATGTATGGATGATTGACTGACAGAGTATTTCCAACAGGGTCATGTACGTTGATTTCTTCAAACGTGTCATAGTTGGATAGCTCCCAAATAGGGTATTTTTTGTGGACGTCAATTAGTGATATCTAGCGGATCTGACGATGTGGCATTCAAAGTAAATGGTGGCTAGATGTTCTAAAGGTGAATTCACACCTCAAGCCTCACAACCGGGAAATGACAAAAATCGGGCAGGCAGCATGGCTATGTGGGTCGCTCCCATTAGGGTGTATAGAATTACCTATCTAGAGAAAATCTTTTTGCTTCTTTAATCTATTTCAATGCTGTCCCTTTTCGGGAAACGATGGTTTGAGTCCAACCGTTAGTGATATACATTCGATACACTCAAGCGAAATGAGTGGTCGGTCATGTGTGGGTCGGGTTGCAAGACGTTCTTGTTGAACCCAGTGTATTCCCCTCTAGAGATACACTATCGGCAGGTGGTTCCATGCCTTGTCATAGTCGGAAATCCAGTCTCCAATAAGCACCCGCGGTTTTGATTGTATACTATATATGTGGAGCGTGAGATGAAAGCATTCCACTAGATTGTTATTTACTTATATTTAGACACTATTATAATATCATAGTAATATTGTTTTCAAAAATTCTTTGGGTTATCGTAAGGTAAAAACCGTCCGTATTTATGTGTGGATTCGGTCTTACAATTATCCTTTCCTTTCGAAAAGATTTTAATTTTAAAATCAAGTTGGTTGATACTATAAAACTTAATGTGTTTTTTCACACTCTGGTTCACCAAACTAACCCGGTGTTTGTAGTGCTCGGGTTAGACCGGGGTGTACAGGTTCAGGTTATCGGATGTTGTGAAGTCCAGAGACGAGCTAGAGAAGTTCAGACGTATTATATATATAGTGTGTATTCCGCTGTGTGTTGTATATGGGGCAGATTATTATAACTGTCCAAATGTTGATGTTCTCTGATATTGTAAGTATTTTCAAAAGCTCTCAATAAAGATTTATTTCTATATTATATTTTGGTTCCGCTGCGATGTAAGACTCTGATTATTTGGTGTTTCTTCTTCTTCTTCTATTCTAATATTTCTTTCTTTCTTATCTCACCCTCTAACTTCTCTCTATTAACGTTCCAGTGTTTTAGGTGCTTGGAAGGTCGGCACGAGATACAGTAAATGTATTTATATCGATTTTCGGGGCCGAAAGTTGTTGGGTCATTATAGTGGTATCAGAGCAATTGGTTTAGGCTCTGTGGTGTAACTCGATAGAGATGGAGTTAGTAATACATTAGATTGAGTTTGAGTGTATATGTATGAGAGCATATTTGTAAAATTTTACATACAAATGTTTTGTATTTTGTTGTTTGATCAGTTCAATTGTTGAGAAGCATTTATCTGGCAATGGATACAATATTGTTTTGTAAAGAGGATAAATGAAATAATTTTACCCAAATTATATTTTGTATAGAAAAGAAATAAATTTATTGAATTATTTAGATATTGATTTGTCTGATTGATTTGAGTAGAACTCAAATTGGATTAAAATTTGAATTAGAACTTAATTTGATTAATTGGAATTAAAAATAAGAATAATATTGAAATTAAATAAAATAGATTTGGAAATTAAATGAATATAATTAAATAGAAACCAATCGGATATTAATCGATTGATATTAACATCTGTTAACCCAAAATAAATATTAATGTTAGATTTGATTAAGTTGGTGGAGTTGATTGGGTGTTGTTTGTTATTTGAATGTTAAATTTCTTGAATAAAATTCATCCATAGTTTAATAAGAAGACGGATGAATTGAAATTGAATAATTATTCCCAGTATCCACATAGAAGTGCTGCAACCTATTTGAATTTGGAAATATGTATAGTTATACTTGATAATCAATAAAGTGTTATTTAGAATTTCATGTGATTGTTTCTTACATGATAACTTGAGTTAAGTACAGGTGCCGGAAGACTTTGAGGTTGATTTGGTTGAATAAATTGCATGTAAACTGAGCAAACATGCTCAAATAGCGCTAGTAAAAGGTACGCTTATAGGAAAATATAAATTTTAGTTTTGAAATTTTGTTTTTTCGACTGTGTTGGCCGATGTATATATATTTATTATTCCTGCGATATCGCTGAAGTCCCTCTGTACAGGGGAGACTCTTCCAAATTTTTCCGAGAATTTAAAGTGTTAGAATTTTTTTTCTCGATATTTTTGAAAATATTCATTTGCTATAATGAGTGGGTTTTCAATTTAAAATATAAATTGGATTTTAGAATAGTAAATGGGTTCGTAATATTCTTCTTACCTTAGTAATTTCGGGGATGAAATTCTTTTAAGGGGGAAGAATGTAACGACCCGGATTTTTCCATCATTTTAATTTGAATATTTAATTTGTTATAAATATTATAATTTGAATATTAATGGATTTTAATATTTAATTCGTTATTTAAAACGAAGTTTGAATGTTAAATTTATATATAATTTAAATCAAGCTCGAAATGGCGCAGTAGTTCATAATATGGAGTTTTGAACTTTGACTCGATATACAGAATCCGTTTTAAGTTGGATTTCTGTGAAACAAGAAACATTAACATCTGTTGCATTATAATTTCTAATAGAAGAGAAAAATCGAAATTTCAGCTTATATATGTAAGTTATGTCCAAATCAAATTTTTAAACAATTGCTATGGAAATCGTTAATAAACGATAACGTTTATTTAATTTATTTAAAAGGGTTTTAATATAATTTAGACACCGTTTAACTCGGAAATATTAATGTTGAATTATAATTCCATATTGAATTTGGAGTGATATATTATTTGGATGTATATAACTATAATAATTTTATTTTCAATTAAAGAAATTAATATGGGATTAAATGTATTAGGTCTTTAGAATAGAGAATTATAGTTAAATCTCTAAGGTCAGTTTATAAAATAAAGAACTGAGTTCATATAAATCGTGGAGATATACCCATAGTCAAAGCTATGTGCTACTTTTCCTTTAATAATATGTATCGACTTCCGACCTATTGTATTAGGGATATTATAAATCAACTATTTTAGTTTAACCAAATTAAAAAAAAATCCCAGCTGTTCGTTACTTGTGTGTAAAATTTCCGGAACCGTGCGTATCAATTAAACTAAATGTCCTGCCCATCAAACAACCTATTTCCGTGCTCTCCACGTTTTTCCTCCTCTCCACGTTTCTACGCATATAAAAAGCCTGTAGCTCTCTCGTTCTCTTCTTCTTTTAAAAACCGCAAAAATGCTGAGCTTCAAAAGTTTTTTCCACAATAATTTCTCCACTAAAAATCCTAAAATAAGTTTCAATGTGATCCTGAAACCGAGCGCTACACCTCCACTGGTTTGAAAAAAATTCTCGTTTCCTTCCCAGAAGCCCTGTTGTAGACACCGCGACCGAGGGTCCGATTAATGGTGAGATAGGAGTTTAGATTTTGCGAAATGAAGATTGATGCGACGTTCGTTGTGAGGAGGAGCTTGTATGGTGAGTTTTTGGTTGGATTTGGTGGAAATAAATTTCTTGGTTCACTGTAGCGTGCGATGGAGAGCTGTGCGTGGCATTTCTCACTGGGTTGTCGAGTTCGTGTTGATGGTGGGTATCAAGTGGAGCACGGGACGAGGAGTTCGAAGGTGGCATTAGTTCTGGAAACAATTGATTTTAGTGGAAGATTGAAAGGGGAAATAGTGATGGAGGAGCTGTGTTTTCGTGAGCTTGGTTTGCATGTTTACTTTTGTGAAGATGGAAGAAAACTGTTTGAGGGGACTGTGTTAGGGGTGTCGGTAGGTGGGACTAACGCTTGAATGGTGAGCTAAAGCTGAGGGACCGAGGTAAGGTGATATCGCGGACTGATGGCGGATCGAAGGAAAGATTTGAGAAGGGGTGTACTGGGAGGCATGATGTGGTTTGTGGTGGCGAGCTATAGCGAAGAGAGGAAGATGTTGCATTAGGAAGAATAAGAAGTGATGCAAGGGAGAACAGGAGAGTAATGGGTAGTTGGCAAGAGCAGGTGGGAGACTAACGTCAAAGTCTGGAAGTGCAGGGGTCATCTGAGATGGTGGAGCAAGCTTGAGATCCGGTGGGAAGGTAATTAGCAGATGGGAAGAGAGGGGATCAGTTTCGAAGATAAACACGAGGAGGAAACGGTGAGCAGTATTTCTTCGGTGACATGGTATATTTCATCTGGACTAAGTATATCTGTTAATGTCCCAAATAATGTTTTAATTTGACCAATCCTTTAAACATATAAGTTATAATTTAAGTTTATAATATATATTTAAGCCTGAACAGTACATACTTTGAAGTGCTAATTCCTTCAGCTGAGGCTAATTTATATGGTATACATATTATACCTTAAATACACGTTTAACTATTTAATACATAATTCAATTACAATAACACTCAGGGTATTTTTAACGCGAAGCATGGATATATATTTCGTATAGGGTTAATTAATATTAGAGATTCCTAATTATACTTAATTATGCAAGGCTAATCTATACAATATAGTGTTCCAAGTTTTATATGATGCAACGTGAACAATATTGCCTAACCTTATTGCCTAGTGAGTTTGAATACCGTCTTACCTATATTTAGTTATTCATTATTAATATACCTGAACCTACCATCTGAAAACATATTTCACTTAATGTGAAGTGATTATTTTGACTTAGAACGTTAGTTGTAAACATAACTACGGTAACGAATGTCGGTTTGCAGTAGAATAGTATTATATTTGTTTTAATTTCCTTAGATGAGGTATGTTATATGTTTTAAAACCACAATTTATTTACAAAAGGTTTTCTTCAAAAGTACATGGTTTAAAAATGTACTACTAACGGAAATGTGACGGCCCGCACCGTACCAGCCGACATTTCCAATGAAGGTGCGCTGTACCAATGTCCAACCAGCACGGGACGGTCGTCAAAGAAAGGAAAGGAAAGGAATTTGAACTAACAAGGAACCTTTAGAATGTCTCACAGCACATGGAACAAAATATAAAAATAAGAAACTTGACATAAAACAGGCGAGACAGTGCATAAGCTGAAACTAAACCATAATCATCATAGCAGCGGAAATTCAAAATACAGCTTATTACAACTCCAACATACTGTCTCTAAAGCAAAGAAAAAGGTGCACTGCTAATGCCCAAATCAGTGACCAGCAACAAAACAGGGAGAATATCTATATATATCACACGTGGAAGCCTCCTGCTCGTCTCCGGTACAGCTACTCGTGCATACCACCTAACCTGTCTCTAGTCTGCCCGTTAAGAGCACCCAGAGTAATAAGAAGAGACATAAAACTCTGGGTCAAACAAAAGTCTGGTATGAGCGATAAGAAACAAAACAAAACTATAACAGGTATACATAACCATACCTGAACTTGGACCTGCAACCAAAGAGTTAGCACAACAAGATATACAATACTCTAAGGTGACACTAACATATGCTGTAAAGATATGGGGGAGGGGTGTGCATGTCATAGTGATGGAAAACAATCAAGCATAGCAACCATCCTCACATCTCTCACTCAGTGCGTAAAGCATACGATATCCATTGCTTTGACCACCCATTCCTTTGCTATGATCACTCTGCCCCATGGAGTCATGATGACACCACTGGATTGATCCATAGCTACTAATCCTTTGCTACATCCACTCTACCCCATGAAGTCATGACGACTCCACTGCACTGTCGCATAGTCATGCTACGATCACTCTACCCCATGGAGTAGTGACTACCCCACTGCACTAATACGCAGCCTAAAATTCGTCTCTCGGTGGTGAATCAAAGCTATGGATGTCGACAACTCCTTAGCACACGTCCCGCAGAAAGTCCAATCATGAAGTTGACTTGTTGGTTCCCATCTGGATCCTGAGTACAAACTTCTCCTTTAGACTACCTTTGCATCTCAGGTTTTGGTCTCCTCCGGATCGGTCTCCTTTTCCATGCCCTCAGTCCGATTCGGTTGTATACTCTCCAGGCCTGTTCGTGGTACATGCTCCGGTTCGTGGTCCTCACCTTCCGGGTGGTGCTCTTGTTCTCGCCGGTTCGTGGCACTCATCGGTTCGGGTCGGTAACCCAACAACGATTCGTGGCAACTCGGTTCGTGGCTCCTTCCTTCCTGCATCGGGTCGGTTCGCATGTCGTAGGTCCAAGCATCGGTTCGTGGTGTCCTTGTCACGAGCAGTTCAGGTCGGAGATGGGTTCTTGGATCATGAGCGGGTTGAGGTGCTTCGGTTCGGTTCGGAAATGGATATCATGATCGAGTCGGTTCAGAGGGGTGCGATCCGATCCGGTTTCCTGCACAGTTTCCTGCAACTTTCCAGCGACTGTTTTACGCCGCATGACGGCGTTTTCGACTAATCTAATTGTTCTAAACAATCATAAAACATTACAAACAGTCATAGCAACATGTATAATCAACAATAAACACAAAAACAATCTATCGTGTTAAAATGGATCAAACATACCCAAAAACCCATGTTTTCTCCTTAATCATGTTTAATCATAACTAATGATAGGATTAGCAAAACTTAACCAAAATAATACAAATTTCTAACAAAGGCCTAAAACAATATTTCGAAATTTCTGAGTATTTTTCTAGAATTTAATAATGCTTAATTTAGCTAATTATCACTAATCAACGATAATTAGCCGTAATTAGTGAAAAAAACTGCAAATCACTCACCTTAGCCACAAATAAAATATCAAATCTGAAAACTTCACTGTTTGGGTCGAATTCTAATGCCTAGCAGCAGCTCCAACTCTGATTTGGTGCTATTTCTCCTTGATTTGACGTAGATTAGCTTAATCCTTGATTAGAGAGCTATTTGGGATGAAATTAGAATGAAGGCCATGGCTAGGGTTAGAGAAATGTTCTAGGTGGCTGAGAAAATGAAATTAGATCGTTTCCCAACTGATTTCAACCTCCCCATAACCTAATCCCGAAATGGGTTATGGGCCTAGCTACTAATCACCCTAATTAGGCCCGGTTAAGCTGTTTTTCACTTCTAAACCTTAATTCAGCCATATCTCCCAAACGGTAAGTCCGTTTGACAAGTGTGACCCCTCTATGGAAAAGTAAACCATCATCCGGATATAATGGTAATGGTTTCAGGTCAAAACTTCTTACCAATCAAAAGTTATAGGCGAAGCAAGATTCTCCAGGGGTAAAACGGTCATTTAAAAATCGGCAAAAATCGTGAACATGGAAAATGATCCCAATAGTCGCCTCCCAAAGTTAGACGACCATACGACTTCATATGACAAAAGAAAAAAATATTCTACGATCCTTCGATACGTAGAATGCGGGTCGTTACACTCTCCCCCCTTAAGAAATTTTGCCCCCGAAATTCCTCTACTAAGAAACAACCAATGGGTCCCGCATGCCTACCAGACATATCTCGCAATCAAACATACAAAACAAACAAAACAAACCTATCCTGGCATGCGGAAAGACTAAATCGAAATGAAAACCTTACCAGGCAAAGATTCTGGACACGTCTCCTTAATGCTCTCCTCTGTCTCCCAAGTACAGTCATTCTCATCCTCGCCCCACTGAACCTTGACTAGATTCACAGCTTTCCTTCGAAGTTGCTTTGTATCGTGCTCGACAATACAAATCGGCTTGTGGTTCCAAACCGCCTTGGGTTCTACTTCGATATCATCCAACCGATCAGGTGAAATAACCACATCGGGGTCGTGCACAAATTTCCTTAACTGGGAAACATGAAATACATTATGAACTCCCGCCATCTTGTCTGGCAACTCAACTTTATATGCTAAATTCCTAGCTTGTTCGAGAACTTGGAATGGACCAACAAATCTTGGTGTCAACTTGCCTCTCCTACCAAATCGAATCACGCTCTTTAACGGAGAATCTTGACAAACACCAAGTCACTAATGGAGAATTTTAATTCTATTCTCCTCTTATCAGCATAACTTTTCTGCCTATCTTGGGCAGCCTTCATTCACTGTTGGATAACCTTTATCTTGTCTGAGGTTTCTCTTATCACATCAGGCCCAAGCACAAATTTCTCACCGGTTTCTAACCAACATGACGGTGAGTTGCACGGTCTTTCGTACAAAGCTTCAAATGGAGCCATACCAATACTGGACTGATAACTATTATTATATGTGAATTCAACCAGATGCAAATGGTCATCCCATGATCCACTAAAATCTAATACGCAAGCTCCTAAGAGGTCTTCTAATACTTGATTCACCCTCTCTGTATGACCGTCAGTTTGAGGATGGTACACGGTACTGAGATGTAATTCTGATCCTAACGCCGATTGTAAGCTCTTCCAAAATCCACTAGTAAACAACGGATCTCGGTCACTCACAATGCCTTTGGGTACTCCATGAAATCTCACTACCCACTTCATATACAGTTCTGCTAACTTAGTTGATGTTCTATTCGAGTTGACGGGTATAAACCTTGCACTCCTGGTCAATTGGTCCACAATCACCCAAATACTATCATGGCCCGACTTAGTCCTTGGTAACCCATCAATGAAATCCATTGAGACTTGTTCCCATTTCCATTCTGGAATTTCTAATGGTTGCAACAAACCGCTAGATTTCTTGCGACAGCCCACCCCGCACCAGCCGACATTTCCAATGAAGGTGCGTTGTGTCAATGCCCGACTAGCACGGGACGGTCGCCGAAGAAATGAAAAGAAGGAATTTGAACTAACAAGGAACCTGTAGAATGTCTCACAGCGCATGGGATAAAATATAATAATAACATATTTGACATAAAATAGGCGAGACAGTGCATAAGCTGAAAACTAAACCATAATAGCAGCGGAAAATTCAAATACATCTTATGTTCCACATCATCATTATTACAACTTTTCAAACTATCTCTAAAGCAAAGTAAAGGAAGAGTACACTACTAATGCCCAAAGTAGTGACCATCAGCGACACAGGGAGAATACATACATACATACATATATATATATATATATATATATCATACGTGGGAGCCTCCTGCTCGTCTCCGAATCAGTTACTCGTGCATAACCAGCTAACCTGTCTCTAGTCTTCCCGTTTAAGAGCATCCAGAGTAATAAGAAGAGATATAAAACTCTGGGTCAGATTAAAGTCTGGTATGAGCGATAAGCAGCAAAACAGAATAATAACAGGTATATTAAACCATACCTGAACCTAGACCTGCAACCAAAGAGTTAGCACACAGGATGTACAATACTCTAAGGTGACACTAACATATGGTGTAAAGATACGGGGGTGGGGGTGTGCATGTCATAATAATGGCAAACAATTAAGCAAAACAACCATCCTCACATCTCTCACTCAGTGCGTAAAGCATATGATATCCACCGCTTTGATCACCCAAATCCTTGCTATGATCACTCTGCCCCCACGGAGTCATGGCGACTCCACTGCACTGATCGATAGCCACTAGTCCTTTCTATGTCCACTCTGCCCCATGAAGTCGTGACGACTTCACTGCACTGGCTCATAGCCATGCTACTATCACTCTGCCCCATGGAGTAATAACTACCCCACTGCACTGATCCGTAGCCTAACATTCGTCTCTCGGTGGTGAATCAAAGTTATGGATGTCGAAACTCCTTAGCACACGTCTCGCAGCAAAGTCCAACTCATGAAGTTAACTCGTTGGTTCCCAACTGGATCCTGAGTTCTACTTCCTATTTGGACTACTTTTGCATTTCGAGTTTTGGTCTTCTCCGGCTTCGATCTCCATTTCGTTCGTGATCATCACCTGGGTTCGGTTCGGGTATCTCTTTGTTTCGGGTCGTGTCACACCCTGGCTCAGGCTCGTGCCAATATCCAGTCTGGTTCGTGGGACACCAGTTCGGATCATGCAAGGTCATCCAGGTCAGGTCGGCTTGCCTCATCCAGATCAGTTCGTGGCATACTCTCCGGGTCAGGGCAAGCTCCTCCATTAGTTCGGGTCGTGGTATCCCTCCTTCAGCAGTTCGGATCGTGAGCTCCAAGGTCCAAGTTAGTTAAGTTCGTGGTTTCCTTGTCACAAGCAGTTCGGGTCAGAGATGGGTTCCTGGATCACAAGCGGGTTGAGTTGCAGTGGATATCACGATCGGGTCGGTTTGGAAAGGGGGTGATCCGATCCGGTTTCTGCACAATTTCCAGCAATTCTTCCAGCGACTGTTTTATGCCATACGACGACGTTTGCAACCATTATAACTGTTCTAATCAATCACAAAGCATACCATACAGTCATACCAACATATAGAATTGACCACAAATACCAAAACAACAATTTGATATATCAAAACAGATCAAACATACCCAAAACCCATATTTTTTCCCTTAAGCATGTTTAAGCAAATCAAATGATAGGATTAGCAAAACTTAACCAAATTAACCCAAACTACTATCAGAGCCCTAAAATAATATTATAGAATTTCTAAACATTTTTCCAGAATTTAATCATGTATAATTTTGTTAATTAACACTAATCACCCCTAATTAGCCGTAATTAGTGAAAAACAATGCAAATCACTCACCTTAGCCACAAATAATTTATAGATCTGAAAGTATCTCTGATTTGGGTTGAATCTCTATGTGTTCCAGCAGTTCTATCCCAAATTCTGTGCTAGTTTTCCTTGATTTGATGTAGATTAGGCTAATACTTGATTAAACGGTGATTAGAAGGTGATTTGGGTGTTGGAGGTCATTGTTAGGGTTGAAGAGAGGTAACTGGCTGCTATAAAACTGAAATAGAATGAAAACCTAACTCATTTCTGCCTCCCTATAACCCTAATCCCGAAATGGGTTAACGGCCCATTTGCTAATTAACCTAACCAGCCCATTTAAGCAATTTTTCACATTCTAAACCTTGTTTCAGCCATATCTCCCAAACGGTGAGTCCGTTTGGCTAACGTGACCACTCAATGGAAAGGTAAACCATCATCCGGATCTAATGGAAGTGGTGTTAGGTCAAAACTCCTTTCCAATCAAAAGTTATGGCCGAAACAAGATCAACTAGGGGTAAAACGGTCATTTAAAAATCGGCAAAAATCGTGAACATAGGAAATGACCCCAATTGTTTTTCCCCAAAGTTACACGACTATACGACTTCGTATGAAAAAGAAATAAATATTCTACAATCCTTTGATACGTAGAATGTGGGTCATTACACTCTCCCCCCCAAGAAATTTAGTCCCTGAAATTCCTTAACCAAAAACATACAGAGGTGTTCTGCATGCATATCAGTCATTCACAAACAATCAAACAAACAAAATAAACCTACATTAGCATGCGGAAAGACTAAATCGAAATGAAAAACTTACCAGGCAAAGAGTTCTTGATATGTCTCCTTAATGCTCTCCTCTGTCTCCCAAGTACAGTCATTCTCATCCTCGCCCCACTGAACCTTGACTAGATTCACCGCTTTCCTTCAAAGTTGCTTCGTATCGTTCTCGACAATACGAATCGGCTTGCGGTTCCCAATCGCCTCGGGTTCTACTTCGATATCATCTAACTGATCAAGTGAAATAGTCACATTGGGGTCTCGCACAAATTTCCTTAACTGGGAAACATGAAATACATTATGAACTCCCGCCATCTTGTCCGACAACTCAACTTTATATGCCGAATTCCCAACTTGTTCGAGAATTGGGAATGGACCAACAAATCTTGGTGTTAACTTGCCTCTCCCACCAAATCGAATTGCGCTCTTTAACGGAGAAATCTTGATAAACACCAAGTCGCCAATGGAGAATTTTAAATCTCTTCTACTCTTATCAGCATAACTCTTCTGCCTATCTTAGGCAGCTTTCATTCGTTGTTGGATAACCTTGATCTTATCTGAGGTTTCTCTTATCACATTTGGCCCAAGCACAAATTTCTCACCGGTTTCTAACCAACATGACGGTGAGTTGCATGGTCTTCCGTACAAAGCTTCAAATGGAGCCATACCAATACGGGACTGATAAATATTATTATACTTGAACTCCACTAGATGCAAATGGCCATTCCATGATCCACCAAAATCTAATATGCAAGCTCTCAAGAGATCTTCTAATACTCGATTCACCCTCTCTGTCTAATCGTCGATTTGAGGATGGTACGCGGTACTGAGATGTAATTCTAATCCTAAAGCCTCTTGTAAGCTCTTCCAAAATCCACTAGTAAAAAACGGATCTCGGTCACTCACAATGCCCTTGGGTACTCCATGAAATCCCACTACCCACTTCATATACAGTTCCGCTAACTTAGTTGCTGTTCTATTTGACTTGACGGGTATAAACCTTCACTCTTGGTCAGTCGGTCCACAATCACCAAAATGCTATCATGGCTCGACCTAGTCCTTGGTAACCCATCAATGAAATCCATTGAGACTTGTTCCCATTTCCATTCTGGAATTTCTAATGGTTGCAACAAACCACTAGGTTTCTTTTGCTCAGCTTTAACTAACTGGTAGTTCATGCATTTGGATATAAACTTCCCAACGCCTCTTTTCATCCCTTCCCAGTAGTAGGTTTTCTTCATGTCTTGATACATTTTATTACCACCGGGGTGCATAGTCAGTTTTGAGTGATGACATTCTCTAAGCACTTCATCTCTCGGTCCATTGAAATTGGGTACAACCAAACTCCCATTCTTTCTAAGCCATCCATCTCGATCAAGCCCGTACTTGTTCATCTCCTCGTCGATACTCATCTCTAACTTGGAGATGATTTCCAATAGGTTAGGATCGTCCCTCTGACTGGAACCAATCCACTCAATCAAAGTGGGTCTGATCATCAAACTTGCTAACATCTCTGGATCCAATTCGCACTTTGGTCTGAAATCGTACCCTGCGATATAATCCAGTTGCTTCCACTCAAGAAACATAGCCCCTAAACTGGAATGTCTCCTACTCAGTGCATCAGCTACTGCATTGCCCTTTCCCGGTGTATACGCGATATCTAAATCATAGGAAGCCAAGAATTCTAAACATCACTACTGTCGGAGATTTAGATCCTTCTGGGAGAAAAGGTACTTTAACGATTTATGATCAGTAAACAAGTCGAATCTTTCTCCTAAGAGATAATGTATCCACACCTTCAACGCGAACACAATCGCTGCCAATTCCAAATCATGGGTAGGATATCTTTTCTCATGCGGTTTCAGTTGTCGACTAGCATAAGCTACAACCCTACCTCCTTGCATCAATACAGCACCTAGTCCGGTACCACATGCATCTGTATATACTGTCATCTCTTCATTCCCCTTAGGAGTGACTAACACTGGTGCACATGTCAACTTTTCCTTTAGACTCTTGAATGCATTCTCGCACTTTTCGTCCCAGACGAAAACTTGATTCTTCTTGGTCAACTGAGTTAATGGTGCTACTATCTTGGAGAAGTCTTGTATAAACTTACGATAATATCCAGCCAATCCCAAGAAACTTCTTACGTCTATTGCATTCTTGGGCGTAGACCAATCTTGTACCCTCGCCACTTTCGCAGGATCCACGACAATACCATTCTCCGAAACAACATGGCCCAAGAATCTCACTTCCCTCCTCCAGAAGTGACACTTAGAAAACTTTGCTTTCAATTGGTGTTTTCTCAACACCTCTATCGCTATCCTCAAATGTTCCTTGTTTTCTTCCTCTGTTCTCAAATAAACCAAGATATCATCTATGAACACAAGATTAAACTTATTCAATTGATCTCTGAATACCCTATTCATAAGATCCACAAAATATGCTGGTGCATTGGTCAACCCGAATGGCATGACCAACCACTCATAGAATCCAGACGGCGTTCGAAAGGTCGTTTTAGCTATACTCTCAACTTCCACCCTAAGCTGATGAAAACCTATCGTGAGATCTAATTGGGAGAACACTCTCGCGCCACTCAACTGATCAAATAAATCATCTATCCGCGGTAGAGGATACTTATTGTTCCTCGTCGCTTTATTCAACTCGCGGTAGTCTACACACAATCGAAGGGAACCATCTGCCTTGGTAGCAAACACAACTGGTGCTCCCCACTCGGAGACACTTCTTCTAATAAATCCCTTCTTCAAAAGATCGCTCACGCATCCCGAGCTCTTGCTGCTCCCTTGGTGTCATACGACGAAGAGGCATCACTATAGGTCTGGCATCTTTCACTAAATCAATTCAAAACTCAATCTCCCGGTGTGGTGGAAGTCCGGTCATTTCCTCGAAGACGTCCGGATACTAGCCAGCCACGGCCACATCTGACAACTCATCATGCGGGATGTTGAGGGAATTTAGAAAACTAGCCATTACCCCATCACTAGGTAGGCCACCAAACACTACCCTCCGCCCATCATCCGCTCTAACTGTCACCAAAAAACCCTCACAGTCTATCACTACCCCGTATCTTTGGAGCCAATCGATTCCCAAAATAATGCCAAACCCAGTAAAGCCCAAAACAAAGCAATCACAAGCAAACATACATCCATGGCTCGATAATACCACATTACGACAAATCATACTAAGGCTAGCCGAACCGCCAATCGGGTTCATCATTGCTAAAGGTCTACCGACTATGTCGGGTTCCATTCCCAACCTATCTACCAGGTCACTATATATAAAGGAATGGGAAGCCCCAGTATCAAACAATACTCGAACAGGAACATCATAAACATAAAGCATACCTTGAATGATGACATACTTTCCTTTCTCCACCGCAATTGGGGCATTCAAAAAATAAGGAACAACATTAAGAGCATATGCTTTCACAATCTGCTTCCCTTTTGGGGATTGCGGACATTTATCCTTGTGATGTCCCACTTGGCCATAGCTGAAGCACTTCCTGTCCGCAGGCTTTGCTTGACATTCTTTAGCATAATGGCCCTTCTTGCCACACCTAAAGCATTGAACATCTTTCTTACTCTTCTTCTGACCATTCTTAGTTTGGTTCTGCTTCCTCTTATTCTGGGAATTATTCTTGCCTCCACTGCTTGCTTGCATCTTTGGCCCCTCTGCAGATACAACAGCAACTTCAATTTCGGGCTTAGGATAAAGTCTCTCTGACCTCAATAGCAATTGATTCAAAAGTCTAATCAATATGATTTATAAGCCTTTCTCCCAAGTACTGATCTAAACCAGTTGTGAACTTCTTATTCTTCTTCTCGTGTTTGTCGATAACAGATAATCCATACTTTGATAAAGTATTGAACTCAGCAATGTACTCCAAGACTGCCCTACCATTCTATTTAAGCTCCAAGAACTTCCTGAACAATTCTGATTTCTGAGCAGCTGGGATAAACTTATCACTGAATCGGGCCTTAAACTGATCCTAAGTAACTTGATCCTCAGGGTAGCTGCCTTAATAGCATTCCACCAATTCATAGCCCGTCCTTGCAGCAGACAAGATGTTAGCGTTCTCTTCATCACATCCTCGATACCCAAGTCTTCGAAGATACACTCACAGCTATCCAACTAATCCTGAACTTCTATAGCCGATTCCGTTCCGTGGAACGACTTCCCACCAAGACTAGTGTAGTCCTTACAGAGCTTGGCGAAATCGGCCCTAGGCTCCTGCACCGCTGCACCACCACCATTTGCAGCATTAGGAACTGCCCTCTGAACATCCCTAAGCATCTCTCTCATCAAGTCAGTGAACATCGTCCTCATATCAGGAGCATTCTCATTATTAGCTCCTCTACGAGTACCCCTAGTATATCGGCTCATCGTTTAATCTGTAAGGAGAAAACGATTAACCATCTCTTCAGTGGTGCCAGTGCAGTGCGACTTCATCCTTAAATATACTAATAGTATATATATAGCTTTTGAAAACCAAAATATCACAAATACGCGCTCTCATATACGTATACTATCTCTCCTTGGTGTCTTTCTCTAGGTTACCTATGCAACCTATAGATCTGATACCAAGTGTGACGGCCCGCCCCGCACCAGCCGACATTTCCAATGAAGGTGCGTTGTGCTAATGCCCGACTAGCATGGGACGGTCGCCGAAGAAAGAAAAAAAAGGACTTTGAACTAACAAGGAACCTGTAGAATGTCTCACAATGCATGGGATAAAATATAATAATAACATATTTGACATAAAACAGGCGAGACAGTGCATAAGCTGAAAACTAAACCATGATAGCAGCGGAAAATTCAAATACAGCTTATATTCCACATCATCATCATTACACCTTTTCAAACTGTCTCTAAAGCAAAGTAAAGGAAGAGTGCACTACTAATGCCCAAAGTAGTGACCATCAGCGACACAGGGAGAAAACATATATATCATACAAGGGAGTCTCCTACTCATCTTCGGATCAGCTACTCGTGCATAACTAGCTAACCTGTCTCTAGTCTGCCCGTTTAAGAGCACCCAGAGTAATAAGAAGAGACATAAAACTCTGGGTCAGACAAAAGTCTGGTATGAGCGATAAGCAGCAAAACAGAACAATAACAGGTATACTAAACCATACCTGAACCTGGACCTGCAACCAAAGAGTTAGCACACAGGATGTACAATACTCTAAGGTGATACTAACATATGGTGTAAAGATACGGGGGTGGAGGTGTGCATGTCATAATGATGGCAAACAATCAAGCATATCAACCATCCTCACATCTCTCACTCAGTGCGTAAAGCATACGATATCCACCGCTTTGACCACCCAAATTCTTGCTACGATCACTCTGCCCCATGGAGTCATGGCGACTCCACTGCACTGATCCATAACCACTAGTCCTTGCTATGTCCACTCAGCCCCATGAAGTCGTGACGACTTCACTGCACTGGCTCATAGCCATGCTACGATCACTCTGCCCCATGGAGTAATTCGTCTCTCGGTGGTGAATCGAAGTTATGGACGTCGACAACTCCTTAGCACACGTCCCGCAGCAAAGTCCAACTCATGAAGTTAACTCGTTGGTTCCCATCTGGATCCTGAGTTCTACTTCCTATTTGGACTACCTTTGCATCTCAGGTTTTGGTCTTCTCCGGCTTCGATCTCCATTTGGTTCGTGATCATCACCTGGGTTCGGTTCGGGTATCTCTTCGGTTCGGGTCGTGGCACACCCTTGCTCAGGCTCGTGGCAATATCCAGTCTGGTTCGTGGGACACCAGTTCTGCTCATGAAAGGTCATCCGTGTCGGGTCGGCTTCCCCCATCCAGATCAGTTTGTGGCATATTCTCCGGGTCGGGTCGAGCTCCTCCACCAGTTCGGGTCGTGGTATCCCTCCTTCAGCAGTTCGGATCGTGAGCTATAAGGTCCCGATTAGTTAAGTTCGTGGTGTCCTTGTCACGAGCGGTTCGGGTCGGAGATGGGTTCCTGGATCAAGAGCAGGTTGAGTTGCAGTGGATATCACGATCGGGTCGGTTTGGAGAGCTGGCGATCCGATCCGGTTTCTGCACAATTTCCTACAACTCTTCCAGCGACTGTTTTACGCCATATGACCACATTTTCAACCATTCTAATTGTTCTAATCAATACAAAGCATACCATATAGTCATAGAAATATATAGAATTGACCACAAACACCAAAACAACAATTTGATATGACAAAACAGATCAAACATACCCAAAACCCATATTTTCCCCTTAAGCATGTTTAAGCAAATCTAATGATATGATTAACAAAACTTAACCAAATTAACCCAAACTTCTATCATAGCCCTAAAATAATATTTTAGAATTTCTAAACATTTTTCCAGAATTTAATCATGTATAATTTTGTTAATTAACACCAATCACCCCTAATTAGCCGTAATTAGTGAAAAACAATGCAAATCACTCACCTTAGCCATAAATAATTTAGATATGAAAGTATCTCTAATTTGGGTTGAATCTCTATGTTTTCCAGTAGCTCTATCCCAAATTCTATGCTAATTTGCCTTGATTTGATGTAGATTAGGCTAATACTTGATTAAACGGTGATTAGAAGGTGACTTGGGTGTTGGAGGCCATTGTTAGGGTTGAAGAGAGGTAAACGGCGGCTAGAAAACTGAAATAGAATGAAAACCTAACTCATTTCATCCTCCCCATAACCCCAACCCTGAAATGGGTTATGGGCCCATTTGCAAATTACCCTAACCAACCCACTTAAGCAGTTTTTCACCTTCTAAACCTTGTTTTAGCCATATCTCCCAAACAGTGAGTCCGTTTGGCTAATGTGACCACTCTACGGAAAGTTAAACCATCATCCGAATCTAATGGAAGTGGTTTTAGGTCAAAATTCCTTTCCAATCAAAAGTTATGGCCGAAACAAAATCGGCTAGGGGCAAAACGGTCATTTAAAAATTGGCAAAAATCATGAACATGGGAAATGGCCCCCATATTCGTTCCCCAAAGTTACATAACTATACGACTTTGTATGAAAAAGAAATAAATAATCTACAATCCTTCGATACGTAGAACGCGAGTCGTTACACTTCTTTTGCTCGGCTTTAACTAGCTGGCAATTCATGCATTTGGATATAAACTTCCCAACGCCTCTTTTCATCCCTTCCTAGTAGTAGGTCTGCCTCACGTCCGATACATTTGGTTACCACCGGGATGTGTAACACCCCACGTCCATTAATGTCACTCTCAAAGGGAATGCATTAACTTTTATGGAGTATTATTGGTGAATAGAACAGAATATAACAAGACAGATACAAATATTGGTACTTGAAAATTTTCAAAACAACATTTATTGCTGCGGAGAAATAGTTTGATTACAACAACATCATAAACCAACAGAAAAAAAACCAAGTACACTTTGTAGCCATCTTGACAAATTGTTTTTTGAGTACATAAAATAAAAAGCATAACCCCAACATAAGTAGCCATAAAAGAGATGAGCTGAACTTTACTTTTAGCAATCCAAGCACTTCCAAAAGAGAGAGAAAGATCTAGATCAAGCTCCACTAGTACTAGTCCCACCCTGGGAACCTGTGGGGGAAAGGAAGAAAAGAGGCGAAAACAAAGGGGGTCAGACCTAAAGTTTGGCGAGTACCATAACTTTAACGATATAATTATTAAAGTAATTAGGATAAGGCATAAACTAGTAAAACAATGAATGACTGTGAAACAAGTGGGCAAGACAAAACAAACAGGAGGAATATTCTGGCGTTAATCTCGTTCCTAATCACTATAGGATAATAACTATGCTGCACCACTACTAGCCACCCTAAAAGTTGATCCCGCCTACTGATCACAATAATCATAATGGTAGTTTCGTGTACCCCTAGCTGTCTTCATAGGTGCCGCCTGCCCCTATCTCCACTACCCACTACCCCCATGTGATCGACTCCCTAACTCGTAGAGACCTGTGCTGGTCCCGCAGTGGGGTGTATTACTCCCCAAAGTGGCAACCGATACCACTAAAGATGCACGGCTTATATCTACATGATGCAACAACGTCTTACCTACCAGCCCGGGCCCACGCACGCACATGACCCCGTTGGACTTGCGTCGCCACCAACAACCCGTTTTGACCTCTTACAATCAAACCCAGTAAGTGTGTCCCGTCCTCGATCTAACTCGAGCTCACAAAGATAGTTAATGGGTTACTGGTTTGAAATGGGTCCCCCATGCTTGACACAAGCTTTCCACCTATGCTTGGTCCCCACTAGAATTTTCCACTTAACCCCCTCTTATTCATGTCTTCTTTACATGTTTCAATTTGGTTAAGTGTTTCTAATCGTATTTCACATGCCACCCATGTCACCCACTTAACCCCCATGTCCCACCACATGTTTATCTTGGTTAAGTGTTAATTAGTTCATTATAACCATAACCTTGTAAGACCTCCCACATTAGACTCCTGTTTGCGGTTGCTGGATTTTGTCGGGCGGGTTCGGGTAGTCTTATACCGCAAACGTGTCTAACCTCGTGTCATTACAACTGTTACGCATTTAATTTATGCCTTCGACCTCTCACATTAGACTACCGTTTGTAGTTGCTGGATTTGTCGGGCGGGTCCGGACAGTCTTACACCACAAACGAGTCTAACCTCGTGTCTTAGGCGTTTATTATTACACATTATTTCACCCCAGTATGAATTAATTATCCCTATTCAAATTTCCAATAATTTCCAAATTAATTATGTCCATAATTGTCACCTAAATTATGTCCATACTTTGTAGGTATAAAAATTATATCAATTAAGTCTCAATTTAATTATATGCTTTTAAAGCCATTTTATGCCAATTCACAATTTACATAATTAGTATTTTCCCATTTTTCCCCACGCTATTCATGCGTTCAAATATGAAATATGTTAGACTCGCAAATAGTCTAACTTATATATATATATATATATATATATATATATATATATATATATATAAAGGAACATCACAACTTGCATAACACATAAAAATAGATCTAACTTGCAAATAGGAATTCTAACATAAAATTGCATAGACAATGTCATATAGAATCATATATTTGCATAAACTACCATGGATCTAAATATAGATCTAAACATGAAATTGTGAACTTGCATATATAAATTATGGGTCTCGCTTAACTTGCATATGTGAATATAATTTTCACCCAAAAATGTGAATATAGTTTTTCACCTAAACTTGCATATGGATTTCTACAACTTGCATATGAATTTCTACAACTTGCATATGAATTTATCACATGATTTAGCATATAAACTAGCATATGTATATACTATATTCACATATAAACTTGTGTACAATTCACATATAGACTTGCATAAGATTCATATTCAAACTAACATACAATTTAACATCCCAAACTTGCATAAAATTCACATACGAATTAGCATATGATTTAACATCCAAACTTGCATAAGATTCACATATGAATTAACATATGATTTAACAACCCAACTTGCATAAGATTCACATATGAATTAATATATGGTTTAACATCCCAAACTTGCATAAAATTCACATATGAATTAACATCCCAAACTTGCATAAAATGAATCAAGTTAAATATGAAATAGATCTACAAAGTTAAACAACATCATGCGATTCAACAGACATGTTCACATAATCCAATTACAACCCATCATAATTAATTTAATAATTATATTGTGAAAGAAATAGTACTTACAAAGATAGGTTAGAGAAGAGAATGATTTGTTCGTCGTTTGAATTGGAATTCTGACTTGTTAAATCCTAAGATTTAGGAAGGAGACTATCCTAGGAGCAGAATGGTGGCCATGAGACAAATTTTGTTTTGATTTAGGGTTTGAGTCTAAGCACTCTTTTATAGAAGTTTGAATCAACCTAAGCCGTTAGATTATCATAGGAACAATCCCAACCATCCATGACTAGATAGAGTTATCTAGAACAGCCACATCAGCCCTAATGACTCAGCACAGAGTCAGAAATCATCACATTTCATATCTGCCTGGGGGGGTTAGGTCGACCCCCGGTCGACCTGTATAGGTAGGTCGACCCCCAGGTCGACCTAGCCCTTGGGCGGGAGAATTCCCGCCCAGCCTGCTCCCCTGTTTGAATTTGAATTTCAAATTTATTATTCTGAACTGTTTTTAATTTATTTGAATTCTGAAACTTCGGAAGGCCATAACTTCTTCATACGGAGTCCAATTCACGCAAACTCGGACTCTATCTCAAGCAGAATTCCGAGATGAACGCAATGGCGTAACCCATTTCCCTTAATTCTCACTTTAACAATTAAGTATTCTTCAATTTGTAAATTTTTATATTCACAGAAAATTCAGGGTGTTACAGGATGTATAGTTTGTTTTGAGTGATGACATTCTCTAAGCACTTCATCTCTCAATCCATTGACATTGGGTACAACTAATCTCCCATTCTTTCTAAGCCATCCATCTCGATCGAGCCCATACTTGTTCATCTCCTCATCGATTCCCATATCTAACTTGGAGATGATTTCTAATAGGTTAGGTTCGTCCCTCTGACTAGAACCAATCCGCTCAATCAAAGTGGGTTTGATCGTCAAACTTGCTAACATATCTGGATCCAATTCGCGCTTTGGTTTGAAATTGTACCCTGCGATATACTCCAACTGCTTCCACTCAAGAAACATAGCCCCCAAACTGGCAAGTCTTCTACTCAATGCATCAGCTACTGCATTGCCCTTTCCAGGTGTACATGCGATATCGAAATCATAAGAAGCCGAGAATTCTAACCATCTCTGTTGTCGGAGATTTAGATCCTTCTAGGAGAAAAGGTACTTTAACAATTCATGATCGATAAACAACTCGAATCTTTCTCCTAAGAGATAATGTCTCTACACCTTCAACGCGAATATGAATGCTACCAATTCCAAATCATGGGTAGGATATCTTTTCTCATGCGGTTTCAGTTGCCGACTAGCATAACTACAACCCTACCTCCTTGCCTCGGTACAGCACCTAGTCCGGTACCATATGCATCCGTGTACACTGTCATTTCTTCGTTCCCTTTAGGAACGACTAACACTGGCGCACGCGCCAACTTTTCCTTTAGACTCTTGAATGCATTTTCACACCTTTCATCCCAAACAAAAGTTTGATTCTTCTTGGTCAACTGAGTTAACGGTGCCGCTATCTTGGAGAAATCTTGGATAAACTTACGATAATATCCAGCTAATCCAAAGAAACTTCTTACGTTTGTTGCACTCTTGGGCGTAGACCAATCTTGTACCGTAGCCACCTTCGCCGGATCCCCAGCAATACCATTCTCTGAAGCAACATGGCCCAAGAATCTCACTTCCCTCCTCCAGAAGTGACACTTAGAAAACTTTGCTTTTAATTGGTGTTTTCTCAACACCTACATCACTATCCTCAAATGTTCCTTGTGTTCTTCCTCTGTCCTCGAATAAACCAAGATATCGTCTATGAACACAAGAACAAACTTATTCAATTGATCCCTGAATATTCTATTCATAAGATCCACAAAATATGCTGGTGCATTAGTCAACCCGAATGGCATGACCAACCACTCATAGAATCCAAAGGCGTCCAAAAGGCCGTTTTAGCTATACTCTCAGCTTCCACCCTAAGCTGATGAAAACCTGTCGTGAGATCCAATTGGGAGAACACTCTCGCGCCACTCAACTAATTAAACAAATCACCTATCCACGGTATAGGATACTTATTCTTCCTCGTCACCTTATTCAGCTCGATGCAGTCTACACACAATCGAAGGGAACCATCTGCCTTGGTATCAAACACAACTGGTGCTCGCCACTCGAAGACACTTCTTCTAATAAATGCTTCTTCAAAAGATCGCTTACTTGCACCCAGAGCTCTCGCTGCTCCCTTGGTGTCATACGACGAAGTGGCATCACTATAGGTCTGTCATCTTTCACTAAATCAATACGAAACTCAACTCTCATTGTGGTGGAAGTCCGGTCACTTCCTCGAAGACGTCCGGATACTGGCCAGCCATGGGCACATCTAACAACTCATCATGTGGGATGTCGAGGGAATTTAGAAAACTAGCCATTACCCCATCACTAGGTAGACCATCAAACATTACCCTCCTCCTATCATCCGCTCTAACTGTCGCCAGAAAGCCCTCACAGTCTACCACAACCTCGTACCTTTGGAGCCAATCGACTCCCAAAATAATGCCAAACCCAGTAAAGCCCAAAACAAAGCAATCACAAACAAACATACATCCATGACTCGATAAGACCACATTACGACAAATCATACTAAGGCTAGTCGAACCGCCAATCGGGTTCATCCCCGCTAAAAGTCTATCGACTATCTCGGGTTCCAATCCCAACCTATCTACCAGGTCACTAGATATAAAGGAACGGGAAGCTCCGGTATCAAACAATGCTCAAACAGGATCATCATAAACAGAAAGCATACCTTGAATGACGACATTCTTTCCTTTCTCCGCCGTAGTTGGGGCATTCAACGAAGAAGGAACAACATTAAGAGCATATGCTTTCACAATCTGCTTCTCTTTAGGGGGTTGCGGACATTTATCCTTGTGATGTCCCACATGGCCGCAGTTGAAGCACTTCCTGTCCGCAGGCTTTGCTCGACATTCTTTAGCATAATGGCTCTTATTGCCACAACTAAAGCACTCAACATCTTTCTTACTCTTTTTCTGACCATCCTTTGTTTTGTTCTGCTTCCTCTTATTCTGAGAATTATTCTTGCCTCCACCGGTTGCTTGCGGCTTTGTCCCCTCTACAGATACGACAGCGACTTCAGTCTTGGGCTTAGGATAAAGGCTCTCTGACCTCAATGCTTTCCCAACAATTGATTCAAAAGTCTCATCAATATGATTTATAAGCCTTTCTCCCATGATCTAAACCAGTTATGAACTTCTCATTCTTCTTCTCGGGAGTGTCGATAAGAAATAATCCATACATCGATAAAGTATCAAACTCAGCAATGTACTCCGAGACTACCCTACCACTCTACTTAAGCTCTAGAAATTTCCTAAACAATTCTGATTTCTGAGCAGCTGGGGTAAACTTATCACTGAATCAGGCCTTAAACCGATCCCAAGTAACTTGATACTCAGGGGTAGCTGCCTTAATAGCATTCCACCAATTCATAGCCCGTCCGTGCAGCTGATGGGATGCTAGCTTCCTCTTCATCGCATCATCGATCCCTAAGTCCTCGAAGATGTGCTCACGATTATCGAGCCAATCTTGAACTTCTGTAGCCGATTCCGTTCCGTGGAACGACTTTCCACCAAGACTAGTGTAGTCCTTACAGAGCTTGGTGAAATCGGCCCCAAGCGCCTGCACCGCCGCACCACCACCATTTGCAGCATTAGGAACTGCTCCTTGCACATCTCTAAGCATCTCTCTCAGGAAGTCATTGAACATCGTCCTTATATCAGGAGCATTCCCATTATTAGCTCCTCTACCAGTAGCCCTCGTATGTCGGCTCATCGTTTAATCTGTAAGGAGAAAACGATTAACCATCCCTTCAATGGTGCCAGTGCAGTGCGACTTCATCCCTAGATATACTAATAGTATATATATATAGCTTTTGAAAACCAAAATATAACAAATACACGCTCTCGTATATGTACAATCTCTTCCTAGGTTAACTACGCAACTCAGAGCTCTAATACCAAGTGTGATGGCCCACCCCTTACCAGCCGACATTTCCAATGAAGGTGCGCTGTACTAATGTCCGACCAGCACGGGATGGTCGTCAAAGAAAGGATAGGAAAGGAATTTGAACTAACAAGGAACCTGTATAATGTCTCATAGCGCATGGAACAAAATATAATAACAACATACTTGACATAAAATAAGCGAGACAATGCATTGGATGAAAACTAAACCATAATCATCATAGCAGCAGAAATTCAAAATACAGCTTATTAAAACTCCAACATACAGTCTCTAAAGCAAAGAAAAAGGTGCACTACTAATGCCCAAAGTAGTGAACAACAAAAACACAGGGAGAATATCTATATATATCATACATGGAATCTTTCTGCACGTCTCCGGTATAGCTACTCGTGCATACCACCTAACCTGTCTCTAGTCTACCTGTTTAAGAGCACCTAGAGTAATAAGAAGAGATATAAATCTCTAGGTCAGGCAAAAGTTTGGTACGAGTGATAAGCAACAAAGCAGAACTATAACAAGTATACATAACCATACCTGAACCTGGACCTGCAACCAAACAGTTAGCACAACAAGATGTACAATACTCTAAGGTGACACTAACATATGGTGTAAAGATACGGGGGAGGGGTGTGCATGTCATAGTTGTAACAAACCAGGAATTTTGGCGACTTAAAATACTAAATTTATAAAGGATTTAATGTTTAAGAGTATGTTTTTAATTTTGATTTTTGATTTGAAAGCTTAAGAACCTCGTTTTTACGTCTCTAAAGCGGGTTAAATTTTTAATATATATTGGGACTTGTATGTTGTTTTAAAATTTTCATGTGAGAGGCAAATTACAACTGATATTCGTTTATTGAAATGAAAGCGGAATCTATAAAATTGTAAATAACATCAAGTCTTTAGAATTTAATACGTTACATAAAAATAATGTAATTAATCTTATAACAAGAAACGTCAAAGTCGCTCATTCAGTTTAACCCAATTTAATTTCGCGAACAATGGACCATAATAGACAACATTGGTGAATTACATCACCGTTCATTTCTTAATTGTGTTTAAAGGTTTACACACATGAAATTGTTCATTCAGGGAATAGAGAGATATTAGTAATAATAATTAATTCAAATTGTAGAATGAACAAGTCAACACGTTTGGAAATTCGCAGCAAGCAAATGACACATACTAGTTAGCTTCTGAATAAATCACCACGTATCAAAAACAATCAAATAAATTAAACAACGCATTCAAATATCCTAGAAGAAATATAACACACATATATTTTCCCTCATACGATCTACACGTGTCTTCATTCTCTATGCATCTCCACGTTCTCTACCTTTTCTTAATACCAGTGTTCTCTCTTCTTCTCCTAGAAAATAAATACAACTTCATAAGGAACTGACTCTCCTTATTATGAAATAAAATCGAAAAGGGGGCACATGACTTTACTTCCTCATTATGAAATAATAGTTCAGCTCCTTACTGTAATCTCTCACTCGAGAGTAAAAGGAAATCGAAAGAAGAAAAGGGAATTCGAAAAAAAAATGTTCCTCTTCAATCAACGAATTTGACCGATGCTTTTATCGCCTCCTATCGAAGTTCCACGCCTCCACCCACCTGCCTAGCCACCATCGACTTGCGACGCTCCTCACTGACCCAAACCAGACATCGTTGCCTCCATCGGACGATGCTCCGACCTCTGGCATCTCGCTGGACATCACAGGTGCCTTCTTTCCCGTCAGCGCTATACTTGATACTTTTGGCTTCTAAGATCCGCGAATACCCTGATGCTCGATCTACCTCACGCGGAATTCCATCGAAGATAGTGGACATGCTCTGCTCCACTTTACCAATGGCACTGTCAACCCGACGCAGCCCGACTTGAGCCTGTTGTGAAGTTACTCAAACTCCCCTTCGAACTACACCTATAGCGCGACACATCCTGGTTCATACAAGGCCCACCATATGTTTGGAAAAATGCCTGAAAGGCTATTTTGGTGGAGGCAAACCATAGGTCGGCAGTATTGCTGGATGCTGCTACAATTGGTTGGTCGAACTACAGTAAGGCGACTTTGGTCGGACCAACAATCCTCCTCTTTAAGCCTAGGTATAAACACTTTTATTCAATTTGAAAGTAAATAAATAATAAGCCGACTTTGCATCTTAAAAACTATCTTAGTTGGGTATATTACACGGTCATAAATTTTGGTTTCATTAGTGATGATTTTCCAAGTAATGAGGCAGGAATGGCGCTCGTATATCCCCAGTGATGGATTTAATTACCTATGTGTGAGTATATACACATGAACCGGTCCCATACTTTTGTCATTGATAGGTGAACTGAGCGTGGATTAGTGCCTATGTCTAGTCGCCTTTGGTCACCTTCGTCTCCAAGCCCCAAAATGTGAGTTTTCTCACCCATAGACTAATATTTTTATTAAGTGAATTAAAGATTGAGATATTGAATGAAATGTTAGTTGCTCTAGAATTGTTTGCTTCGTGATTGTGCATGTGCGACACACACTATTATATCATATGACACGATATGGATGTATGTTTGACATGTTATGTTTATTTTTCTCATCATGCAAGTTCCCCCTTAGATTAGAAACATTTACGGGTTGAAATGATACAGGCCCGAACCCTTTGTATATTCGAGTTCGTTTGGGATGCGGGTTGAAATGATGTAACGACCCGTATTTTCTGGTTAGTTATTTAATTTATTTTGTTATTTAAAATATCGATTTAAATTTAAATATTTGAATTTAACCATATTATTATGAATATGTTATTTAAATTAATACTAAAATAATATTTTAATTTCCAAACGGTCGGAAAATGTCGTGTTTTCAATATAATGTGAATAGGCAGTTTAAAATGGTTCAATATTGGTTATATTGAAATTATATTAGCAATTTTTTTATTTAACGACGACTGAATATTTAATTTATAATTTAATTATAAATCGAGTAGCAGCGGCGCAGTAGTTCGTAATATTGCGGTTTGAACTTTAATTGGCTTCAAAGGGCCCAATATAAGCCAGATTTTCTCGAAACAAGAAACGTCAGAATCTATTTGATAATATTTTTCTAATGGAAGAGAAAAATCAATTTTTCATAGCATAGATTTTGTTTTATGTCCAAATCAAATTTTGAAATAGTCGCTATGGAATTCCTTTATAAATTACATCGATTTATTTTATATAAATAAAAGGGTTTTTAAATATTTTTAATATCGAACTGGCTTGGATTACAACCTGGAATATTTTATTTTGAATCTATATGAAATTCTGGTAGTATATGGCCAATTATAATATTTTATTTTTATTATATTGAGGTATTTTAAAATTGATTTATTTTAATTCAATTTGAACCTTTAAAAAGGGACTTTATTCAAACGACCTCCGTTTTCAACGAAACAAATTTTATTGGGACCGCAACAACTAATTATTGCTAGATTTTCAAGTTGCACATAAATCGGAGTTTTTCTTTGAGCATGGCAAAATTTAATGCAAATAAAACAACCATTTGGACATGAACGTGCGCCGTTTGAGCAAACGACTCGAAATTCGACGAAACAAGTTTCATTAGAACCGTAACGTCAAATTATACTAGGACGTCCATTTTCATAGCGAATGGAGTTTGTATGCGAGCACAGGAGCAAATAAACGGCGTTCATAATTGCGATAGACACGGAAAAAAATATCGCTCGTCACATCAACTTAAAATAATAATTCTTCCACCTATATAAATAAACTAACCCTCCGCCTAAATTAGAATTTATCAACCCATCTCCCATTTCCATCCAACATTTTGCAAAAATGTCCAGTTTTACAAAATAATTTATACCTTCGATTCTTTCACGAATTACCTAGGGCTGTCTGAAGCAAAGTGGTAGATCGGGTCGATATCTACCTACTGAAAAAATGGGGTTGAACGGACGATTGTGTTTGCCGGAATTGACCAAAAACCGAGATATTTCAGTTTCGGTTTTTGTGCTTTTGGTACATATTGGTTGAAAATTTGTTATGGTGGTCTAAGAGGAAGTTGTAGAGGAGACCGAGGGCTTCAATTTTGCCCTAATTTGGCATGTGGTGGTCGTGGGAAGGAGATGAACTGAGAGGCTGTTTTGGGGGTTTTCAAAAAAGTTGAAATCGGATTTTTCAATTTTATGGTGACTGGGGTTGTTGTGGGAGGTTGGTGACTGAAGGGCGGTCGAAGGGGGTGGCGAGGCCGAGGTTTCGGCGAGGGTGCGGTGAAAGATGGCGGTCTGTGGACGGAGGAATTGGCCTCCATTCTATTTCCGTTCAAACGCAATTACTGGCGAATTGGTGAAGGTTGGTGGGACCAGGTCGGAGGAGATGGCAGAGGAAGGTGACGCGGTGAGGTTGGCAGGCCGATGGTCGGCTCCAGTGGCGTGGTTAGGCGCCTATGTTGGCTCGCAGACGTCGAGCTTTGCTCGATACTGGTAAAGGAGAAAAGAGATTGGGGAAGAGAGTTTTGGAAGGAAGAAACGCTTTTTTTTAAGCTGATGTGGCCTGGCATTATGATGGTAATTAACAGCCAAATTAGTCATTAGTAATAAAGTAATTATAATTAATTTATATTGTTTTAAATTTAAACTTAGTATTGTATTAACCATATCTAATTCATACGTTAACGGATTTCAGCGAAACTAGACTCATTGGGACCGTGACGACGAGCACTACGTGTACAAGCTGGTCTGATCTGAAATGGAAGCAGCTGGAAATTCATGTAATTTTAAATGTCGGTTTAATATTATACGATATAGCGCAAAAACCATCAATCGATAAAATCAATGAGTTAATTCTAACACTTTTCTGGACTGCTATGATATGATAAATCCACACAATTAAAATACCATTAAAAAAAATTGGTCGATTGGCTGCGTTGGTTGCTTACGGTTGATTAAATGTTGCTACTAGTTATATTATTGTCGTTAATCTATTTATTTTAATTTATCTGATACCATGAAATGATATAACAATCTGTGATGCAGGGAAGGACAGGTTGGAGGGATCCGACCGGATTCCTCAACTATCATGTATGTTAGATATATTTTTTTAATACTGTTTACACATGAACTGATTGAACCCCAAATTGACATTGAAACTGTCTGACTATTGATGGTTGAATGGATGTGATCTGTGTTGTGATTTTAATCAATCGACAGTATTGATTAAGTAGTTGGTAGTGATAGCCTAAATCTATTGTTTAATGATGTTGTTTTGTTGATAGGCAAATTGACGGAGTTTAAATTTATTTTATAAATAAATTAAAGATTTCAAGTTATTGTGTATGAGTCGATTAAATCGAAGTTTTATATATTTATTAAAATCGTGTTTTAAAAATGTGATTATTAAAAGTTATATAATGAATTCTTACGCAGTTTATGAACAGGAAGTCAGGAGATAATATACGGATTAGTAAAGTTGAATAGTTGTTTATATAACAATTAATGTGATGTTTTTAAATTAATTAGATTATTAATTGATAGGTAAAAATGAAAAGAAGTTTATAATTATCCTTATATGTTTATAATCATGTTTTAATAGAGATTATTAATATTTTATAATAAGAATTTGATGTCATTCATGAACCGCAGTCAGGAACTAACTTAAGGGTTAGTGAAATGGGATAATTGTTTTTATAAATAATTAATTGTTGTTTTATATTAATCATTTTATTTAATTAATTTAAGGAAGGAATGATAACGGAAATCAATTAGCGGATAACTGATATGTACAGTTGGTAAAAATCAATCGTTTTATTTTGAAATTGACGGTGGGGTTAATTTGATTTAAATGAACCTAATCAAGGGTTATCAAAGTATTCGTTAACTGGAGGAATGTCGTTAGAAGCTAGTTAATCTTCGATTAACTATATTTTAAAATAATTATCGAATTGTTTATTTATAAATTAAATTTTGTAAAATGATTTAATTATCCATCTTTAATTAATAATGAAGTTAATTGAAAGAAAAATTGATTAATTATTCTACTTTAGTTATTACTAGAATAAACTACTTTCATTCTGTTAGTGTTGAAGTTAATTAATATAAATTTAAAAAGATTGCATTATATGTATTGGAATTTCTTTTTAAAGGGGGGATCAAGTATAGTAAGATTCTAAATAAAAAGGTTATAAGGAGGTTTGGTTGGAATTCCAAGTTTTATAAGCTGAAGTTTATGAAGGAAGGATCGAGATACACCGATGTTTAAGATAGTGTTTCCATTAATAAAAACAATGCAATCGGAAAAAGATTTACGAAATAAAAGTGATGGAAATGGATTGGCATAAAAGGATTTGAATTTATTTCAAGTAATGTAACCAAGAGTTGTAAACGGGATTTATAAGCTAATATGGGAATTGCAACTTGACTTTATTAAGCAAAAAAATGAAGGGGATTAAATAGGGCTTCATAGAAGATGATTAAATGGATTCGGGCAAAAGGATATTGGATAGTAAATAACGTAAGTAAAGAGATTATAACAAAATTACCAATGTAGGGTAGGATTATAAAAATCATATTGAATTAAATTAGTAGACATGACTGGAAAGTTCACTCGATGAGGAAAAAGGAATTAACATGAAAAGTGGTTTTTCAAATATAAGAAAAAGGTTTATAAAACCAAAATAAATGTAAATGGGAATAATATATTGGATTATTGATATATTTAATATTGGTTTTAAATTACAAGCTTGTATTTATCTTAAGATAAGAACGCTGTCGATCAAGGTCTGAGAGGTAATTAGAATACCCCAACTTGAACGACTTCACTATTATCGAGAGATAATATTAGTTTGTAATGGGTAGGAAAGTGATTATCGAGTTATTTGCAATTAATAAAATTTATCATTTATTTAAATAAACTTTTAAAATGAATTAACTACGCTAGTTTTAGTTAATCGAAAATATAACTACTTTTATTTAATAATAACTAAAGTGAGTTCTTCACCATTGGAATTCTTTCCTTGAACGAAATAAATTTATGGGATGGACCAGTATGGAAAGGATGTGAAGTTTAATCCAAATTATATAAACAAGGTGTAAAAAGGGGTTTTACCCAAACCGATGATTTTAAAAATAAGCGTTCACCTAAGAGCTGAATTAAGTGAAATGGTTTAATCGAAATAAGGGAAAGGTTTTGTTAATTAATCATATGCCATTGGATTGAATAGAAATATAACGATATGTCAAATGGTAAAGGAAATGGAAAGTGGAATTATAGAACCATAACAATGATTTCAAATCAAAGAAAAATCGAAAAGGGGTTTGAATAAATTAAATGGTGTTTCCATAATAAAGGGAAATAAAATATGATTTATAAAATATGGTAAGTATTTCCAGACAAAGGAAATAAAAAGAGAAGTTGATAAAAAGAGTTTTGAGTAATGTTTTCAAAGTAACGAAACCAGAAGAGTTTGATAAGATAAAATTTATGGAATCGATTATAAGAAATCGATAAAATGGTTTGATGAAGTATTTCATATAAAGGATCTGAGCTGCCAGTTCACCTAGATATACTATTATGATTTGATAGTTAAATAACCGACAATCAAAATCTGGCTATTATTGATTATTGTACGGAAAGACTGGGATCGAATTTATATTCGAAAATCATTCCGACCAGCAAATACATAACGTTGAAGATATCATAAGATGGTCGAGATGGAGCATTGAAGACTATTGATCTTCACGAGCGGAAGAACTACTCGTTAAATTCCCCTGGCTAGCTACCAAAGTTATGATGACTTGTGATTCTGTCGTAATTGAAATCTTTGAATTGCAAGAACTTCTCGCTACTAATCTATAGGGTGATACCTAGGATGCGGTAGGTGGGTGCCTTCGGCTCATCCTATTCCTAGATGACTTGTATGGACGAATGTCTGACAGAGTATTTCCTTAAGAATCATGTACGTTGATTTTTACAAATATACCAAGTTTTATGGCGGAGAAATTCTTTTGTTTAACACCTAGAGTGTATTTATGGATGTAAATTAGTGATTTGACGGATCTGACGATGTGGCATTCAAAGTGAATGAAGATGTACTAAACGTGACCTCGAGCCTCATCAACTGGGAAATGGCACAAAATCGGGTAGGCATCATGGCTATGTGGGTCGCACCCATTAAAAGGGTATATCATTACCTGATCTGGAGAAATTAAATGCCTTCGGTTGTCCCTTTTATTTTTATATGCTATCGGTTCGGTTGGCTGGCCCCCAAACGTGGTAATGATATATTCGGTACTCTCAAGCGAAATGAGGGACCGGTCATGTGTGAGCCGGGTTGCAAGACGTTCTTGTTGAACCCCAATGTATTCATCTTCGGAGGTACATTGTCGAAAGGTGGTCCCATACCTTGCCAGGAAATCCATTCTCCAATAAGCGACCGCGATTTTGATTGTATACTATATATGTAGAGCGTGAGATGCAAGCGTTCTGCTAGATTATTATTTATTTGTGATTTCATAGACAATACCATAATATCAGAAAAGATATTTGATTTCAAAATGTTTTGGGTTATAGTAAGGTAAAAACCGTCCGTGTTTATGTGTGGGCTGGTCTTACTATTATCCTTTTCATTCAAAAAGGATTTTTCAAAGTTAAACAAGTTGTTTGTGCTGTGAATTTATCACTGAAAGTATTCCATACTGATCCGTGTGAATTTTTCTTTGCTTCAAATGTGCTCGGGTCAAACCGAGTATATTTACAGGTTAGGTTTATCTTGGATTTTCAAGAGCTGGAAGCATGAGGCTTCACCATTAGCTATATAAGTGTATTTCCGCTGTGATTGATGTATGTTGTACTCTGATAAATGGTATGTATATATATACAGTTTCTTTTATAAAGAGAATTGTTATATTATATTTATTCGTTCCGCTATGAGATTCTGATATGTTCTTCTTCTTCTTCTATTCTAATATTTCTTTCTACTTCTCATCCTCTAACTTCTTTCTATTAACTGTCTGGATTTTCGATACTTGGATTTTTTACAAGTAATATGGGATTATGTGTTATTGTTGGAAATTTGAGCGTCAAATTTTTTTCTGGGCCATTACAGTTGGTATCAGAGCTATTAGTTTAGTGATAACCTTGGCTATGTGGCGTAACTCAATAGAGATGGGGTTAGTAATAACCTAGATTGAGTTTGGAAATATATATGAGAGCGCGTATTTGTAATTTATTATAAAATTATTTTTATATAGTTTTGCTCGGATTATATTTTTATATAAATATATTTTTCTCAAATGATTATAATGTGGATTTGTTTGAATAACTTGAATAAGAATTCAAACTGGAATATTGAACTAGAATAGATTAACATAATAAAAAGTGATTTCACTTGTGAAATCGAGTAAATGATAATTGGATGGGAATTAATCCAATATAAATCAATTGATGTGAAACCAAAGTAAAAGCAAATGGGAAATATTTATGTGAATCAAAATGATTTGGTTGAATTGTTATGCCTTGGTTATTTGTTATATATTAGATGGTTTGTATAGGATTCACCAAAAGTTGATTGAAAACCAATCTAGAATAAATGAATTGGAATTATTGAGATGAATCAAAGTATAATGTTGAAATCAAGGAATTGTTTGGTTGAAATATATGGCATGGATATAGATTTGAATATTGGTTGGAAACTAGTAAATGAATTAATTCAGGTTAATGAAACTGAATGGATATTTTAATAAATAAATGGATTGTTAAGACTTGGTAATAATTAAATCCATCAGAATTGAATAAAGTGGTATGATTATTTCCAATTAGTTGGAATGGATGATATGGATAGTACGGATGACATGGATGATAGGAATATTTGGATCTGATTAACATTATTTTGGAAACTAATGAAGTTCATTGAAGTTGAGAACAGGTACAGAGTTAATTCAAGAAAATTATGGAGTAATTTGAATCCAGTTGGCATGTTAATTAAACAAGCACGAGTATATTTATCGCATATTAATGCTCGCAAAAAGGCACGCCTACGCAAAATATAAAATTTGGTTTTATTTGAGTTTTGAGTTTGGATTTTGGATTTTTCCAACCGTGTTGGTCGATGTATAGATATTTCTTGAACCTGCAATATTGCAGATGTCCCTTCGTACAGGGGAGACTCTGCCAAAAAATTTCCAAAATTTAAGGTGTTAGAATATTTTTGAAGATTTTTGGAAAATTTTGTTATTTAAAATAAATTGGTTTTAAAACCAATTGGGTTAGATTTGAAAATAAAACTGAGTTTCAATTAGTTATATTTTTGTAAAGATAATGGGTTTGCAACATTCTTTTCGCCTTAGCAATTTCGGGGACAAAATTCTTTTAAGGGGGAAGGAATGTAACGACCCGTATATTCTAGCTAGTTATTTGGTTTATTTTATTATTTAAAATATCGATTTAAATTTAAATATTTGAATTTAACCATATTATTTTGAATATGTTATTTAAATTAATAATATTTTAATTTTTAAACGGTCGGAAAATGACGTGTTTTCAATATAATGTGAACGGGCAGTTTAAAATGGTTCAATATTGGTTATATTGAAATTATATTAGCAACTTCATTTATTTAACGACGTTTGAATATTTAATTTATAATTTAATTATAAATCGAGCTGCAGCGGCGCGGCAGTTCGTAATATTGCGGTTTGAACTTTAATTGGTTGTGCAGGGCCCAATATAAGCCGGATTTTCTCGAAACAAGAAATGCCAGAATCTATTTGACAATATTTTTCTAATGGAAGAGAAAAATTAATTTTTCATAGCGTAGATTTTGTTTTATGTCTAAATCAAATTTTGAAATAGTCGCTATGGAATTCCTTTATAAATTATATCGATTTATTTTATATAAATAAAAGGGTTTTTTAATATTTTTAATATCAAACTGGCTTGGATTTCAACCCAGAATATTTTATTTTGAATCTGTATGAAATTATGGAAGTATATGGCCAATTACAATATTTAATTTTTATTATATTGAGGTATTTTAAAATTGATTTATTTTAATTCAAATTGAACCTTTAAAAAGGGACTTTATTCAAAGGACCTCTGTTTTCGATGAAACAAATTTTATAGGGACCGCAACAGCTAATTATTACTAGATTTTCAAGTTGCATACAAATCGGAGTTTTTCTGTGAGTGTAGCAAATTTTAATGCAAATAAAACAACCATTTGGACATGAACGAGTGTCGTTTGAGCAAACGGACTCGAAATTCGACGAAACAAGTTTCATTAGGACCGTAACGTCAAATTCTACTAGGACGTCCATTTTCATAGCGAACAGAGTTTGTATGTGAGCACAGGAGTGAATAAATGATGTTTAGAATTGCGATAGACATGGAAAAAAATATCGCTCGTCATATAAACTAAAAATAATAATTCTTCCACCTATATAAACAACCTAACCCTCAGCCTAAATCGGAATTTATCAACCCATCTCCAATTTCCATCCAACATTTTGTAAAAAAGCCCAGTTTTACAAAATAATTTATATCTTCGATTCTGTCACAAATTACCTAGGGCGGTCTGAAGCAAAGTGGTAGATCAGGTCGATATCTACCTACTTAAAAAAATGGGATTGAACGGACGGTTGTGGTTGCCGGAATCGGCCAAAAACCGAGATATTTCAGTTTCGGTTTTTGTTCTTTTATGACATATTGGTTGAGAATTTGTTATGGTGGTCTAAGAGGAAGTTGTTGAGGAGATCAAGGGCTTCAATTTTGCCTTTGGTTGGAGGAGCTAATTTGGTCTGTGGTGGTCGTGGGAAGGAGATGAACTGAGAGGCTGTTTTGGGGGTTTTCGAAAAAGCTTATATCAGATTTTTAAATTTTCTTGTCACTGGGTTTGTTGTGGGAGGTTGGTGACTGAAGGGCGATCGAAGGGGATGGCGAGGCTGAGGTTTCGGTGGGGGTGCGGTGGAAGATGGCGGTCTGTGGACGGAGAAATTGGCCTCCGTTCTATTTCCGTTCAAACGCAATTACTGGCGAATTGGTGAAGGTTGATGGGACCAGGTCGGAGGAGAGGTAGAGGAAGGTGACGCGTTGAGGTTGGCAGGCCGATGGTCGGCTCCAGTGGTGTGGTTAGGGGCCGATGTTGGCATAAAGACGCCGAGCTTTGCTCGATAATGGTAAAGGAGAAAAGAGATCGAGGAAGAGAGTTTCAGAAGGAAGAAACACGATTTTTTTAGCTGACGTGGCCTGGCATTATGATGGTAATTAACAGTCAAATTAGTCATTAATAATAAGTTAATTATAATTAATTTATATTGTTTTAAATTTAAACTTAGTGTTGTATTAACCATATCTAATTCATACGTTAACGGATTTCAACGAAACTGGACTCGTTGGGACTGTGACGACGAGCACTACGTGTACAAGCTGGTCTGATCTGAAATGGAAGCAGTTGGAAATTCGTGTAATTTTAAATGCCGATTTAAAATTATACGATGTAACGCAACAACCATCAATCAACAAAATCGGTGAGTTAATTCTCACACTTTTCTGGACTGCTATGATGTGATAAATCCGCATAATTAAAATACCATTAAAAATACATATATTGGTCGATTAGCTGCATTGGTTCTTATGGTTGATTAAATGGTTGTTGTTAGTTATATTATTTTCGTTAATTTATTTATTTTAATTTATCTGATATCATGAAATGTTATAACAATCTGTGATGCAGGGAAGGACAGGTTGAAGGGATCCGACCGGATTCCACAACTATCATGTGTGTTAGTTATTATTTTAATACTGTTTACACATGAACTGATTGAACTCCAAATTGACATTGAAACTGTCTGACTATTGATGGTTGAATGGATGTGATCCGTGTTGTGATTTTAATCAATCGATAGTATTGATTAAGTGGTCGGCAGTGATAGCCTAAATCTATTGTTTTATGACGTTGTTTTGCTGATAGGCAAATTGACGGAGTTTAAATTTATTTTATAAATAAATTAAAGATTTCAAGTTACTGTATATGATTCGATTAAATCGAAGTTTTATAAATATATTAAAATCCTGTTTTAAAAATGTGATTATTAAATGTTATATAATGAATTCTTACGCAGTTTATGAACTAGAAGTCAGGAGCTAATATACGGATTAGTAAAGTTGAATAGTTGTTTATATAGCAATTAAAGTGATGTTTTTAAATTAATTAGATTATAAATTAATAGGAAGAATGTAACGACCCAGATTTTTCAACAGTTTATTTAAATATTTAGTATGGTTTTAAATATTGAATTTATAATATAAAATGGTATTTTATTGGGTTATCGATTAAATAATCGAAAATACGATTTATTTTGATAATTATCGAAATACGAGAAGTTTGAAATAATTCAATTCGAAGATAAAACTGAACGATGATAATAGAAATTCATTTGTTGAAGAATTTATTTGTTTTGAATTTAAAATGGTTTAATATGGCTAATTTAAATATACGTTCAAATTAAATTGTATAATCTATTTCGTTGCATTCAGAATAGTGAATAGCGTTATGATCTTATAACATCAGTCGTTAAGTTAGAATAGCGGTTCGGGACTGCAAGATAGGGACTGCTAGATATTTTAATTTATTAATTAAAATAAAAATTCAAATAAAATTTCATATCAACGTTTCATCAGCCACCCTATTTCTACCAAGCCGACCTCTTCTTTTAATTACACAGAATAGCTTCCCTCGAGCTAACAGAAATGTCCCCAACCTTCGATGCAAAGCAAACAGGATGTTAATGGCTTGGTACGAATGTTCCCCATCGCGACTATAAAACTGGCATCACACTTGTTACATTCGGCCATTCTAAAAAAAAAAAAAAAAAAAACTGAAATCAATTCAAACCCTCGAGCCATTCCTTTCCGTCTAAATTGATTTCGTATAAAAAAAAAAAAGGAGATCAAAATCAAAATCGCAGTCAAAGCTGGACGCCGTCTGGGACACTCGCGAGTGAGGGGGTCGCGACGGAGTTCGGATCTCGATCTATGATTTTTCAGTTTCCGATAGTAAACGCGAGGACCAAAGTATGGATAATGATGAACTGGAGTTGTGCTCGATTTGTGGAAACGCCGGGGATTGGAGGGATTGATGCTTCGAAGTCTGACGTTGGTTTTTGGGAAGGGCTCTAAGGGCGGTCGCGATGAGTACGAACTGAAGTTCGAACTGTTGATGATTGGAAGGGGTTCGGACCTGTGCTTCGGGGAAGGAAGTCGATGATGTATTAAAGGGGGACTGGGCGGAGTTCAAACATGATGTAAATGGAGTGTTGGGTTACTGGTTCTTCTTCTGGCATGAACAACAGTGGGAAGGTAGCAGATTGTAGGTGATTAAAAAGGGAATTTAGATCGCCGATGAAATGTTCGTGGAAATGTCAAAATGTGGATTGGGCTTAATAAGGTATATTTTTATTTTTATTTTTAAAATTTATATGGAAAATGGATTATATACTTTAATAACTGGTTCAAGGAAATCGATACAAATCCTATGAAGTTAACTGGTATACATTTATTTTTCGAAAATTTAAATTATATAGAATAATTCATTTATTCGATTAATTTAAATAAATGTTGATCAATTCTTAAAAATCAAATAATCATAGGTATCGATTCAGCCGAGATGGTGTGGAATTTAAATTGGATATTCAGCAAACGAAAATCAGGTGAGTAAATCTCACTCACCTTTTATTTCTAATTATTTTTATTCCGTTAAAAATAATTGTTATTGCTTGTGTGAATGCTTTCTGCTTGCTTTATATATATTAGTTATTTAGGCTATATATATATATATATATTGGGTTGATTGATTGGTTGGATTCCCGCAGTCTCATTAGCGGATGCCCGCAGTTTCATAGCGGATGATTACCCTATACGCCCCACGCTATGATTAGTGGATGACCTTCTATACCGCGATATTCTGCCACGAAGCAGAATGGGTATTATTTATGTGCTAACATCTGTGGATGCAGGGAAACAGGTTGGAGGAATCCAACTGGATTCCTCAAAAATATATTATCTGTTTGTTTATTTGTTTGCATATATATTGTTATATATGATGTGTTAGAAAAATAAATAATTCATCGCTTTGTGTGTTTAAATATCACTGGGCTTATGTAATGATATTTAAAATATCGTGAAAGGATATTTGAGATTTTAAAAGGAAAAATTCTATTTTTAAATAGAATTCGAATTTTAAATGGAAATAAAATATAAACTTGTTTTGAAAAATAAAACAAGTAGTTTCTTATAAACGAAGTTATAAATAATTCTTTTATAACGAAGTTATAAATGAAGTGGAAAGAATTATCATTCGATAATTCAGAAATAGAAATACAAGTGTGAAATTGGGATTTGAAAAGGAATTTCAAAATAGGATTTGAAATGAAATTTTTAAATATATAAATCAAATGAAATTTGATTATAACATTTGAATAGTAGAATTCAAAGGAGTTTAAGTATTTGAATTTTAAAAGGAGATTGAATATTAGAAATTCAAATAGAATTTGAATGGACGAAATTAGAATGGAAAAATAGAATTGGAATTCGGGAGATTAAAATAAAATTTGAATTCAAAAGGAATTCAAATAAAGAAATTCAAATAGAGATTTGAATGTAGAATTTCAAAATAGAATTTGAAATATAGGATTTCAAAGAAGAATTAAAAAGAACTTGAAATATGGTATTTCAAGGAAGAAATTCAAATGTGAAATTTAAATAGAGATTTGAAATAGAAATGCGAGTATTGAATTTGAACATGGAATTGAATACAGAAATTCAAGTAGAAATTTGAATATGAAACTTCAAAATAGAATTTGAAATAAACTTTGAAAATAGGATTTCAAAGTAGAATGGAAAATGGAATTTCAAAAATAGGATTTCAAATAGAAAATCCAAATGGTTTTGAAAAATGGGATTTGAATTCCGGGAAATTCAAATGGGTTTGAGTGAAGGAATTCAAATGGGTTTGAATATTAGAATTCAAAATGAGTTTGAATATTAGAATTTAAATGGGGCTGGAAATGAATTTGAATATTAGAATTCAAAGGGAAAGGAAAAATGAAATTTGAATGTAAGAAATTCAAATTGAATTCAAATAGGATTTAATCTATGGGATTTGAATATGAAATTCAAATGGGTTTAAAACTATGGAATTCTGATTATAGAATTTAAAAAGGAGTTTGAATATTTGAATTCCAATAGAATTCAAATATAGAAATTGGAATATAGAAGTTCAAATGGAATTTAAATATAGAGTTTGAATAAAAGAATTCAAATGAATTCAAACATAGAATTTGAATATAGGGAATTCAAATCGAAATTCAAGTATTTAATTTGAATATCAAATAGAAAAGGAATTGGGATTTGAAATATAGAATTCAAAAGTGAGATTGGAATTTGAATCAAGGAATTCAAACGAAGTTGAATTCATTTTTAACAAGTTTATAAAGTTTATATATATAAATATAATTAAAACGAACTCGCCGCAGCGCTGCAGTTCGTAAATTGGCGATTCGAACTTCAATTGAATATACAGGACTCAATTGAAGTCGAAATTCTTCGAAACAAGAAACGTCAGGACCGGTTTGATAATAGTTTTCTAATGAAGGAGAAAAATCTGAATTTCGTCGTATAGATTGTGAGTTATGTCAAAATCAAATTTTTAGAAAAACAGCGCCAGAACCATTATAAAACCATAACGGTTTATTTAGTTAAATTAAAGGATTTTAAGCAAATAAAAATCGAAATTCCTATTTAGAAAAATCCAGATTTGGGTTATAAAATATATGTGAACTCCAGTGGAGAAATGAGTTGATTTTTGAAATAGAAATCAGATTTTTGATTTTATTGAATAGAGTTAACTAATTTGAATAGAAATTAGTTAATGAGATTTCGAATGAATATTGAGCTTTAAATAAGTGAATTCGATTTGAGAATTTATATTCGAAATAGAAAAGAGAACTAGAATTGAAATTGAAATTCAATTTGGTTATGAACGAGTTAAATATTTTATTTGAACATGTTATGTTCAAACCAAGAAGTAAATAGGCAAAAAGGCTAATTAAAGAATAATTGAGCGAAACTGAATTCAAACGATTCAAAATTTAATTCAAACGAATGGATTGAGTTGAATTGGATTGGAAACAGGTGAACAGGTGTTAGACAGGTATGGGATGAGGTATATGGAACTTATAAACGTAATGCTCAACAAAAAGGTACATGTTTAATTCATATATGAGGTTTTATGCGCCGTATCGGCTAGCCGCTTGGCTTTTTCTTTTTCTTTTTGAGATTAGAAGATACCGGGATGCTATTTGCAATTTCCCGATGCTCCCGATACAGGGGAGGTTATGGCGAAATTTTCCGAAAATTTAAGGAGTTAGAATATTTTTAAGATATTTCGATAACGTGAAATCATTGTATCGACGTATTGAATATTCGATAAGAAAGTGAATATAGAAATCGAATATTGTAAACAAAAAGGGATAGAAATAAGTGATTGAAATTGTTTCAATTGCAAATAGAGATTTTTCTAATATATAGAAAATAAAAGGAGTTGATATTTGGAAACGTTTTCCAAATGGCATAAGAGGCCGAGATGATTATTAAAATATTTGGTTAACAAATATTGATAGAGAAATTAGAGAAGTGGCTTAATTAATGAAATATTAATTAAAGAGCCCAGTGATTTGTTTGATATGTTGATTGAACACTTGTTTTTATTCGATAGTTAAATCACAGACTATCGAAGTTTTTGACCATCGTTGTCAATATGGAGAGACCGGTTGGATTATTATCCGAAGAACCACTCCGTATCGGCATAAGCGTTGCGAACCAAGTATGCTGAATATATTGAAGACGGAGTGAAGTGCAAGGGCTTTTCTATTTTTAGAAATGGTGCCTTCGATGTCGTTCAATCCCAGAACGAACGTAAATGGACGAATGTCTGACAGAGTATTTCCAATGATCAAATGGGTTGGTCTGTATAAATGTATATGGTTGCAACGGATTTATCCCTTAGCATAATATCCAGAATATTTATGCAAACTTAACTAATGATTAACGGATCTGACAATGTGGCATTCAAAGTGATTGTGTTATCAAGGAATGGTAAGTAAACGTAGCCTCAGGCCTCAACAACCGGGAAAGGACAAAAATCGGGCAGGCAGCATGGCTATGTGGGTCGCACCCATTAGGGTGTATAATCACCTATCTAGAGAAATTCCTTTTGTTTCTAAATCTATCGATTCTGCCTATTCGGGAAACGGTGGTTTGAGTCCAACCGTTGGTGATATACATTCGATACACTCAAGCGAAATGAGTGGTCGGTCATGTGTGGGCCGGGTTACAAGATGTTCTTGTTGAACCCAGGTGTATTCGCCTCTAGAGATACATCGTCGGAAGGTGGTTCCATACCTTGTCATGTTGGAATCCAATCTCCAATAAGCGCCATGCGGTTTGTGATTTTATACTATTTATGTGGAGCGTGAGATGCAAGCGTTCTGCTATTTGGTTATTTACTTGATGTAGACATTATTATAATATCATTGGATTTGATATCAAAGTGTTTTGGGGTTATAGTAAGGTAAAAACCGTCCATGTTTATGTGTGGGCTGGTCTTACTATTATCTTTTCTGTTGAAAAGGATTTTGGAAGTTAAACAAGTGGTTGGAGTTTACTCACACCAGTCCCATGACTGACCCAGAGTTTATTTTGTTTTGTTTTCCCTAAACTCTTGGGTGCCCAAATTTGTACGGGCAGTCAAGTGTTTCAGGCTTTTACAGATACACTTGGAGGAGCTTGAAGCAGGAGGCTTCAACGTTAGTTATTTAGAGTTACTTCCGCTGGATCAAATGTTATGTACTCTGATGATGGTATGTATATATGTACAAAACAGTTTTGTATTTCAAAAGTTATGTTATATAATATATTTTATTCGTTCCGCTGTGAGTTGTGATCTTCGTTTTTCTTCTATTCTAATATTTCTTTCTTTCTATTTCTCATCCTCTAACTTCTTTCTATCAAATGAGTCGTATTTCTGTGTTATTTGGGTTGGACGTGTTGTGTATTTAGTCAACTCAGATAGCACGGATTTGCGGGTCGTTTCAGTTGGTATCAGAGCTTAGGTTGAGCGAATACCTAGGCTTGTGTGGCATGTGCTCATTAGAGATAGGGTCAGTAGTACCCTAGAATGAGTTGAGCGTATATATACGAGAGAGCGTATTTGTAAATTGATATAAAAAGTTGTTTTATATTGTGTTGGCTAGTCTGTTGAGTGGTTTATGAATTCTGGTCGAATCGTGGGACGCCACGAAGTCGATAGGGATTTCTAAATACTTGAACAGAAAATACGACATGATATTGTTTTAAAGTGGGTAAATGAAATAATTTTACCTAAATTTCTATTTTGATATAGAAGGAATAATTTTCCGAAATTATTATATGGATGTGTCGATTGTTAGGATTATAATCAGACGAGATTATAAAATTAAAATGGTTATTTATAACCAAGTAGAATTTGTATAGGAATTAAATATACAAGTGAGATGAATTAGAATTGAAATTCAAACCAGAATTTGAAAATTTAAATCCTGGGAAGTTGGAAAATATTTTCGAAGTACATTAAAAGAATATAGCTTTGTTTTGAAAAGACCGTTTGAATCAAAATCATATTTGAATTGATTTTTGAAATAATAAAGCACTGAACTCACTTCGGTGGCTGGGAAATAATTCTGATGATGGTCGCGACATCATCAGTGTTCGTTTTCGAGTTTCTAAGTGATGGATTGCTACCTTAGAAAATTTTTGATGGGAATTTGTTTAAAAGAAAACAAGTTTAGTTGAAAAATTCAAATATTTTGAATTTGAAAGGATTATAAATATATGTTCATATTATCTCAAAAGGACTTGAAATAAAAACCCGAGAATTCGAATTCTGGAATTAAAATTTAACTTAAAACAAGTTAAATAAATCAAGTGAATGAATTGATTTAGAATCAATTTGAATGCATGTGAATGAGAAACCAAATGTTTTGGTAGAACTAAAATTTGTGAAATATGAGGAGTTGAGTTTCAACATAAGTGGATTGTTGAAAAGTAATGGATTTGTACCATTTTTTCTACCTTAGCAATTTCGAGGACGAAATTATTTTAAGGGGGGAAGAATGTAACGACCCATATTTTTCAACAGTTTATTTAAATATTTAGTATGGTTTTAAATATTGAATTTATAATATAAAATGGTATTTTATTGGGTTATCGATTAAATAATCGAAAATACTATTTATTTTGATAATTATCGAAATACGAGAAGTTTGAAATAATTCAATTCGAAGATAAAACTGAACGATGATAATAGAAATTCATTTGTTGAAGAATTTATTTGTTTTGAATTTAAAATGGTTTAATATGGCTAATTTAAATATACGTTCAAATTAAATTGTATAATCTATTTCGTTGCATTCAGAATAGTGAATAGTGTTATGATCTTATAACATCAGTCGTTAAGTTAGAATAGCGGTTCGGGACTGCAAGATAGGGACTGCTAGATATTTTAATTTATTAATTAAAATAAAAATTCAAATAAAATTTCATATCAACGTTTCATCAGCCACCCTATTTCTACCAAGCCGACCTCTTCTTTTAATTACACAGAATAGCTTCCCTCGAGCTAACAGAAATGTCCCCAACCTTCGATGCAAAGCAAACAGGATGTTAATGGCTTGGTACGAATGTTCCCCATCGCGACTATAAAACTGGCATCACACTTGTTACATTCGGCCATTCTAAAAAAAAAAAAAAAAAACTGAAATCAATTCAAACCCTCGAGCCATTCCTTTCCGTCTAAATTGATTTCGTATAAAAAAAAAAAAAAGGAGATCAAAATCAAAATCGCAGTCAAAGCTGGACGCCGTCTGGGACACTCGCGAGTGAGGGGGTCGCGACGGAGTTCGGATCTCGATCTATGATTTTTCAGTTTCCGATAGTAAACGCGAGGACCAAAGTATGGATAATGATGAACTGGAGTTGTGCTCGATTTGTGGAAACGCCGGGGATTGGAGGGATTGATGCTTCGAAGTCTGACGTTGGTTTTTGGGAAGGGCTCTAAGGGCGGTCGCGATGAGTACGAACTGAAGTTCGAACTGTTGATGATTGGAAGGGGTTCGGACCTGTGCTTCGGGGAAGGAAGTCGATGATGTATTAAAGGGGGACTGGGCGGAGTTCAAACATGATGTAAATGGAGTGTTGGGTTACTGGTTCTTCTTCTGGCATGAACAACAGTGGGAAGGTAGCAGATTGTAGGTGATTAAAAAGGGAATTTAGATCGCCGATGAAATGTTCGTGAAAATGTCAAAATGTGGATTGGGCTTAATAAGGTATATTTTTATTTTTATTTTTAAAATTTATATGGAAAATGGATTATATACTTTAATAACTGGTTCAAGGAAATCGATACAAATCCTATGAAGTTAACTGGTATACATTTATTTTTCGAAAATTTAAATTATATAGAATAATTCATTTATTCGATTAATTTAAATAAATGTTGATCAATTCTTAAAAATCAAATAATCATAGGTATCGATTCAGCCGAGATGGTGTGGAATTTAAATTGGATATTCAGCAAACGAAAATCAGGTGAGTAAATCTCACTCACCTTTTATTTCTAATTATTTTTATTCCGTTAAAAATAATTGTTATTGCTTGTGTGAATGCTTTCTGCTTGCTTTATATATATTAGTTATTTAGGCTATATATATATATATATATATTGGGTTGATTGATTGGTTGGATTCCCGCAGTCTCATTAGCGGATGCCCGCAGTTTCATAGCGGATGATTACCCTATACGCCCCACGCTATGATTAGTGGATGACCTTCTATACCGCGATATTCTGCCACGAAGCAGAATGGGTATTATTTATGTGCTAACATCTGTGGATGCAGGGAAACAGGTTGGAGGAATCCAACTGGATTCCTCAAAAATATATTATCTGTTTGTTTATTTGTTTGCATATATATTGTTATATATGATGTGTTAGAAAAATAAATAATTCATCGCTTTGTGTGTTTAAATATCACTGGGCTTAAGTAATGATATTTAAAATATCGTGAAAGGATATTTGAGATTTTAAAAGGAAAAATTCTATTTTTAAATAGAATTCGAATTTTAAATGGAAATAAAATATAAACTTGTTTTGAAAAATAAAACAAGTAGTTTCTTATAAACGAAGTTATAAATAATTCTTTTATAACGAAGTTATAAATGAAGTGGAAAGAATTATCATTCGATAATTCAGAAATAGAAATACAAGTGTGAAATTGGGATTTGAAAAGGAATTTCAAAATAGGATTTGAAATGAAATTTTTAAATATATAAATCAAATGAAATTTGATTATAACATTTGAATAGTAGAATTCAAAGGAGTTTAAATATTTGAATTTTAAAAGGAGATTGAATATTAGAAATTCAAATAGAATTTGAATGGACGAAATTAGAATGGAAAAATAGAATTGGAATTCGGGAGATTAAAATAAAATTTGAATTCAAAAGGAATTCAAATAAAGAAATTCAAATAGAGATTTGAATGTAGAATTTCAAAATAGAATTTGAAATATAGGATTTCAAAGAAGAATTAAAAAGAACTTGAAATATGGTATTTCAAGGAAGAAATTCAAATGTGAAATTTAAATAGAGATTTGAAATAGAAATGCGAGTATTGAATTTGAACATGGAATTGAATACAGAAATTCAAGTAGAAATTTGAATATGAAACTTCAAAATAGAATTTGAAATAAACTTTGAAAATAGGATTTCAAAGTAGAATGGAAAATGGAATTTCAAAAATAGGATTTCAAATAGAAAATCCAAATGGTTTTGAAAAATGGGATTTGAATTCCGGGAAATTCAAATGGGTTTGAGTGAAGGAATTCAAATGGGTTTGAATATTAGAATTCAAAATGAGTTTGAATATTAGAATTTAAATGGGGCTGGAAATGAATTTGAATATTAGAATTCAAAGGGAAAGGAAAAATGAAATTTGAATGTAAGAAATTCAAATTGAATTCAAATAGGATTTAATCTATGGGATTTGAATATGAAATTCAAATGGGTTTAAAACTATGGAATTCTGATTATAGAATTTAAAAAGGAGTTTGAATATTTGAATTCCAATAGAATTCAAATATAGAAATTGGAATATAGAAGTTCAAATGGAATTTAAATATAGAGTTTGAATAAAAGAATTCAAATGAATTCAAACATAGAATTTGAATATAGGGAATTCAAATCGAAATTCAAGTATTTAATTTGAATATCAAATAGAAAAGGAATTGGGATTTGAAATATAGAATTCAAAAGTGAGATTGGAATTTGAATCAAGGAATTCAAACGAAGTTGAATTCATTTTTAAGAAGTTTATAAAGTTTATATATATAAATATAATTAAAACGAACTCGCCGCAGCGCTGCAGTTCGTAAATTGGCGATTCGAACTTCAATTGAATATACAGGACTCAATTGAAGTCGAAATTCTTCGAAACAAGAAACGTCAGGACCGGTTTGATAATAGTTTTCTAATGAAGGAGAAAAATCTGAATTTCGTCGTATAGATTGTGAGTTATGTCAAAATCAAATTTTTAGAAAAACAGCGCCAGAACCATTATAAAACCATAACGGTTTATTTAGTTAAATTAAAGGATTTTAAGCAAATAAAAATCGAAATTCCTATTTAGAAAAATCCAGATTTGGGTTATAAAATATATGTGAACTCCAGTGGAGAAATGAGTTGATTTTTGAAATAGAAATCAGATTTTTGATTTTATTGAATAGAGTTAACTAATTTGAATAGAAATTAGTTAATGAGATTTCGAATGAATATTGAGCTTTAAATAAGTGAATTCGATTTGAGAATTTATATTCGAAATAGAAAAGAGAACTAGAATTGAAATTGAAATTCAATTTGGTTATGAACGAGTTAAATATTTTATTTGAACATGTTATGTTCAAACCAAGAAGTAAATAGGCAAAAAGGCTAATTAAAGAATAATTGAGCGAAACTGAATTCAAACGATTCAAAATTTAATTCAAACGAATGGATTGAGTTGAATTGGATTGGAAACAGGTGAACAGGTGTTAGACAGGTATGGGATGAGGTATATGGAACTTATAAACGTAATGCTCAACAAAAAGGTACATGTTTAATTCATATATGAGGTTTTATGCGCCGTATCGGCTAGCCGCTTGGCTTTTTCTTTTTCTTTTTGAGATTAGAAGATACCGGGATGCTATTTGCAATTTCCCGATGCTCCCGATACAGGGGAGGTTATGGCGAAATTTTCCGAAAATTTAAGGAGTTAGAATATTTTTAAGATATTTCGATAACGTGAAATCATTGTATCGACGTATTGAATATTCGATAAGAAAGTGAATATAGAAATCGAATATTGTAAACAAAAAGGGATAGAAATAAGTGATTGAAATTGTTTCAATTGCAAATAGAGATTTTTCTAATATATAGAAAATAAAAGGAGTTGATATTTGGAAACGTTTTCCAAATGGCATAAGAGGCCGAGATGATTATTAAAATATTTGGTTAACAAATATTGATAGAGAAATTAGAGAAGTGGCTTAATTAATGAAATATTAATTAAAGAGCCCAGTGATTTGTTTGATATGTTGATTGAACACTTGTTTTTATTCGATAGTTAAATCACAGACTATCGAAGTTTTTGACCATCGTTGTCAATATGGAGAGACCGGTTGGATTATTATCCGAAGAACCACTCCGTATCGGCATAAGCGTTGCGAACCAAGTATGCTGAATATATTGAAGACGGAGTGAAGTGCAAGGGCTTTTCTATTTTTAGAAATGGTGCCTTCGATGTCGTTCAATCCCAGAACGAACGTAAATGGACGAATGTCTGACAGAGTATTTCCAATGATCAAATGGGTTGGTCTGTATAAATGTATATGGTTGCAACGGATTTATCCCTTAGCATAATATCCAGAATATTTATGCAAACTTAACTAATGATTAACGGATCTGACAATGTGGCATTCAAAGTGATTGTGTTATCAAGGAATGGTAAGTAAACGTAGCCTCAGGCCTCAACAACCGGGAAAGGACAAAAATCGGGCAGGCAGCATGGCTATGTGGGTCGCACCCATTAGGGTGTATAATCACCTATCTAGAGAAATTCCTTTTGTTTCTAAATCTATCGATTCTGCCTATTCGGGAAACGGTGGTTTGAGTCCAACCGTTGGTGATATACATTCGATACACTCAAGCGAAATGAGTGGTCGGTCATGTGTGGGCCGGGTTACAAGATGTTCTTGTTGAACCCTGGTGTATTCGCCTCTAGAGATACATCGTCGGAAGGTGGTTCCATACCTTGTCATGTTGGAATCCAATCTCCAATAAGCGCCATGCGGTTTGTGATTTTATACTATTTATGTGGAGCGTGAGATGCAAGCGTTCTGCTATTTGGTTATTTACTTGATGTAGACATTATTATAATATCATTGGATTTGATATCAAAGTGTTTTGGGGTTATAGTAAGGTAAAAACGTCCATGTTTATGTGTGGGCTGGTCTTACTATTATCTTTTCTGTTGAAAAGGATTTTGGAAGTTAAACAAGTGGTTGGAGTTTACTCACACCAGTCCCATGACTGACCCAGAGTTTATTTTGTTTTGTTTTCCCTAAACTCTTGGGTGCCCAAATTTGTACGGGCAGTCAAGTGTTTCAGGCTTTTACAGATACACTTGGAGGAGCTTGAAGCAGGAGGCTTCAACGTTAGTTATTTAGAGTTACTTCCGCTGGATCAAATGTTATGTACTCTGATGATGGTATGTATATATGTACAAAACAGTTTTGTATTTCAAAAGTTATGTTATATAATATATTTTATTCGTTCCGCTGTGAGTTGTGATCTTCGTTTTTCTTCTATTCTAATATTTCTTTCTTTCTATTTCTCATCCTCTAACTTCTTTCTATCAAATGAGTCGTATTTCTGTGTTATTTGGGTTGGACGTGTTGTGTATTTAGTCAACTCAGATAGCACGGATTTGCGGGTCGTTTCAAAGAAAAATGAAAAGAAGTTTATAATTATCCTTATATCTTTATAATCATGTTTTAATAGAGATTATTAATATTTTATAATAAGAATTCGATGTCATTCATGAACCGCATTCAGGAACTAACTTACGAGCTTGTGAAATGGGATAATTGTTTTTATAAACAGTTAACTGATGTTTTAAATTAATTATGTTATTTAATTAATTTAAGGAAGGAATGATAACGGAAATCAGTTAACAGTTAACTAATATGTACGGTTGGCAAAAATCAACCGTTTTAGTTTGAAATTGACGGTGGTGTTAATTTGATTTAAATTAACCTAATCAAGGGTTTTTCAAAGTATTCATTAACTGGACGAATGTCGTTAAAAGCTAATTAATCTTCGATTAGCTATATTTTAAAATAATTATTGAATTGTTTATTTATAAATTAAGTTTTGTAAAATGATTTAGTTATCCATCTTTAATTAATAATTAAGTTAATTGAAAGAAAAATCGATTAATTATTCTACTTTACTTATTACTGGAATAAACTACTTTTATTCTGTTCGTGTTGAAGTTAATTAATATAAATTTAAAAAGATTGCATCATATGTATTGGAATTTCTTTTTAAAGGGGAGATCAAGTATAGTAAGATTCTAAATAAAAAGGTTATAAGGAGGTTTGGTTGGAATTCCAAGTTTTATAAGCTGAAGTTTATGAAGGAAGGATCGAGATACACCGATGTTTAAGATAGTGTTTCCATTAATAAAAACAATGCAATTGGAAAAAAGATTTACGAAATAAAAGTGATGGAAATGGATTGGCATAAAAGGATTTGAATTTATTCCAAATCATATAACCAAGAGTTGTAAATAGGATTTATAAGCTAATGCGGGAATTGCAACTTGACTTTATTAAGTAAAAAAAGAAGGGGATTAAATAGGACTTCATAGAAGATGATTAAATGGATTCGTGGAAAAGGATATTGGATAGTGAATAACGTAAGTAAAGAGATTATAACGAAGTTACCAATGTAGGGTATGGATTATAAAAATCATATTGAATTAAATTAGTAGACATGACTGGAAAGTTCACACGATGAGGAAAAAGGAATTAACATGAAAAGTGGGTTTTCAAATATAAAAAAAAGGTTTATAAAACCAAAATAAATGGAAGTGGGAATAATATATTGGATTGTTGAGATAGTTTAATATCGGTTTTAAATTACAAGCTTGTATTTATCTTAAGATAAGAACGCTGTCGATCAAGGTCTGAGAGGTAATTAGAATACCCCAACTTGAACGACTTCACTATTATTGAGGGATAATATTAGTTTGTAATAGGTAGGAAAGTGATTATCGAGTTATTTGCAATTAATAAAATTTATCATTTATTTAAATAAACTTTTAAAATGAGTTAACTACGCTAGTTTTAGTTAATCGAAAATATAACTACTTTTATTTAATAATAACTAAAACAAGTACTTACGATTGGAATTCTTTCCTTAATCGAAATAAATTTATGGGATGGACCAGTATGGAAAGGATTTGAATTTTAATCCAAATTATATAAACAAGGTGTAAAATGGGGTTTTACCCAAACTGATGATATTAAAAATAAGCGTTCACCTAAGAGCTGAATTAAGTGAAATGGTTTAATCGAAGTAAGGGAAAGATTTTGGTAATTAATCATATGCCATTGGATTGAATAGAAATATAACGATATGTCAAATGGTAAAGGAAATGGAAAGTGGAATTATAGAACCATAAAAATGATTTCAAATCAAAGAAAAATCGGAAAGGGGTTTGAATAAATTAAACGGTGTTTCCATAATAAAGGGAAATAAAATATGATTTATAAAATATGGTAAATATTTCCAGACAAAGGAAATAAAAGGAGAAGTTGGTAAAAAAGAGTGTTGAAGACCATTCCGACCAAAACATACGTAACGTTGAAGATATCGAAAGATGGTCGAGATGGAGCATTGAAGACCATTGATCTTCACAAGCGGAAGAACTACTTGTTAAATTCCTCTGGCTAGCAACCAGAGTTATGATGACTTGTGATTCTGTCGTGATTGAAATCTTCGGATTGTAAGGACTTCTCGCTATTGATCTATAGGGTGATACCTACGATGCGATAGGAGGGTGCCTTCGGTTCATCCTATTCCTGGATGACTTGTATGGACGAATGTCTAACAGAATATTTCCTTAAGAATCATGTACATTGATTTTAACAAATGTACCAAGTTTGGTGGCAGAGAAATTCTCTTGTTTAACACCCAGAGATTATTTGTGGACGTCAGTTAGTGATTTGACGGATCTGACGATGTGGCATTCAAATCAACCGGGAAATGGAACAAAATCGGGTAGGCAACATGGCTATGTAGGTCGCACCCATTAAAAGGTTATATCATTACCTGATCTGGAGAAATCAAATGCCCTCGGTTGTCCTTTTTATTTTTATATGCTATCAGTTCGGTTGGCTGGCCCCCAACCGTGGTAATGATATATTCGGTACTCTCAAGCGAAATGAGGGGTCGGTCATGTGTGAGCCGGGTTGCAAGACATTCTTGTTGAACCCAATGTATTCATCTCCGTAGGTACATTGTTGGAAGGTGGTCCCATACCTTGCCAGGAAATCCATTCTCCATTAAGCGACCGCTATTTTGATTGTATACTACATATGTAGAGCGTGAGATGCAAGCTTTCTGCTAGATTATTATTTATTTGTGATTTGATAGACATTACCATAATATCAGAAAAGATATTTGATTTCAAAATGTTTTGGGTTATAGTAAGGTAAAAACCGTCTGTGTTTATGTGTGGGCTAGACTTACTATTATCGTTTTCTTTCAAAAAGGATTTTTCAAAGTCAAACAAGTTGTTTGTGCTGTGAATTTATCACTGAAAGTATTCCAGACTAATCCGAGTGAATTTTGCTTTGCTTCAAATGTGCTCGGGTCAGACCGAGTATATTTACAGGTTAGGTTTCGCTTGGAGTTTCAGGAGCTAGAAGCAGGAGGCTTCACCGTTAGCTATATAAGTTTATTTCCATTGTGATTGATGTATGTTGCACTCTGATAAATGCTATGTATATATATATACAATTTCTTTTATAAAGAGATTTGTTATATTATATTTATTCGTTCCGCATGAGATTTTGATATGTTCTTCTTCTTCTTCTATTCAAATATTTCTTTCTTTCTACTTCTTATCCTCTAACTTCTTTCTATTAACAGTCTGGATTTTTGGTACTTGTATTTCTTTCAAGTAATATGGGATTTTGTATTATTGTTGGAAATTCGAGCTTCGAATTTTTTCGGGCCTTTACAAATGATACATAACCGGGATTCGAATATTTTTATAGAACGGATTGAAATGATAAATATCCGTATCACTTAACCATAGGATAGAAAATTATATACGAATGCCATGGTCAATAAATTAGAAATATTTTAAAATTTTATATCGATTTTGTAAAGAGAAATTTTAATGAAATGTTTATATCGCATAAAGAAAGATTTAAAGGAAATTTGTTCAAATTTAACTTGGATTTTTCCAATTTTTATGAAAGAAAAGGTTTAAAAGTGATTATACAGGATAACACTTGAAGTTAAATTTGTTTTAAATAAATTCTAAGGATACTTTGTATTATACACAATAAGTTGAATAACATGAAAATCTAAAATTTGGTATAAAGGTTTTATCACTTTCCATTGATATAAGATTTGATTTGGTAAATTTTATGAATTTAATTTGAAAGACGCGAATGAAAATTTAATAGTGTGTAAAGAATTGTTTGAAAGGATTTCCTTGAACTAATTAAAGTTTGGGAAGTTAAGAAAGATTCATTTTCAATAAAAGGAAAGGGGATTTGAAGTGTTTTGTAAAGGGATATTTATATAGTTATGGTTTAGGTAAACAACTTTATGAAAACAATTTTTGTGTTGCTTTGTATAAGGAATAATTAAGTGTTGATTTCTTAGAAATAGATTTTCTTTAAAAGTTCAACAGAATCTTATTTTTATATATTAAGATTTAATGTGAGCTTGATGAACTTTATTGAAAGGAAATAAAATGAATGATAAATTGAGGTTCTTGATTTAAATTTCAGTGAATGGAAAGAATATTCTTACTCTAAAAAGTTCGACATGAGGGTTGAGAAAAAGATAGCGAATTAGAATTTATAAATGGTGATTCAAGAATAACTTGATAATTAACCGTCGAAGTTTTGAATTCAGTATATTGACTAAACTCGGAATCGAAGTTAAATCTAACTTGAAATTTATGAATTGGAAGTATTTCCGTTTTGAGATGAATTTGAACTCAAACCATAAATGAGGAAATGGATTGAATGTTGAAATACGGATTTGGGATCGGATTGGGTCATGCTATTAGAATTAAAGTATATCAAGGAAAGCATTTCCAAATTGCTTGGTTTTACGAACTATATTTCTTTTAACAAATAAACTTAAACCACTATGAGTACATATACTTTATAAATGCTTTATAATTATTTTACAAATATATTGGAGCATTTACTTTTCTAAGGCATATTTTATAATTTCAATGTTTTGGCAATCTAAGTTCTTATACTACTTTATAACTATTTACATAAGTAATTTAAAATATAATCTATTATACTATTTTCCAATTTACTATTCTAATTATTTTATAAATTTCAACGATCCATGACCAATTCGAGCTAATGAATCCGAAAGGATAAAATGAAGGTTTTAGGTGATAATGATATTTTGAGAAAAAGGTGTAATCCCAACTTGAATAGTTTGCTAAGTGATTAAAATGAAAATTTCAAGAAAATTGAGATTTTGCGGAAATTGAAATCTAAATTCGAATGGTTGAAAAGGAATATTTGTAAGTATTGGATTTGAAATCTCGACCAAGTCAATAACAAATTATTGGATAAATCGGTTTTGGGCGATACTTGAAATAAATCAATTTGATGATGCTTGAGATATGATTACAAATCTAATGACCACGGCGTGGAAAAATGTAAGCGTCGGTTGTTAAAGAGAACGGAGTCGCTAAGTGGCATACTCTCTGAAATTGCCGATACCACTTTAACAACTGTGTACGTGATGACGTATCCAGAATGAAGCATGATGACTTGGAGGCAACGATTGAATCGAGGAATGTGAATGATGACGAAATAGCCCTGACCTTCGGATCAGAATTAAAATGACTAAAACAGGAGCTATATCATGACTAATAGAGGTAGCACCTCAGATCGGACGCACTTCTCCGATACTATTTCTTTGACTATGATGATGATTTGGGCCCTTTTGATTTGGGAGTATGTTCCGAGGTGGACGGTAGTGGCTGCTATGCGTTACCACCGGTCCGGGAGTGCAATTGGTAGAATCCTACCCTAGTATTGCCTCGAGTGCCTTGTCATTTACCCTAGCGAGCCCCGTACAATTTTTATTTGTATCGTACCTATGGAGTGCTATAACGACCCGGAATTTTGGGGCCAATTTAAATTTTTTATTTTAGAAATTTAAGTGGATTTTAATATTTAAAATAATCTATTTTAAATAATAACGACTAAAAAACTTTGTTTAAAACGAATAAATTCAATTTAATTATAAAAGGAGTTTAAAACAGCGCTGTAGTTTGAAAATTTGAACTTTAACTGACTGTACAGGATTCAAAATAAATCAGAATTGAGCGAAACAAGAAATATTTAAATCTGTTTAATCATATCTTTCTAAAGAATCTGAAAAACTGAAATTTCACTTTGAAAATAGAAAGTTATGTCCAGTTTAAAATCTAGAAAAGTCGCTGTAGAATATATATATTTTTTTAATTAAAAATATTGGCCTTAAAAATAGCCATTTTGCAAACAAACTCAGTTTTCGATGAAACCACTTTTGTTGGAACCGGAATGTCAAATTATTGTTAAGTTTAATTTTCTAGAATTTTTCGAATTAATATGTGAGCGTGGCAAAGAAAAATGTGTTTTCGTCAGTTTTAGTCAAATTTAATCGACTTGAAAATGGCCATTTTTCAAACGGTCTCAGAATTCGATGAAATTAGTCTTGTTAGAACCGTATCATCAAAACATAACTAGAAATAATTTTTCTGTAATTTTTAGAGATAGTATGTGGCCCCGGTAATTTAAAATGTACGTTTGAATTAATAATTAAGCGATTTATAATTTAATTTAAAGAAAAAAATATCGTAACAGCCGAATTGGGCTACGAAACATATTCCAATGTGTCCGGGACGGGGGTTATTAGCTAGGGGCGACACTTGTTGGGTTCAATTTGGAGTTGATAGCAACGAACCATTATTTTTCAAGATAAAGGAATTAAATAATTAAATAAATATGAAAAATACGTATGTATATACGGTATACACTGTATACCGTATAACCCTAATTCTATTCTCAGAAGCCTGCGCCGCCTTTCTTCTTCTTCAAGGGCTGATGGCGTTCGATTTTCATGGGTTAATCACGACCGAATTACACACAATTAAATCAGGATTTTAGCATCGTATTCAAGAGCGAAGTAGGAGCTTCAGATGGGTACGGGCATGATCGGTTATAGTTGGGCGGAGGCGCTGAAATCGAGGCTCAAAGGGGCAGCGGCTCATGGCGTTTGCTGGCCATGTGGGGGTGCCGAGCTGGACGGCAGGAGGCGCGCTGGCAGAGCTCAAGGCGGCCGACGAGGTGGCGCATCCTGGTCTAGTGCTGGGTGACTGTGTTGGCGGCGGGCTCAAGCCCTAGGCGGCGAGCAGAGAACGAAATCGACAGTGAAAGGGGATTAAAGGGGTAATGTAATTAATTAATATAGTTAACTTCTCGTTTAATTATCTAAGGTTTTAAAAAACCCATATCTCTCTCATACGAGGTCCTTTTTGCGAACCGTCAATTGCGTTGGAATCAGAAAATTCAGACCTACGTGATGGAACTGATTGGAACCAATTCTGAACTAATTAGAATTTTAGATCCGCTACAAAGCAATGTGAGAAATCTATTTATTTCTTTTTTTTAAGTAATTAGAAAATAATCCTGGTTTTATTATCATCTATTTATAGTTAATTCTCGTCTGTTATTATTCATGATTTGCTCTATGCTGAATGTAAATATAGATCTGTTTGTTTGGTGATGAGATGTAATGATTTATGATGGGTGTGCTTTGTTAATTATTAAAATTAACATTTCTGTGGATTCAAATTTAGATTAAACAATTTTTTTTATTGTAGTGTTGAAATTAACATCTCTGTTAATTAGAGTTAGGGTAAACCAAATTATCATTTTGTCCATTAGATTATTAAAAATTGACATTCCTGTTAATTAGAATAGAATTAAACAAAAAGTATCATTCTGTTTATTAAAATTATTGAAATTAACATTGATGTTAATCAGAAAATTAGATCAACCAAAATTCACATTTTTGGTTATTAAAAAGGATTACACCAAAAATATCACATTTTTGTTTATTTAAAAAGTTTATAAACAAAATTCACATTTCCGTTTGCATTAAAGGTTTATAAACAAAATTTACATTTTTGTTAATTAGATTATAAAGGACAGAATTAACATTTTTGTTAATTAGATTATAAAGGACAAAATAACATTTTTGTTACGAAATGTTACACTAGACATAAAATAACATTTTTGTTATAAAATGTTTATTGGATTAAAATCTGTTACTTTTGAAATGAATTAAAAATGTATATTTGTATACATTTTAAAAGAATGAATTAAGAATGTATATTTTTATACATTAAAAAGAATGTGTTAGAGATGAACATTTTTGTTTACATTAAAGGAATTAAAGAATTTACATTTTTCAATGTAAATAAAAGATTAAATAGAAATTTACATTTTCTATGTAATTAGAGAATAAAGTTAAAGAATTACATTTTTATGTAAATTAGAATAAGAAGGACATTTTTGTTTAGAAAATGCAAATTAGTATAAAAGGGTGACATTTTCATTCTCATTTTATATTCAATAAAAAGATTAGAATTAAAGTTATATTTTTTTATTTACATTTTAGATGTAAATAAAAGAATAGATTTTAAAGTTACATTCTTATTGCCATTATATATGCAATAAAAAGAATAGATGTAAATGTCACATTTTTATTGTTAGAATAGAGACAATAAAAAGAATAGAATAAATAGAATAGATTTTAAAATTACATTTTCTATATAGTTAAAGAATGATAGGATAAAATTACATTTTTCAATGTCATAAAAGAATGAAATAAAAGATTACGTTTTTCAATGTAATAAAAGATTGAATAAAACGCTACATTTGTTTTCAATGTAATAAAAGATGAAATAAAATAAGTAGAATTGAAATCATGGTTTTTATGGCCATTTGATTTCAATAACAAGAGAGAACATTAGAAAATACATTTTCAATGTAGAATAGTTTCATTGAGAAGAATTAACCATTTAAATATCATGTTAGCGAAGAAAATATTCATTTTTATGTTAAAACATGTCAGCGAAGAAAATATTCATTTTTATGTTAAAACATGCTAGCGAAGTAGAATATACATTTTGTTAGAGAATGTAAATTGGAATAAACAGGACATTTTTGTTAGAAAAAGTTATATTTTTTTTTATTTGCATTCCTTGTTGCAAACAAAACAAGAAATGAAAAGTCACATTTTTATTTGCATTCCTTATTGCAAATAAAACTAGAAATGAAAAGTCACATTTTTTTATTTGCATTCCTTGTTGCAAATAAAATATGCATAAAATGTCGCACTGAAATTTTGATACATTTTTGGTCATAAAATGTCGTATGAAAATAAAATAACATTTTGCTACAAAAATGTTAGTAATAGAATTTACATTTTATTGTAAGAAGAATTAAAAACCATGTCATTCATATGTGTGAAATATATGTCTGCGATGTTGAAGTGTTAAACGTATTACAGATAATGTTAGAATATTCAAATTGAATATTACACTTCCATTTACAAGTCATCTGACTTGTTTATGTGATTGGGTCGATAATTTTTACACATCGCCCAAGTACACAAATAATTTATTATTTGATTGATGGATGAAACCTCACACGGGTGTTGGGATGATATTTGACCTACACTAGTCCCAATATTTACTGTAGAATCCACTTTGGTTGTTATCTGGATGTGTGACAATTATTTATCATGATGGTTGATTTCATGTAATGTATGGTTGTTGATTGAGTCACATTCCAATAAAGAATATTCTAGAAAAGAATATTTAAAAAAAAAAAATTAGAAAGAAAAAAAGAATATATCTTAGAAAAAGAATATATTTTAGAAAAACATATTTTTATTGAAATGAACTGGTTATCAACTAGAGTAAATCATTAAAGTTAGATTAAATGAAGTTTTCCAATTGGTTAATATCAAATCGAAGTTAAATTAAATAAATTGGTTTTTGGGTTGTCATGAATAGCGTCTTAAATAACACTGTTCTTAAACCCCATAGGAAAAGAATAATCTTTTAATTTAGATTATTAAAGTTTTCATTTAGTAATTGAAATAAGATGAAGTGTGAGTCGGGTTTATTGTGAACTGTGTTTCTTAGCGACATTTGTTCTTTAACCCAACTGACAGCGAAAGTATGACTTGGAATTTATAAATCTTTTATTAAGATTTAATTGGTAATTTTCCAAAAGTAAAGTTTTCCAATTTAATGCATTAAATTGGAATTGAATGGAATTCGAGTTGATAATAACCAGGATAAGCTTCTGTAAAAGAAGACCGATACTACATATGGAATTTAAGAGGCTTTGCCGTTATTCCATTTATATTATTGGTCGGATACAGAAATTTATAACGATTATATATTGATTTGATTTCTGGGAAGATTCCCTATTTTATGGAAGATGATTTGGGTTTACCATGAACAATGTTTTAAATGACATTAGTTCTTTAACCCAGTTAAAGATAATATAAATTTCTTAAATTTAAATAATCATTGAATAATGATTTTTGTTTTTAAAACCAAATTGGGGGTTTAATAAATCTTTAAAATTTAAGAATAAATTTGAAGAACTTATCTTTGATAGGATAATGTGAATATTTTATTCAAAAGGATATTCTGAATTGGAATGAGGCGTTGGATGTGTTTTATAGTACTTGATTTTTAATTATAAAATACGCGAATTATTCGGAAAGACCGGGTTTAACCCATTCCGAGTAATTACTACGACGATGAAGAGTCAAAGATGAAGACGGTGATTGAAGACCGACGATTTTCACATGGAATAGATGTGTTGCTACAGAGACCCTGATGGGAGTAGCTACCTTGAAGGGGCTTCAGTGGTGGCCGTCCAGACTATTGTTGATTGTTCGGATTTGGTTTTCGCTCAGACCCAGAGCATAAGCTAATAAATGGATGCGTGTCTAACATTGGATTTCATTCCGTGTGAATTAAATCGATTTCTGTTAATGTATGTCTGTTTGGTGGTGGAGGATTTATTCTCTACTTAACACCCTGGTATATATTAATAGTGATTGATCACATGGCGTGAATTGTCAATGTGGCACGCCAAGGTGCAAATGATCAAGGCTTTTGTTGAAAAGCAGGGCCTTGTGGGATGATCAAAGCATAGCCTATTACGGCATAGCTTTGTGTATATCGTGACTTCGCGAGCCTCACACCCCGGTATGAGTCAAAAACGGGATATGGACTGCAGGGAGTGCACACGTTTCTTTCTAGCTAGTGGTAGTGTCAGTGTTTTGACATGACCTGGCATTTTACTTATGTGGATGATGGATTTTGAGGCGCCTCGGATTTTTATAGGCCGATAATGGTCATATTATAGGTTCAAAGGAACCGAGAAACGTGTGTTCAGGCACAACCAATCCACTTCCGATAGGCGGGGACCGGCCCTGAAGACCCAAGGGTTCACTGCGGGGGATCCTGAGGCATTTGCTAGAGTGTCTCGAATCGGAGAGGAGCTTGCCCCTAGCCTCGACTCATGATGGAAATCCAATTTCCAATACGACCTTGCGGTTTTGATTGTAGAACAAGTATGGCGACATAGTAGGATGGGGTACTATGTCGTCAATGATTAATACATTATGATTGAAATTGTTTTTGAAATATATATATACCCATATATATACACACTAATATTAAATCCGTTTTATCGTATCAAGCATCTTTTGACCATTATAAGGTAAAACCCTATCCTCCGGTTTGCGTTGCATTGTGTGATGGGACTTGGGTCTTATAATGGTTTCATTTTTCTAAAAAGCATTGCGTTGTTTAACGATTTACTTTATTTTATGCACTGGCAATCCAATGGAGTAAACTCGTTCCACGTTAGCGGCGTGGTCCTGTGATTAGCCTTATTATTAGATAGTTAAGTTAGATTTCTCATACCAGTCCCATGACTAACCTGTAGTTTGTTTCACTGGCAGACTCGGGTGCCCATATTTTCCACACGGGCAGTCGAGTAGCTTTATGCAGATATGTTTACAGGATCCTGGCTTACAGCTGAAGCGGTATTCGGAAAGCTCTGTATCCGTGTATTCATTTCAGTTGTATATTTGTAATATTTTTCCGCTGCTATTTAAATGTAATTTAAATCTCTGATATTATTGTACTTCTATTTCTGTAATATGTATTCATACTCTGTTACATTCTTGTACTCTGATGTAATTGTTGTAATCAGCAATAAAATGTTCTTCAGTTTATGTTTTGATGTGTATTGTTCTCAAAGCAATCCATCCTTTCCTTTACGGGGAAGTTTGAGTCGTTTCAAGTGCCCTCTGATGCCATCGGTTCACGGTGGGTTTACGGTACTGTATAGACTACTGTATTATAAACGATGTAAGGGTAAAAATGTAATCCTGCTTACGCTATTTTCATTATGTTTTCTTTACTGAATAGACATTACAATAATAGCGTATTATTATATAGATATTAGTTTCACGGATCCTTAGAGGATGGGTATCCCAAACATCCTTTAAGTTACTGTACATTTTAGTGAACACTTCATTTGAGTTAATTCACTTATATGAGACTATTAGTCCTAACTCGTGTATTTTGTTGTTTTATTCCTTGCAAAATGCCCGAGTCAGACCGAGTATTGCAGCTTGGAAATATATCTGTTAGAGCTTGAGATTCGTTGGAGATCCAGCCATCCATCTACTATGTCGTTTCTAGTTATGCCCATCTCCGCTTATTACCAAATATTAGTATGGTTCTATATTCATTCTTCCGCTGTATCTACATTTATTATACACTCTGATATTCTGTAAATTTAAAGATTTTGTATAATGTTCTACTTCTTCTATGAGATACTCTGTGTTTTATATCTGTGATGATTTATATTTTAACTTCATAAGCAATAACAATCTGTCGGTTTGAACGGTTCGAGATGGTTTAATTACCGATTTGAGACGGGAAAAATGCCAGATCGTTACAGTTGGTATCAGAGCTTTGGTTTACACAAAGTTTAGCTTATGTTGTTGAAACACTCATTAGAGATAGAGTAGAAATACTCTAGAATGAGTGAAATCATCTTAGAATCTTAACCGAGAGAGCGTATTTTGGAAATAAAAGTATTTTAAATGGTTTAAGGCATTTTTAAAAGAATTATATATATATGAAAACGGTTTGAAATTTTAGCCTTGCTTTATAAATATATCCTTGTTTCAAATTTCATTCGTTCGAACTCGTCCCTTTAGTTAGATCTCTCTAAAATTTGATTTTTCTGAATCCAAGTCTCGATCGTGCTTTGTCCCGTCTTAGGAAATATAGAATTGGTTGTTTACTAAATTCCGAATTTCTTCGGCCTAAGTTAATATATATCCTTGAAAAAATATCCATTTGATTTGTTTCATCCCTTGGTTCGACTTCTAGCTTATATTCAGACTTAGCTCGAATCGAATTAAATTAAGGCTTGAGAATTTAAAATAATACTCGAATAAATAACTAAGTGTTAAACACTTGGTTGTATTGGATAAAGTAAGTGAATTGAAAATTTCAATGGTAATGGGCTATATAAAAATTTGTAACACCATATTAAGAAAATTTCAATAAAGTGTAAAGTTATATTGAAGTGATTACATACTAAGTATAACTTGCTAATTAAAAATTGGGAAATAAAATGACTTGATCGATTTCTAGAATAATAAAAATGATAAGTATAATACTTCGGAATTTTGAATTCCATTCTAACTTACGAATGTGAATATAAGGTTGTGTCTAAATAAATTAAATTGAATATCCTTGGAAGAAGATCGTTTGATATGAATAGTGGCATGTAATTCGTAAGGTAAGCAAAAAAAATAAGATTTTCAAAACAAAATGAGTTTGAAACATGATTTGCTATTGAATTTTTAGATAATATATATACATATGAACAAACGATTGTAGTCAATATGACAAATTAAAATAAGTGGGGAAGATGTATAATTTCCCGCTTGAACTTTCAATAAAATATGTTTTAAACATAATATTTTGCCATATACTTAGAAAATTGTATATAGAAATTTGAATATACATTTATCTTAAAGAGAAGAGTTTCGAATATGTGATTGATGTCAAAATTGGACTATCGAATACATGAAGGGTTCTTGGACATACGCCTAGCTAACGTGTGAACTAAATCCTTTGTGTACTAGATAAATATAGATTCACACTGTAGTCTCTTGAAAATGAATCTGGTGGTGGTTGCAATATCACCAGGGTTTTATTTTCAAGTTTCGAAAGTGATGAAGATGTATAATTTTGGTTGAGACGCCAAATCCTTACTTAAACCTTATAATATGTAAAAAAGAACAAAAATTTTATTTAATGATTAGAAGGTTGATTTTGGAACAAATAAAGTAAAATGTTAGTGGATGAGTACTTATAGAATTGTAAAATTTTCCTTATATGAATATGAAATCTAAAGCAATGTTTATTATATATGCATAACTTATGAAATTTAAGGAAATTAAGATTTTTGAACATTGATGGAAAGATGATTTGTTAATAAGTCATATGTACCATTCTACATTCTTAAACTTTGGATTAGTATACATTTAAATTTGCAATTGGAACTAAAGTTCTAAGTGGGGGAGAGGATTATTTTCTTTGTTTGAAACTTTATAAAATAAATTAATGTGTATTCATTGTAATTCGACAAACTGTCACTTACGGTGAAATGAATTTCGTATATATAAGTTTTACTTGAAAAAGAAAATTTAACAAGATGAAACTAAAATGAAATAAATCAAATACGAGGAAAATGGAGTATGTAGCATTAAAATTTCATGTTTGTTGTTATCAAACACAACAAATAAAGTATTTAAAGTGAAGAAAAAAAAGAAAATGAAGAAGAAGAGAGAAAGAAGCATAAGTAAATTAAATATGAATGAAATAGATATATAAATAAGCTGAAATGGAATGCAATAGGTTGAGCGATAAGCTTAATACGACAAAAATGGAATATGTATTCAAGTGAAACGTATTTAACAAACAATTGAATTATATGTTTGCCGTTGTCGAAAGAAACCAATAAGAATGAACAGATTGAAAAAAATGACAAAAGATGGAAAAGAATAAATTTGAATGCAAGTGTAATGAACAAATAGGAACATGAGTTGAGATAAACATAAACTAACCAAACCAGATTTAGCTCGTGCATCATATAACTTGCATTAAACCTATATTGGAACATCAATATTAGATTCTTGAGAATTGTTTGAAACCGTTCACATTTTGTGACATATCATGTATTCTCTATTGGAAAGTAATAAATTTTATGAAAACAAGGTGTACTTTGAAAGAAAGAAAAAAAAGGGACAAACACATGTCAAACATGGTTATGTCAAATAAAAAGTATGCACATTCATAAAAATTTATGTGTCATTAATTTCACTTGCATGTGACAAAATGCTATTTTAGTTTATGACATATTTTGTGTGTACATGCATTTGTTTCATTTATATTTTGTCAAACATGTTAAGTTATGATACATATTGCTCATTGTTATATACATTAGACTTTGCTATATATATATATATATATATATATATATATATATATATATATATATGTGTTGATTCTCACTACGTATTTGAGTGTCTTAGTAGGTTGCAATGGCGCGCTTTGCTTACGGAGCTCGTTTTGCGCAAAATGCTAAGAAAAATAAGCAAATAAGCTTTAAAACGCTAAATAAGATACGTATCTCGGTTTACATATAACATTTGGGTTGTTTTTATTTTGTTTCCCCTATATTGGGATGCCTCATCGTATGGATGAGATGTATATTGATAAATATTGTATTTGTAAATTTTTACGGGCAAGCCGTACAAAGAAGATGCTGCCGAAATTTTCCGTAAATTCCAGGTGTTAGAAACTTTTTTGAGTTTAAAAAATCTATAAACTATTTTCCTTTCAAACAAGTTTTAAACTAAGTAAGGGATTGTAAAGTCATATATGTAGACTTAATTTTTATAAACATTTCCTTTTCGAGGAGGAAAAGCGCTAAGTGGGGGAGAATGTAACAAACCAGGAATTTTGGCGACTTAAAATATTAAATTTATAAAGGATTTAATGTTTAAGAGTATGTTTGTAATTTTGATTTTTGATTTGAAAGCTTAAGAACCTCATTTTTACGTCTCTAAAGCAGGTTGAATTTTTGATATATATTGGGACTTGTATGTTGTTTTAAAATTTTCATGTGAGTGACAAATTACAACTAATATTTGTTTATTGAAATGAAAGCGGAATCTATAAAATTGTAAATAACATCAAGTCTTGAGAATTTAATACGTTACATAAAAATAATGTAATTAATCTTATAACAAGAAACGTCAAAGTCGCTCGTTCAGTTTAACCCAATTTAATTTCGCGAACAATTGACCATAACAAACAACATTGGTGAATTGCATCGTCATTCGTTTCCTGATTGTGTTTAAAGGTTTACACACATGAAATTGTTCATTCAGGGATTGGAGAGATATTAGTAATAATAATTAATTCAAATTGTAGAATGACCGAGTCAACACATTTGGAAATTCACAGCAAGCAAATGACACATACCAGTTAGCTTCTAAATAAATCACCACGTATCAAAAACAATTATTAGATAAATTAAACAAAGAGTTCAAATATCCTAGAAGAAATATAACACGCGTATATTTTCACTCATACGATCTACATGTGTCTTCACTTCTCTGTGCATCTCCACGTTCTCCACCTTTTCTTAATACCAGTGCTCTCTCTTCTTCTCCTAGAAAATAAATACAACTTCATAAGGAACCGACTCTCCTTATTATGAAACAAAATCAAAAAGGAGGCACATGACTTTACTTCCTCATTATGAAATAATAGTTGAGCCCCTTACTGTAATCCCTCGTTCGAGAGAAAAAGGAAATCGAAAGAAAAAAAGGGAATTGAAAAAAAATTGTTCCTCTTCAATCAACGAATTTGGCCGAAGCTTTTATCGCCTCCTATCGAAGTTCTACGCCTCCACCCACCTGCCTGGCCACCATCGACTTGCGATGCTCCTCACTGACCCAAATTAGACATCGTTGCCTCCATCAGACGATGCTCCGACCTATGGCATCACGCTGGACATCACGGTTGCCTTCTTTCCCATCAGCGCTATACTCGATACTCTTGGCTTCTGAGATCCGCGAATACCCTGATGCTCGGTCTACTTCACGCAGAATTCCATCGAAACCAGTGGACATGCTTTGCTCCACTTTACCAATGACACTGTCAACCCGACGCAGCCCGACTTAAGCCTGTTGTGCGGTTACTCAAACTCCCCTTCGAACTACACCTATAGCGTGACACATCCAGGTTCATACATGGCCCACCAAAGGTTTGGAAAAATGCTAGAAAGGTTATTTTGGTGGGGGCAAACCATAGGCCGGCAGTATTGCTGGATGCTGCTACAATTGGTTGGTCGAACTACAGCAAGCCGACTTTGGTCGGACCAAAAATCCTCCTCTTTAAGCCTAGGTATAAACACTTTTATACAATTTGAAAGTAAATAAATAATAAGTCGAGTTTGCGTCTTAAAAACTGTCTTAGTTTGGGTATATTTCGCGGTCACAAATTTTGGTTTCATGAGTGATGATTTTCCAAGTAATGAGGCTGGAATGGCGCTCGTATAGCCCCAGTGATGGATGTAATTACCTATGTGTGAGTATATACACATGAACCAGTCCCATACTTTTTTCATTGATAGGTGAACTAAGCGTGGATTAGTGCTTATGTCTACTCGCATTTGGTCACCTACGTCTCCAAGCCTCAAAAGGTGAGTTTTCTAACTCAAAGACAAATATTTTTATTAAGTGAATTAAAGATTGAGATGTTGAAAGAAATGTTAGTTGCTCCAGAATTGTTTGCTTCATGATTGTCCATGTGCGACACACACTATTATATCATATGACACGATATGGATGTATGTTTGACATGTTATATTTATTTTTCTCATCATGCAAGTTCCCTCTTAGATTAGAAACATTTACGGTTTGAAATGACACAGGTCTGAACCCCTTGTATATTCGAATCGGTTTAGGATGCGGGTTGAAATGATACATACACGAGATTCGAATATTTTTAGAGAACGGATTGAAATGATAAATATCTGTATCACTTGAACATAGGATAGAAAACTATATACGGACGCCATGGTCAACAAAATAGAAATGTTTTAAAATATTATATTGATTTTGTAAAGAGAAATTTCAGTGAAATGTTTATATTGCATAAAGAAAGATTTAAAGGAAATTTGTTCAAATTTAACTTGGATTTTTACAATTTGTATGAAAGAAAAAGTTTAAAAGTGATTATACGGGATAACACTTAAAGTTAAGTTTGGTTTAAATAAATTCTACGGATACTTTGTGTTATATATAATAAGTTGAATAACATGAAAATCTAAAATTTGGTTTAAAGTTTTTATCACTTGCCATTGATACAAGATTTGATTTGGTAAATTTTATGAATTTAATTTGAAAGGCCCGAATGCAAATTTAATAGTGTGTAAAGAATGGTTTGAAAGGATTTCCTTGAACTAATTAAAGTTTGGGAAGTTAAGTAAGATTCATTTTTAATAAAAGGAAAGGGGGTTTGAAGTGTTTTGTAAAGGGATATTTATATAGTTACGGTTTAAGCTAAACAACTTTATGAAAACGATTTTTGTATCGATTTGTATAAGGAATAATTAAGTGTTGATTTCTTAGAAATAGATTTTCTTTAAAAGTTCAACAGAATCTTATTTTGATATATTAAGATTTAACGTGAGTTTGATGAACTTTATTGAAAGGAAATAAAATGAATGATAAATTGAGGTTCTTTATTTAAATTTCAATGAATGGAAAGAATATGCTTACTCCAAAAAATTCGACATGAGGGTTGAGAAAAAGATAGCGAATTAGAATTTATAAATGGTGATCCAAGTAATAACTTGATAATTAACCGTCGAAGTTTTGAATTCAGTATATTGACTAAACTCGGAATCGAAGTTAAATCTAACTTGAAATTTATGAATTGGAAGTATTTCCGTTTTGAGATGAATTTGAACTCAAACCATAAATAAGGAAATGGATTGAATGTTGAAATACAGATTTGGGATCGGATGGGTCATGCTATTAGAATTAAAATATATTAAGGAAAGCATTTCCAAATTGCTTGGTTTTACGAACTATATTTCTTTTAACAAATAAACTTAAACCACTATGAGTACATATACTTTATAAATGCTTTATAACTATTTTACAACTATATTGGAGCATTTACTTTTCTAAAGCATATTTTATAATTTCAATGTTTTGGCAATCTAAGTTCTTATACTACTTTGCAACTATTTACATAAGTAATTTCAAATATAATCTATTATACTATTTTCCAATTTAATATTCTAATTATTTTATAAATTTAAATGATCCATGACCAATTCGAGCTAATGAATCTGAAAGGATAAAATGAAGGTTTCAGGTGATAATGATATTTTGAGAAAAGGGTGTAATCACAACTTGAATAGTTTGATAAGTGATTAAAATAAAAATTTCAAGAAAATTGAGATTTTGCAGAAATTGAAATCTAAACTAGAATAGTTGACAAGGAATATTTGTAAGTATTGGATTTGAAATCTTAACCAAGCCAATAACAAATTATTGGATAAATCGGTTTTGGGCGATACTTGAAATAAATCAATTTGATGATGCTCGAGATATGATTTCAAATCTAATGACCATGGTGTGGAAAAATGTAAGCGTCGGTTGTTAAAGAAACCGGAGTCGGTAAGTGGAATACTCTCTGTCAGTGCCATTACCACTTTAACAACTGTGCACGTGATGACGTATCCAGAATGAAGCATGATGACTTGGAGGCAACGATTGAATCGAGGAATGCAAATGATGACAAAATAGCCCTAACCTTCGGATCAGAATTAAAATGACTAAAATAGGAGCTATACCGTGACAAATAGAGGTAACACCTCTGATCGGATGCACTTCTCTAATACTATTTCTATGACTATGATGATGATTATGGCCCTTTTGATTTGGGAGTGTGTTCCGAGGTGGGCGGTAGTGGCTGCTATGCATTACCACCGGTCCGGGAGTGTAATTGGTAGAATCCTACCCTGGCATTGCCTCGAGTTCCTTGTCATTTACTCTAGCAAGCCCCCATACGATTATGATTTGTATCGTACCTATGGAGTGCCCTCTGATGCCATCGGTTCACGGTGGGTTTACGGTACTGTATAGACTACTGTATTATAAAAGGTGTAAGGGTAAAAATGTAATCCTTGTTACGCTATTTTCATTATGTTTACTTTACTGAATAGACATTACAATAATAGCGTATTATTCTATAGATATTAGTTTCACGGATCCTTAGAGGATGGGAATCCCAAACATCCTTTTTGTTACTATACATTTCAGTGAACACTTCATTTGAGTTAATTCACTTAAATGAGATTGTTAGTCCTAACTCGTGTATTTTGTTGTTTTATTACTTGCAAAATGATCGAGTCAGACCGAGTATTGCAGCTTGGAAATATATCTGTTAGAGCTTGAGATTTGTTGCAGATCCAACCATCCATCTGCTATGTCGTTTGCAGTTATGCCCATCTCCGCTCATTACCAAATATTAGTATGGTTTAATATTTCATGGTTTGGTACTATAGTAGACATTTGCCTATTTAGTACCGTCTATAAAGAAATGATTTTTGATATTAAGATTAAATTGATTTCAAACGATTTCGAAGATATAATTATATATAGATTTGAAATATGGTTTGGTTGTAAATATAAATATCAAAGCTTAATTTACTGATTTTATGATTATATAAATTTATAACTAATAGATATATATATGATATTATCAAATGAAGAGTTAAACAATATAAACTTATAGTATTGATTATAAAAATGTGTAAAAGGGTATGTAAAGGCCTTAATGGCCGTAAAGGAAGTTTAAATAAATTTCAAAATATTGAAATGAAATAAATAAAATCATGGATTTATGAGAGTATATTAATGAGGTTAAAGAGTGATAATTTTGTAATAAATGATCGTTTTAATAAATGTTTTTTTAATATACGAAATGTGATTAAATAACATTTCGTGAAAAAGATTAACAAGTCAACACAATTGGAATTGAGTAATTATTTGGAAATGGGATTTCAGGTCTTAAAATGAATCGAAGTTGAAAATATAAATATAGATTTTTAAATGAGATTTATAAGTGGGATTTCAGTTGAAATGACAAATAAGGATTTATAATTGGATTTAAACCCGATAGATGGAATAGATTGTAAAATCAAAATTTCCCAAGTATAGTAATACTGGGGATACAAATACGAGTTGAATTTGTATGTGAAAGAGTGGAAAAATGAATTCCAAGTATAACGGAATTGGATAAGTATAAATTAAGAAGATTAGGAAAATGATATGAAAGGGCTAAGATAAGTTTTATTCTGAGATTCAGAATGTTGTATTCTGAAGTTCGCAATGTTTACTGAATTGAAGTTATTCCGAAGTTCGGAATGTGATATTCCGAAGTTCGGAATGTTAGTCGAAGGTAAGTGTAACATCCCATAAATTTTTACCAAGTTGATTTAGATTTTTAATATATGAATTTGGGTTTTATTTTATAATGTTAGATTTTCTGAATATATATTTTGTTTTATCAGGTTTGAATATAGGAATTTTTAATTTTGAATAAAGTATTTTGTTTTATTTTATAAAGTATGATTCTGTATAAGGAAAATTTATTTTTAAAAGTTTGTATTTAATTCATAAGATTTTATGTTTAAATAATGATATTCCTAATTTTGATAATATTAAATTTTAAAAATATAAATTTGTAAGGAGTAATTTATTTTTAAGATTTTTACAAGAAGGATTATTTTTAAAAATAAATTATGGTTTATAAAATTGTAGGACTGATAATTATTTATTTTAAACCATACAATATGAAATTTTGGTAAAGTATATATAAATATATTTGCTGAATAATATAGATTGTTTTCCCTAAAGTTTTGTTGCATATCAAAATTCCATTTAGTAAGTTATATATGAAAATAGGATGAACATGAAAGATTTAAAAAAAAATGTTATAAATTTTTTTTGAAGGACTTTTAAGCATTGGCTTTTGACTATTACTTTATTTTATTTATATATATATATATATATATATTTCCTTTCTTCTTGGAAATTTATGTGCAAATATTTTTTTTTTTGAATAAAATTTATAAGTATTTTAAAATTTTTGAAATCTATAAATGGTTTGTAAAATCTTAAGTAATATATTTTGTTATATTCATAAACATTGGAAACCTTTTACATTTATAATTGTCTCCAAAAGTGTTGCTAAAAAATAAAGATTTCACAAATAAATAAAAAGAGCTATTTTGTCAAGCATGCATTGGTTGGAAATTTAATAAAATAAAAATAGTCATAGGTGTCTTTATGCATGTAGTTGGAGTGCCAAGTGTTTAGATTTAAGGGATAAGAGAAAATTTGATAAATATAAAAGAAAAGCTCCTTCTCTTCACTTCAGCTTCATCATTTCTCTCACGACATTTTTCCTCCTTCACATTTCAAAGCCTCCAGTAAACAAAAATCACCATCCCCTTCCAATCAAAAATCCATAATTCACTATCCGTTCTATTCCAACCTAGATAAATTACACGAATTTTGTTAGGATTATCATTTATGATTTTTAAAAATTGTCGGATCCGAATTCCATTAACAATCGAAAGAGGAATTTTAGTTTTTCCGAAAAATCAAATTTTGTGAAGGAAACTTCAAAAATTCATATCTCAAAATCCATAGATAATTAGATCGTGCCGTCAGCGCCGTTGCGATCAGCAGGCGACATAGTATTTTTAGTGCGAGTTTGGAGGGATTCGGTGTCAATGATTTTGATTGTTCGGAACTAGGGTTGGAGATGGTCGGAAGAGGAAGCAACGATGGTCAAATCGGAGAGTGGCGTTGTTCTTAGGATGGAGAGAGCTTTGTTCCGATGTAGTTTGGTGGAATTCAGCGACAAAAACTGTCGATGATTTTTGAATGGCGTGCGGGTTCCTGAAGTTGGCGAGTGGACGGATTTCGAATGGGGACAGCTGGAGCTTGGCGAGTCGGTGCGCTCGAGCAAGGAGGAGAAGAGAAACATGTGGGTGGGTTTGGATTTAAGTTCGGTGAAGGTTTGGCAGTGTACATGTGCACGAGCGTGCACAACGTGATGGGTTCGAGCTCGAGAGGTGCGGATTTCCGATGCAAGGCTCCGGAGGAATGTTGAGTTAGTGCAAATCGTAGAGGAGAGGAGGAGAGGTTCGATGATGGTCTCGGGTTCGAGTTTAATGGGAGGAAGTGTCGTGCAAGTGCACAAGCATGCATTGCTATTTGGGTTCCAGGAAATTAACTTAAGGAGAAGAGGAACAAGGAGAAGGAGAAGAAAGAAGGGGCCACGGTTGGGCTTGGATGTTGTTGGGCTTGGGCCTCTTTATTTGGGATTAATTTCCTTTTCTATTTCAAAGTTAAATTGTTAAACTTTGTAGCTTCATATCTGACCCAATTTAACTCGGATTGACGCACCGTTGGGTCCGTTGGATTCGTATCAGAAAATATAACCCATTAATATAAAATTCTGGTAGATTTAGTTAAGTATAAATTACGAGAAAATAGAAGTGAAAGGTCCTTATATATATGACAATATATATATATAACGAAATATATAACAAACGATGTTGTTAATTCAAATTCCGATATTTTTAATTAGCAGAATAAGTACCGGTTGCTAATGGGTATGGATCAAAGCGATACGAGTAGGGTGTCGGTGTTCACGAACTTGTCCGTCCTGGTTGTAAAGTCGTGAAGCTATTTCGGTGAGAACTTCTAATTTAAGTTATTCGTTTAAACTAGTTAATTATAATTAGTTGAGATAATTATAATTTGTTGATGGTGATTGTGTGATGAATGTTATTGTGTGAATGGATGTGCATGTAGTTAGATAACACACTGAACACTGGAAGCGTTATCGACAGTAACGCTTGTGCACAACTGAACTGTTTATTGTTGATGATAACGATAATTCATTATCATCTGATGCATCTGGTTGATTTATTCTGCTTGTATGATGCACACACAATACCATGGTTATGGGATTATACCGGTGATCGATTTTATTCCCCTTCCATATAAATGAAGTTTGATTTTCTAATAATATTATCATGTTCAGTTTATTTCAAAATAAGTTTTTTTCTGAAAATTTGAATATGGTTTTATATAGACACCAGAACGTTCTAGGATGACAGAGAGGATGGTGTCTAGGCTTGGGTTTGGAAATTCAGTTTCCTGCTCTCCCTGGCTATCCCTAACCGATCCGACAACGGGATGGTAAATTCGAAATAAAATTTGGAATACACTTTTGAAACTGTTTCAAATGATTTGGAAATATAAATTTAATTGGAAAGGATTTGAATAATTTGAATCATTATATGGGTTGAACAGAACACACTGTGATTTGTAATATCGACTTCAAGTTTGAATAATTTTTTACTTGATCATTTGAAAATTTATTTGACATAAAATAAGAACGTTGAATTTCAAATGGTAATAGTTTTGAAAGCATTGAAATATTTGAATTTCAAACAATTTTAAATCTATGTGATTTAAATGGCTATTTTAATAGCACCACTTTTGGTAACATTTTTTCCAAATGTTATTTCGGTTTGAAATTTATGAACGTGAACTATCATTTGATTTTTTTTTTTAGGAATGATTGATAGAACAGTTTCAAAGGTTTTTAAGGTATTAGAAATATTTATATGGAATTGAAATGGGTTTTCCAATTCAAAAATTTGAATATGGTTGAAGATAAATCTTCGGATGTTTGATATTAACTCGATGGATAAAAATTCATATTATCTGAGGAATTCAAAGGGTAATTCACCGTTATTCCACTTATAATATGAGTTGGATACAGAGATTAATATTGGATATAAGTTGATGTTATTTCTTTCCAGATCAAATATCAAAGAGTTGAATAAATCTTTTAGTTAAGATATGGGCTTCTGCACCTGATTGAAATAAGTTAGATAGAAATAATCTTTGGTATTCGATATAAGATTTCATGGTGTGAATGAATACTATATGGGAATTTGGAAGATATTAATATATCGTTATTCTACTTATAGTATTCGTTGATTTTGAGAAATTATATCGAATATAAGTGGATAGAAATTTCTGGGTAACTTATGATTTAGTATCGATTTATTTGGGTTTTGTCGTGAATCGTATCTTCAATAATATCATTCTTGAAACCCGATAAGATTGAATGGTGGAAATTCATATCACAATTGGGGATTTAGTCAAACCTTTGATTCAAGGAATTTAAAGGTAAGAATTGAAGTGAAGGTATAATCTTTGATTTCAAAGAAGAGATAAGATGATAATAAGATATATGAAATTTAAGGTAATTCAAATCTTGAGTTGTATAGGAATTGATAATCATTTGGAAGGAGATTTGAATTGAAAAGCCTGTGTAAACCATAGCTACTGTTTTAAAGTACGCTTATTACTTGGAACGACCGGGATCGAATATATGTTCGAAACCATTCCAAGTAATAATACGATGTTATGAAGCAATTCAAGACTTGGTAAATGACGAATGAAGACCGGGAATATTTGAATTGTTTAGATTGATTATCGATTGATGTCTCGGTTTGGGTAGGCCACCCGATACGAGGTATGAGTTGCATGAGACCTGAACATATTCAAGTATTTTCGGGTTGTTGTTCCGTTCAGACCCAGAACGGATTTGTATGGATGGCGTGTCTGACGTTGAAATTGACCGCATAGCACTGATTTCCGTTAATGTATATCGGATTTGTGGCAATATATTATCCTCGTCTCTAAGTCATATGAACTTAGAGGGTATGCATTGATTTGAATAAGTGATATGTCGTGAATTGTCAATGTGGCATACCCGAGTTATGAAACGAGCTAGTGATGATCAAAGAATGGCTTATCGAAGCATCGCTTTGCGTATGACGTGACATCAACAAACCTCACACCCCGGATTGATGAGAAACTGGCGGTTAGGTTTTATACTTATGAATTGATGATGAAGCTGTGCAGCAGTGGCAAACCACTTATGAACCTAGGGAAGTTGGGTATGTTCGGGGGGCCGTGTCTGGTCAAAAACCGTTGATCTGCCCTGACGATGTGTAGTCGGTGTCCGTGTATGGTCGAAAAAGCCGTTGAGGCACTTCGTTTTGTATCCCTGATTGATCTTTCGTGCCAGGAATCATCAAGTTGGAAACCCAAATTTCTTATGCGAGCCATACGATTTTGATTGTATATATATGGCAACATATATTATGGGGTATATGCTGTCTAGGATTATTACATTTACTTGCGAAATGTTTTCCACACTATATATATTATGGTATTGAAGAGGATTTGACGTATGAAAGCATATTTAGTTATCATAATATAAAACTCACCCATCTGGTGTGCGCTTGCATTGTGTGATGTGGGACGAGCTTATGATAGCTTCATTTTTCCAAAGACATTGCGTATTTATATGCACGGGTATTCACATGGAGTAAATCCATTCCGCGTTAGCGGCGTGATCCGGTGAAGTTCCTAATTTTAAAATGAATCTAACTGTTTTGAGTTCTCACACCAGTCCCACGACTGACCTGGAGTTTATTGTTCCCTCACCTAAACTCTGGGTGCCCATGATTTTCGCACGGGCAGCCAGTAGTTTAGTTTTGCAGTTATGGATAGTTGGAGCAAGATTTAGAGCGCTTCTAGAGTTGGAGTCCATGATAGAGTTGAAGCTTCCGCTGTGTTTTGATCTTTCGCTGAGAGTAAAGTTATTTTCTTTTCTTCCGCTGTGTATATTTGTAACTCTGATATTCTATGTAACTCTAATGTAATATTTTGTAATGAAATCAAAAGTGCTATTTTTTTTTTAATATATGTATGTACCCATAACAATTCGTCTTCGTGAACGGTTTAAGTTGGTTTAATTACCGGCGAAAATCGGACAGAAAGATGGGTCGTTACAGTAAGAGTTAGAAATGGAATGGAATTATAAGTCGACGTTAATGAATTGCAAATGGAATTTGTAAATTGGAGTCAAGTTTTGGAAATGGAATTTGTGACATCTGTTACAAACGATAAGTTGAACTATTTGATTAATAAACTGAAGAATCTTTATAAATGATCATTGTGAATTTTTGTTAGGAATGAAGTGACAATGTTTGATAATGAAAGTAAAACGAATTTAGAAATATAATCTGTAACGTTTGATACAAAAGTTAAGTTAATTATTTTGATTATTAAAATATAAGATATGTATAGAATCGCAATTTAAAATTTGAAAAGGGTTCATATAAGATTTAAAAAAATATTTATATACATTTTAATCTATAATCAGTGATTATTGTGATATTAGCAAAATGTAACCATAAAGAGATATTAAAGAAATGTATAAGGGATCCGAATTATAATTGAACCATGACTCGTGTATTATATTAAGAGAATTATAAATAAGAGTATACTTAATCAATTAAGTAAACGTGTTTGAGTTTTCAAATGGATTTTTAAAAGGAAACAATTGTGTTAATAAATTACTATCGATTCTGAAGATATGAATGTTATTGATCAAGGTCTAAGAGGTAAATAAAATACCCCAACTTGAGCGACTTCATGATTATCCAAGAATGGTATTAGTTTATGAATGAGACGAGCAGAGGGAAATATAAGTTATTATTTTCATGAATAATTTTATAAACTGTAAAGTTGAATGAGTGGTTTTAAGAATATTTTTATTCAAAAATAAGAAGTAAAAGTTATATTCCAAATATTGGAAGATTTAGAAGAATATAATTAACACATGGTTAATTAAAGATGCTAATTAATGTTGGGTACTGAATTAGTGGATTCGTTTTGTTTCTATGGATGAATGGATGTTTATCTAAGTTTATTTAATAGTTAAATAACTGACTATCAAATCTGACCTATACGCTTGTTGGTACGGAAAGACCAGGATTGAAATTATATTCGAAAACCATTCCGACCAACAAACACATGAAGATAATCAAGATGTAGCATTGAAGACCACAAATCTTCATAAACGGAAGAACTACTAATAATCTCTAGTTTAATGGCCAGAGATAAACTATGGTACTGTCGTGGTTGAAATGTACGGATTTGCAAGGACTTCTCGCTACTAATTCATAGGGTGATTCCTAGGATGCAATAGAAGGGTGCCTTCGGTTCATCCTGTTCCTGAATGACTTGTAAGGACGATTGTTTGACAGAGTATTTCCAATGGGGTCACGTACGTTGATTTCTTCAAATGTGTCATAGTTGGGTAGCTCCCAACTAGGGTATTTTTTTGTGGACGTCAATTAGTGATATCTAGCGGATCTAATGATGTGGCATTCAAAGTAAATGGTGGCTAGATGTTCTAAAGGTGAATTCACACCTCAAGCCTCATAACCAGGAAATGACAAAAATCGGGTAGGCAACATGGCTACGTGGGTCGCTCCCATTAGGGTGTATAAAATCACCTGTCTAGAGAAAATCTTTTTGCTTCTTTAATCTATTTCGATGCTGTCCCTTTTCGGGAAACGATGGTTTGAGCCCAACCGTTGGTGATATACATTCGATACACTCAAGCGAAATGAGTAGTCGGTCATGTGTGGGCCGAGTTGCAAGACGTTCTTATTGAACCCAGTGTATTCCCCTCTAGGGATACACTATCGGCAGGTGGTTCCATACCTTGTCATGGTCGGAAATCTAGTCTCTAATAAGCGCTCGCGGTTTTGAGTGTATACTATATTGTGGAGCGTGAGATGCAAGCATTCCGCTAAATTGTTATTTACTTGTATTTAGACATTATTATAATATCAGAGTAATATTGTTTTCAAAAATTCTTTGGGTTATCGTAAGGTAAAAAAAGTCCTTATTTATGTGTGGATTTGGTCTTATGATTATCCTTTCCTTTCGAAAAGATTTTAACTTTAAAATCAAGTTGGATGATACTATAAAACTTAATGTGTTTTTCTCACTCTGGTTCACCAGACTGACCCGGTGTTTGTAATGCTCGGGTTAGACCGGGGTGTACAGGTTCAGGTTATCGGATGTCGTGAAGTCCAGAGAAGAGCTAGAGAAATTCAGACATATTATATATATAGTGTGTATTCCGCTGTGTGTTGTATATGGGGCATATTATTATAACTATCCAAATGTTGATGTTCTCTGATATTGTAAGTATTTTCAAAAGCTCTCAATAAAGAATTATTTCTGTATTACATTTTGGTTCCGCTACGATGTAAGACTCTGATTATGTGGTGTTTCTTCTTCTTCTATTCTAATATTTCTTTCTTTCTTATCTCACCCTCTAACTTCTCTCTATTAACGTTCCAGTATTTTCAGTGCTTAGAAGGTCGGCACGTGATACAGTAAATGTATTTATGTTGATTTTTAGGGCCAAAAGTTGTTGGGTCATTACACTCTATGGGGCATCTAACTGTACGGGGTTAAGGGCGGTGGTAGAGGGGACTGAGGCTCCTTTCCTGGAGGTGGCGGATGGCCCTCCAATCATCAGAGGAGGCGTGCGTAATTGAAGATTTTGATGCGACGATGGGTTCCTGTCCTTCATATATGCCTGAAACAACATACAGAGAAGGGAGACAATTAATCTTGATTTGGCAAATGTAATTATAATTGTATTATTAAGGTTATATTACTTGTTTAATTACCCAAATGTTTAAAGATCTATATCTTTTAAATTCGACAACGGAATTGGACAAACAAAGGTGCGTTGTAATCGTAGAAACGAGAACTACAACATTGAACTGACTAGAATCAAAAGGAGCAAATCTGAATTTGAGGCAAATTTAAATTCAGAAGTAAAGAATGATGGAGTGGACGCCAACGTGAGAACTCTCTCACTATAATATTTGTACATTTATTTAATTTATTTTATAACTGTAAATATATAGAAATTGCCAGTATTGATTTTTTTTATCAGTTGTATGTGACATTGCTTGAGCTCAACACATGAACTATTCATGACTCATCTACAAAAGAAGCATTGTTTGAATATACGACACTCGTATTTCAAACAATGTGGATACATTTTGTGGTTGTTGAAGTGAGATTTCTAAAATTCAACTGAAATGGAAAATAAAAATATACATGTGTTGAATAAAAATATATATGTGATGTATAAAATATATATGCGATGTATAAAATATATATACGCGATGTATAAAATATATATGTGATGCAAAAAATATATATGAGATATATATGCGATGTGAAAAATATAAATGCGAGGTATAAAATATATATATGCGATGTATAAAATATATATATATATATATATGTGATGTGTAAAATATTTGTTCACTGAAAATATTATTTTTAGCTTATATATGGAATATATAAAATGGTCATGTAATGAAATAAATATTTGTTCGCTAAAATATTATTTTTAGCTTATATATGAAATATATAAAATGGTCACGAAATGGAATAAATATTTGTTCGTTAAAAATTATATTTTTTAACATGTATATGGACTGTATAAAATTGTCATGGATTGGAATAATTATTTGTACGTTAAAAATATAATTTTTAACATGTACATAGACTGTATAAAATTGGCAGGTAATGGACTAGTTATTGGATTGTTAAAATATAATTTTTAACATATATGTGCACTGTATAAAATTGTCACGTAATGGAATATTCAAATTTGATTTAAAATTGAAATGGAAGTTGGAATAGATTTTAAAACGAATTTATAAACGATTTATAAGATAAAATTTGAACGGAAATAGATGATATATATATACATTAATGGCCTGAATAGAACGCGTCGCGCAACGACCGTTCTTGAATTTTGACCATTGACTTTGAATTGATGTAACGGGATATCCGACCGTCGGATTCTCCTAAAACCAGAACTGTTGGGTTCGTATCGAAAAGAGATTTCTAATGAATATAAGAGATTTAATTTTGAACAGTCGGATTTGAAATTATGTCCAAATCAATTTCATAAAAGGTCGTTATGGATGTAGTTCTTGGAAACCGACTGTACGGGCGATATTAAAAATATAGAAAATTTATGTAAAATCATAATAAATGATTTGGAAAGATTTTGGATGAAAAATTCCAGTTTTGAACAGATAAAAATATATTTTTATCGAAATGAACTAGAATAATAATCCTATTATTTTAAGAAATAAATAAATTGGATTTGAAAATGGTTTTGAAATAACCAGAGTTTTTCCAATGAATAAATTGGAATGGATTTGAATGGAAATAATCTTCGAAATATTTCAATATTGGATTCCGTTATTATGCGGATATTGTTGAGGAATTTGGAAGATATATATATATATGTATATATATATATATATATAGTTATTCTCAATACGATATTTGTTGGTTTCAGAATTTATTGTTGAATATAAGTCGATATAATTTCTATTCAGAGCTTTGTATTTGATATCAAGTTGGATTTTGGGTTTATCGTGAATGGTGTCTTTATTTACACTGTTCTTAAACCCAGTTGAGAAACGAATAAATCTATTAATTAAGATTTAGTGAAGTTTACCAATTAATTAATATTTAATTGGAATTGAATTGGATTTTGGGTTTATCGTGAGCGATGTTTTAAATAACATTAGTTCTTTAACCCAATTAATAGTGAAGATACGATTTGGAATTTATAAATCTTTTTATTAAGATTTAGTGGAAATTTTCCAAAATAAAGTTTTCCGATTTAATATATTAAATTGGAATTGAATGGAATTCAATTTGGTAATAATCGAGATGAGCTTCTGTAAAGGAAGACTGTTACTATTTATGGAATTTAGAAGGCCTAGCCGCTATTCCACTTATAGTATTAGTTTGATACGGAAATTTATATCGATTATATACTATTACAATTTCCGTGAAGATTCCATTTTGATGGAAGATGATTTTGGGTTTATTGTGAACTGTGTTTTAATTGACATTGATTCTTAACCAAGTTAAAGGCAGGATTAATTTCCAGAAAGTTGAATAATCATTAAATAATGATTTTTGAAGATTAAAACTAAGAAGAGTTTTAATAAATCTTTAGTTAGATTTAAATCAATGAATGGTGATTAAATTTACCAAAACATGAGATGAGGTATAAAACAAATATACTTCTTTTTGGATATTGTGATTGATTGATTGTTTGGATTGTGTTCGACCAGTTTATGAGCAAAATATGCTTTTACATCTAGCATTGGGTTGGGTAGAAATATTGGTATGCTAACATCTTGTGAAACACTTCACTATTTGACTATGAGATGTGTAGCGATGTTGTTGAGTTCATTTCAAATTTAATGAATGATTATGAAATGATATTTTTTTTAAGTGAAAAGAAATGTATTCCCGATTTCGGACAAGGAATGTTTTATAAAAACGTTTTATAAAATAGAAAGGATTTCGAGGCCTAAACCAGGTATTGTCGAAATGATTTTGAAAAGTATTATGTGTTTGACATTGTAGTTCATCGCATAACCGATTAGTTGCTATTGATGATATATCTGTTTTGTGGCGGAGAATTTATTCTCTTTCTTAACATCCTTCTTTGAGATGTACGAGCTCAAAGGTTATGTGATTAATAGTGGCTGGTCATATGTGTGAATTGCTAATGTAAAGTACTATATTTCTGAAAGTACTTATGATTATTATGTTGTGAAATGATTTTCCCTACTTTAGGATATAAAAATGATTTAGTATGTGGCTAAATATTCTAGCAACCCGGACAACTAAAAGTAAGTGTGAGATGGCAGTATAGTCCCCGAGGGCATGGGATTGTGCACCGTCAGTGTAGCCTGCTCCATCGTGGGAGGTTCATATATATATATATATATATATATATATATATATATATCGAGTTGGTAAGGCAGTACCCTTTGCCTTGTCTAAGGGGAGCCCGATATTTGGTTGTGTACTTGTTTGTATGCATTGTGATGTTTTAGAATTCATATTTCCAAGATTTTGGTTTGAGATCCCGAAGTGAAATCTACTTTTATATAAAGTTAGATATGTATTTCAAATGATTTGAAATAAGAATTCGGGAATAAAATCCAAAGAAATAATTTCTGTAAAGTGAATTGGATTTTGAAAATCTAAGTTTGGGGATAAAGCCTGAATGGATAGACTGAGGAATTGCATGTTGTATGATGCATAGTAGATCCATATTTATATTATTGGTTGTTGTTTATGCATTATTGGTTATTGTTTATGCATTGGTATTCATGGGGGTAAACCAATTCCGTGACATGCGGCGTGGTCCCCTGATTTACCATATTTTAAAGTAAAGTTTTAATAACTGTTTTTAGTTCTCACACCAGTCCCATGACTGACTCGGAGTTTATTGTTTCTACCTGAACTCTGGGTGCCCATATTTTCCACACAGGCAGCTAGTAGTTTTGGTTTTGCAGATTATTTCTTTTTAGCGGGATTCTGGATCGAAGCTTAAAGCTGTCCAGAGCATTGATAGTCTTCCGCTGTGTTAGTTTAATTGTTTCTGTTGCATTGTATTACATTTATTGTAAATTTATTTTCCTCTTTATATTATTTTCGATACTCTGATGTAAAATTATTATGATGTTTATAAAAGTCTTTTGTTGTTTGTTCTGATGTGTTGTGGGCCAAAGTTAGCGTATCCACCCTTTTGGTTCGATTTAAGTCGGTTTAATGATCGATTTAGATTGACCGAGGAGGGTCGTTACAGAAGTTGATTTATAAACAATACTCATAAATGTAATGAAGTAAATTTCATTGGATAAATTGGAAATAGATTTTTTCAAACATAAGAAATGGCATTTAAAAATCATATTCTTAAATGAGATAAAGAGGGAATTTTTATGATAAGTAATATCCGTTTTTGTATTACAAACTCTTATCCCTCTCAAGATAAGAACATTATCGATCAAGGTCTAAGAGGTAATAAAATACCCCAACTTGAACGACTTCACTATTATCAACAGATGGTATTAGTTTGTAATGGTAATGGATGTTGAATTAATTGATTATTTTCATCAAAGGAATTTATAATTGAAATTCGATTACACTGCATGTTTAAACAATAATTTATATCTAAGGAAATTGGAATTCAATATAAAAATTGAGTGGTGAATAAATTATAATCGAGTTATGAATTTTGAATGAAGTAATCAATGATTTTGGATAATCGAAATGTTTAAGTTAGATTTGGGGAACCTAGTTTAATTTAAAATATCGAGGAATGAGATTGGAAAGTATTTTATAAACAAAGTTAATGTTTATATTCAAAATTTAATTAAAATGAACTCGTTGCGATGCGGTAGTTCGTATTTTGACATTTTGAACTTCAATCGAGTATACATAACTCAATGTGAGTTGGAATTCTTTGAAACAAGAATCATCTAAACCGACTAAATAATAATTTAGTAATGGAAGAGGAAAATATGGATTTCGTCTTGTAGTTTTTAAGTTATGTCAAAATCAAAATTTCAGAAAAACAGCGCGATAATCGTTTTTAAACCATAACGGTTTATTTAATAAATTAAAAGGACTTAAGTGAATAAGATCTAAATTTCCATTTAAAAAAATCCAAACTTGAGTTATAAAATAAATATAAACTCAAGCAGAGTAAATAAAGCAAGTTTTGATATAAAAATCAAATTTTAGATTATGGAATAATATTAACTAATTAGTAAATGAAATTAGTTAATTGAGTTTTTGATCGAACTTGACGGAGGATAAGTGAATGGGAGTTGTAACTTAGAACTTGAAGTTGAATATGAAACTCAAGTTAGAAATGGAACTCGATTTGTGTAAAGTGAATTAAAATATATTTGAACGTGATATGTTCAAATCAAAAGCACATTAGGCAAAAAGAGTTAATGAAAGAAATGATTAGCGAATTTTGTTTAAATAATTGGATTAATTGAAATGAATTGGGAATAAGCGTATGTATGTTAATAAGTATGGAATAAAGAGAATGAAGATTTTAATTTAAGTGCCAATAAAAGGGTACATGTTCAAAATTCCATATGAGATTTTATGAGCCTATTGGGCAACCCGCTTGGCCTTTTGATTTTCTTTTTGAATGGAAATGCCCTAGAGAGGCGAGTTGTAGTTGTACCGATTGAGCCGTACAAAGGAGATGCTGGCGAAATTTTCCGAAAATGTAAGACGTTAGAATATTTTTAAGAAAATTTGATAACTAGAATTTAATGTTTAAATAAGATTTAGTGAAATGCAATATTTTCGGTTGTTGCAACGATGTTTTACACAACGTTCGTTTTAACCCAAGTAAGTGGGATTTTAGGAATATAATAATAAATATTTTCTAAGTATAGAATATACAAGGAGATGGGAAGTGGAACATTTTCAAAATATTATAAGAGGCCGAAGTGTTTTGAGGATATTAGAGTAAAGATATTGAAAGGAATTTGGGAGATGATTCAATTAATGAAATATTAGAAAAGGGCCAGTGATTGTTGGATGGATGTTTTGGTTTTCTTCGATAATTAGAAAAATCGATTATCGAAGTTTTTGACTATCGGTTTCAATACGGAGAGACCGGTTGGATTTAATATCCGGAAAACCACTCCGTATAGGCATAAGCGTTGTGAATTAGAATACACTGAAGATAATTGAAGATGGAGTGAAATGCAAGGGTTGTTCGGTTTACAGGATAGTGCTTTTGGTTTGTCCAATCCCGGGACAACTTATACGGACGAATATCTGACTGAGTATGCCTAACAGGTCACATAAGACGATCTTTTCTAGGTATTACATTTGGCAACAGAGGAATTTTTTATCTTAGCTTTTTATACCAGTAATATTTTTGAGAAGATCAACTAGTGATTTGACGATGTGGCATTCAAAGTGAACGATGGCTAGATGTTCTAAGAAGGAAACGTAGCCTTAAGCCTCATTAACCGAGAAATGACAAAAATCGGGCAGGTAGCATGGCTAGTTGGGTCCTGCCCAAGTAGGGTGTTGTAACACCCCGTATGTTCTGTTAACGGTATAGTAACGAATTAAACAATAATTAATTTAAAATGTGAGAATTAAGGGAAACGGGTTACGCCATTGTGTTCGTCTCGGAATTCTGGTTGAGATAGAATCTGAGTTTGCGTAAATTGGACTTCGTATGAAGAAGTTATGGCTATGGGAAGTTTCCAGAAAATTCAAATTCAAACAGCTCGAAAACAAATTCAAATTCAAATCAGAAGTCAGAAGCGGGCTGGGCGGGAAAATTCCCGCCCAGGACCCAGGTCGACCTCCCCCCTACAGGTCGACCTGGGGGTCGACCTACCCCCCCCCCCCTCCCGACCAGATCTGAAATTTGATGACAGATGACTTGCTGCTGAGTCACTAGGGATTCTGGATAGTTCTGATCTGGTCTGAATGGTTGCGATTAACCCTAGGATCATCCGACGGTTCAAATTGAATTGAAATTCTATTTAAACAACCCAATGCTCAAACCTAAAAATCACACAGAAATAATCCTAGAACTATCATGCTGTCAATTGAGAACTTGGAGTAGCCGTCACCAATTCAAAGATAAGATAAGAACTTGAATCAAAAATCAAATTAAAAGATTTTCAAATTCAACGATCTACATCAAAGGTGAGCTTACCAATTTCAGAATTCAGATTTCAGAACGCAAGAATTCCTTTTTAGTTTGTAAGTTAGTTATTACGCAGATTTAAACATTCTTTCAATTGAATCATGACATGTTGTAACTTGGATATAGAATGATGCTTATGTATAAGATTTGATTCTCGTTTATCTTAAAGTATCGTTGTAATTAATCATGTCTATATGCTTGTGGCGATGAGCATATTGTGTATTAATCATGTCTATATGCTTGTGGTGATGAACATATTGTATGTTATTGGAATCTATTATGATTAGGTAATGGATTTATTTTGCCAATTAAATGGTAAAACATGTCATGTTATAAATTGATTGCAAGTTTATGATCTAAAATACATGCTTATATGTTAGATCAACACTCATGTATATTCATGTTAGGTTGAATCTAATTATGTTGTAAAATTGGGAATTGTAGTCCTCTTATGTTTTTAACACATAAGTATCATGCTAAATTGTGATTCGAATATGTTTATAACAGCCCTCTTATGTTTAACACACATAAGTTATCATGCTAAGTTGCAATTTAAAAATGATTATAGTAGCTTTCTTATGTTTTGACATACATAAGTTAATATGCTAAGTTGTGGGTTAAAACTGTGATTATACGTTAAACCTCCATGCTAGACCTTTGTCAAGTTTACATGACCATTAGATCCAACTTAGTCACAAGTTCACCTTTACCCATTTAATTAAAGTTAATGATACTTCTATGCCAAGTTACACATGACAAGTTGAAATGTATGCTATTTTATGTTTATTTCATGTCCCTTGTTTATTACCCCTTTCTTGTTTATGGGTTGGGCTAATTTACTAGCCCAACATTTTATGTGATTCATGTGTACGTTCCACGGGGGTAGCGATGGGAAAATATGAAAATTCATGGCATAGATTTGTTCATGAAAGGGTATATTTGATATACCATTTATGGTGAGCATAATCAAAGGATAATTATGGCATGATTAAATTAAATTTAATCTACATAAAGAAAATAGACATATATAGAAAAATGTGAATTTAGAAAAAGACCAATATGCCTAGCCCGAGGTTAGATTGAGTTGTGATGTAAATTTGCCTGGAACCGACCGGCATATCCAGTGACCACAACAAGACCAGTCTAATGTGGGTAGTTAGTGCATCAAGCCCAAAAAGAACCCGAGGTTAGAATGTGTTGTGGTGTAAATCTGCCTGGAACCGACCGGCACATCCAGTGACCACAACAAGAACTGTCTAATGTGAGTGGTTGGTGCTTTAATGAATTAAAGCTAAGTCAGGATTGGTAGGGTTAAGTCAATTAGGGAAACACTTAACCGATTCAACATGTTAACTAAACGAATGGGTGGGGTTAGGTAAACTCGAGCACTTAACCAAATAAACATGTTGATTAGAAAACCCCAGTAACGGGGACCCATTTCAGCAGTAACCCACATAGATGTATCATGGTACCCTGGAACTAGGCAGGGTGGGGCATGATTACTGGGCTGATTATAAGCGGTCAAAACGTAGGCGGTTGGTGCGTCAATGTAGGTTCTAACGGATTATAGGCGTGCACGTACTCCGAAGTGGAAAAACCAAGCACTAGGAATCAGTTGTATACACTGTGCATCTTGAATCGTGTCGGTTTGCCACGAGAGGGACTGATACACCCCATGGTGGGACCATCACAAGTATCTACAGTCAAGTGGGGCCGAATGACACAGGACATGAATGCGTGCGAGTAGGAGCCGATCATTAAGGGGATCGTTTGTTATGAACACATGGGGCTGATTGAACCAATAGTCGGTCGGTGCAAAGACTATAGTAATGGGTGCGATCACATGTTCCTCTTATCTTATATTAGGGTATTGTCCTATATTATGTTATTACTTTCATGATCCCTTCCCTTGTTTAAATACTAGTAATCACTGAACTTACCAGACTTATTGTCTGACCCATTTTCTTTCGTCCTCTTTTGTTCCGTCCCCCCCCCGGTCCGTAGGGAGGGAATACCCCAGCTTAGTCAGACTCATTGCAAGCTTCAAGAAAGTAGATGTATGATTTGGACTCTCTCTCACCTTGGCTTTGGCTCTTGGACATTATCCTTGGGGATTTATGCAGTTTTATTTTTTGGTTTATGCTTCTTTATTAAATAATCAAGACAGAAATCATGTTGTAATGTTTTGGAAGTTATTTTGAGACAATTTGATGTAATGCTTTTGTATTGGACCACGTATGCAATAAATATTTAAATTTCGCTGCTTATATTTATCTGTCTTGTAAAGTTTTCTGTGTCTTGTACCTATAACCCTCCACCAAAGTTAAGGCATTCCCTTTGTGAGTGACCTTAACGGAGGTGGGGTGTTTCACTTGGTATCAAAGCAAAGGTTTACCAGATTAGATAAGAGTTTTTGAAAACTATTTTTCAAAAAGAAATATAAAGAAGCATTTTACAAGGAAAAGTGTTGTTTTAAATTTAAAAAGGCATAATCCCCAAAGCCATATGCACTATCTTTCTATCCTTCGTTTTGAATCTTTTCTTTTTCATTTCAGCATGTCTGGGAATCTTAACCTTCCAGAGGGTGTACCAATACCTGGCTGGTTCAGGAGGTACTTAGAGGCTAGGGCCAACGACGCAGGCCCAGCAGATATTCCTCCTCCAGCTGCAGCAGTTCCTCCTCCTCCTCCGCGTGCAAATGCTTTCTCAAAGACTTGTAGAGACTTTAGGGCCATGGGTGGAAAGGATTTCAAGGGAACTGAATCATTCGTAGAAGCAAGGAACTAGCTCAAAGAAACTGAGGATCTGTTCGTTATCTTCGAGGTGGACGATAGGCAGAAAATACAGTTGGCGGTATGGTTGCTCAAAGATGAAGCTTCCTATTGGTGGGAAGTCACTAACGCTGAAAGACCAATTGAAACATGGATGGATTTTAGAATAAGGTTTGAGATGAAATTCCTCTCCCAAGCTAAACGAAGTTTACAGCTGGAAAAGTTCTTATCTCTTAAGCAAGGAAGTATGATGGTCAAGGAGTACGTCAATCAATTCAATCAGCTGGCCCGATTTGGACTGGACTTAGTGAATACTCCTCATAAGAAGGCTCTCCGTTTTGTCAAGGGATTGAATGAGCCACTTCACAGCTTGGCTATGACCCATATACCTATGGGGGCTACTTACGAGAGGTTAGTGGACATGCCACTCTTACATGAGGAAGACAAGGGCAAGAATGAGGCAAAAGCAGAAGTGCCTCAAGATAAGAAGGGGGAGGGGTCGCAGAACAAGAAGGCTGATTCAAAGAAAGGCGGAAAGAACAACAAACCCCGTGAAAAGAGAAAGTTTAATTTCTGTGGCATTCCCGGGCATCTGATCAAAGACTGCAAGAAGAAGAAAAGGAAGATGGGTGGTTGTTTCCATTGTGGTGAGACAGGACACATGGCTAGGGCCTGCCCAAGGAACCAAGGGCAGGGGACTGGACCTTCCTCTGGAGGACAAGTTCACGCTCTCACGACACCTCTGCAAGAACCAGGTAGAAATATTTCTGTCGAAAGTTTAGTCTATCATTTTGATCATCCTGTACGTACACTATTTGATTTTGGCGCATCGCACTCTTTTATATCTACTACTTTAGTGGAATCTCTGCACCTAGACACCAGTATAGTAGAGGATCCCTTGGTTGTTTCAAATCCAATTGGGGCTCAGCTTATTTGTCAATGGTTTGTTTGGATTTGAAAATATCTATACTAAGCGTTGGGTTTAGATGTAATGCCTTTGTTTTGGGCTTCACGGGCCATGGGTTGATTCTAGGCATGGACTGGCTATCCAGTAATGGTGCAGTCCTCGATTGCGAAAAGAGAGTGGTTAAACGCATGACTCGCCTCGGTAACACTCTCGAAATTTATTGTAATCCCATGAACTCCGTTATGCTTAGTTATCTAGAGTCTCTTGATGCGTCTGTTGAGAACTTGCAGTCTGTAAGGATAGTCCGAGAGTACTCGGATGTGTTTGAAGAGGTAAAGGGATTACTTCTGAAGCGGGAGATAGACTTCCTCATATATCTTGTTGATAATGCAAAGCCCGTTGCTTTACCTGTTAGGCACATGGCCCTAAGGGAGAGAAAGGAGCTCAGCAAGCAAATCAAAGAGCTGCTTGAAAAGGGGTTCATAAGACGGAGTATTTCTGAATGGGGTGCTCCGGTAGTGTTCGCGACCAAAGCTGATGGTTCGCTTCACTTGTGCGTTGATTATAGGGAGCTAAACAAGCTGACTAAGAAGAATAGGCACCCACTCCCAAGAATAGATGATTTGTTCGATCAGCTTGTAGGTGCATCGGTTTTCTCCCAATTAGATTTAGCTACCGAGTTTCATCAGCTAAGAGTGGCTGAAGATAGCATTGATAAGACCGCGTTCAAAACTCCAGATGGTTTCTTCGAGTGGCTTATCATGCCTTTCGGCTTGACAAACGCACCCGATTACTTCATTGTTTTAATGAGCAGGGTGTTTCGAGAGTTCCTCAATAAGTTTGTGGTAGTCTTCGTAGACGATATTTTGATCTTCTCAAAGATCAGCATCTAAAAGAAGTCATGGATACTCTCCATGCACATCAGTTAAAGGCGAAATTCTCCAAATGCCATTTCTGGAGAGAAGAAGTTAGGTTCCTTGGACACGTGGTGTCAGAAGAGGGGATAGCTGTGGACCCCGCGAAAGTGGTTGTTGTGCAAGATTGGAAGGTTCCTCGAAACGCAACCGAAGTCCGAAGCTTTCTCGGGCTAGCAGGATTTTATCGAAAATTTATCAAAGATTTTGCCAAAATCTCAGCTCCACTGACAAGATTGACAAAGAAGAACCTAGCTTTCAATTGGGATTTGGATTGCGATATTGCTTTCCAACGTTTGAAAAGGGCTCTAACAACAGCCCTAGTTCTGACATTGCCTGATGGAAGCAAGATGTTTACAATATACACAAATGCATGCAGAACGGGATTAGGCGCTGTTCTAATGCAAGAAGGGAAGGTAGTGGCTTATGGTGGAAGACAGTTGAAAGTACACGAGAAAAACTACCCAACCCACGACCTAGAGTTGGCAGCCATTGTTTTTGCACTTAAGTCTTGGTGCCGTTATCTCCTAGGTGAGAAATTTGAACTGTATACTGACCATAAATCGTTGAAATACCTATTCTCGCAGAAAGATCTCAACTTGAGGCAGCAGAGATGGATGGAATTTCTTGCCTCGTATGATTTTGAGATTTCCTACACTCCTGGCAAGGGCAATGCAGTAGCAGACGCCTTGAGTAGAAAGAAATTGACCTTAAGCCCTCTCTTTGTGGAAAGGAAAAGCTTGGAGTTCATAGCAAGCTTTAACTTCAGACCCTCCACTGACTTTGTATTTGCCTTGCTAGCAACATTAGAAGTGCGACCAACTCTATTAGACACAATCGGAGTCGCGCAAAGAGAAGACCCTCAGCTAGCCAATGTGATGGACAAGTTGATTAGGGGTGAGACTTCCAGTCACCTCAATAAATACTCCATTGATGCCAAGGGCTGGTTGAGACGAGATGGAAGACTATATGTCCCACAAGTAAGGGATTTGGTAAAGGCGGTTCTAGAAGAGGCACACCATTCCAAACTGACCATATACCCAGGCGGAGACAAGATGTATAAAGACATCAAAAGAGTTTTCTTTTGGAATGGCATGAAGCAAGACATAGCTGAATTTGTTTCTAAGTGTTTAATATTCCAACAAGTCAAGGCGGAGCAGAAGAAGCCTGGTGGTCTGCTACATCATCTAGAGGTCCCACGGTGGAAATGGGATAGCATCTCGATGGACTTTATAGATGGGTTGCCTAGGTCAAGAAGGGGCAATACCAACATTTGGGTAATAGTGGACAAGCTCACAAAAAGCGCCCACTTTATACCCGTTAAGAGTAGAAGGACTACGTCATCTCTAGCATCCATATATCTTAAGGAGATAGTTCGACTCCATGGGATACCCTCCAGTATAGTGAGTGATCGAGACCCTATCTTCACGAGCGAATTTTGGAAGAGTTTACAAGAGGTTGTAGGCACACAGTTATGTTTAAGCACGACCTATCACCCTCAAACCGATGGACAGACGGAAAGAGTCAACAGAGTATTAGAAGACCTCTTGAGGTTATGCATTATTGACTTCGGAGGTACATGGGAGGATCATCTACCTTTGCTGGAATTCGCGTACAATAATAGCTACTAAGCCACCATAGGCATGGCACCTTTCGAAGCTTTATATGGAAGACCGTGCAGGTCACCAACTTGCTGGTGGGAGTCCACAGACAAGCTCATACTTGGACCAGACATGATTAGGGAAACTTCAGAGAAAGTAGACTTGATACGAAGAAGAATGAAGACTGCCCAAGATAGACAGAAGTCCTACGCAGACAAAAGAAGAACTGACCTTGAGTTCGAAGTTGGAGACAAGGTGTTCCTTAAAGTATCTCCTTTGAGGAACGTCGTTCACTTTGGATCCACAGGAAAGTTAGCACCAAGATTTGTAGGGTCGTTCCCTATCATCGAGAAGATTGGGAAGATGGCTTATAGGGTACAGCTCCCCGAAAGATTGGCCGGGATTCATAATGTCTTTCATGTCTCTCACCTGCGGAAATGCTTACACGAGTCTACAGAAGTGGTAGAACCAAGTATGCTAGAGGAAGTTGAACGAGAAGAAACTGTAAGGAGAGTTCCAACCCATGTCTTGGGAATAGAAGTCAAAAGGCTACGCAACCGTGAAGTTAAGCTCGTCAGAATTCAATGGAGCGACACCGAGGAAGATGCGACTTAGGAAACTGAGGACATAATACGCGCAGTCTACCCTTTTCTTTTTGAGGGTACATCCTTGATCTCTTTTTCCTTAAGTTTATGCTCGTATCTATCTTTTTAGGTATATCTCCTCGATCCTATCCTTTATCCTTAGGGTAGGTACCCATTTGGATGTAAACATGTAATTGAAACATGTTATGATTGATGGTTGCAAGTGGTTGCTAGTGGATGCATATACACACACATTAGGTATTAGATCGGCTCAGTCACTTCCATATTGCATATGCATATATGTATTGGTTTATGGATTAAAAATTGATGTGTTATCATATCGACATTGCATTTGTATGAATGATTGTGCATTCATGTAAGAATTTTGAGTAGGAAAAATTGCATTCATAATGGACTTATGGCACTGACATAATTTGCATTAAGGAGGTCAACTGAATCAGTAGACCGCCTGATTTTGCATTAGATAAGCACATGTACACACACGATGCATATGATCATTAAGCATTAGAATTTTTTTTAAGGACAATGGAAGCCTGTGTTTGATGGTTGAGTAGATGGGTGATTGGATGGTAGGATATAAGTTCTTCTCGACTTGAAGATTTCGGGGACGAAATCCTAAAAGGAAGGGAGAATGTAACACCCCGTATTTTCTGTTAACAGTATAGTAACAAATTAAACAATACTTAATTTAAAATTTGAAAATTAAGGGAAACGGGTTACGTCATTGTGTTCGTCTCGGAATTCTGGTTGAGATAGAGTCCGAGTTTGCGTAAATTGGACTTCGTATGAAGAAGTTATGGCGGTCGGAAGTTTCCAGAAAATTCAAATAAATTCAAACAGCTCGAAAACAAATTCAAATTCAAATAAGAAGTCAAAAGCGGGCCGGGCGGGAAAATTCCCACCCAGGACCCAGGTCGACCAGGGGGTCGACCCTAGTGTCGACCTGGGGGTCGACCTACCCCCCTCCCCCCGCCCCGACCAGATCTGAATTTTGATGACTGATGACTTGTTGCTGAGTCATTAGGGTTTCTGGATAGTTCTGATCTGGCCTGAATGGTTGCGATTAACCTTAGGATCATCCAACGGTTCAAATTGAATTGAAATTCTATATAAACAACCCAATGCTCAAACCTAAAAATCACACAAAAATAATCCTAGATATCATGCTGTCAATTGAGAACTTGGAGTATCCATCACCAATTCAAAGATAAGATAAGAACTTGAATCAAAAATCAAATTAAAAGATTTTCAAATTCAATGATCTACATCAAAGGCGAGCTTACCGATTTCAAAACGTAAGAATTCCTTTTTAGTTTGTAAGTTGGTAATTACGCAGATTTAAACATTCTTTCAATTGAATCATGACATGTTGTAACTTGGATATTGAATGATGCTTATGTATAAGATTTGATACTCGTTTATCTTAAAGTATCATTATAATTAATCATGTCTATATGGTTGTGGCGATGAACATATTGTTTATTAATCATGTCTATATGCTTGTGGTGATGAACATATTGTATGTTATTGGAATCTATTATGATTGGGTAATGGATTTATTTTTCCAATTAAATGGTAAAACATGTCATGTTATAAATTGGTGGTTATTTGCAAGTTTATGATCTAAAACACATGCTTATATGTTAGATCAACACTCATGTATATTCATGTTAGGTTGAATCTAATTATGTTGTAAAATTTGGAATTGTAGTCCTTTTTTGTTTTTAACACATAAGTATCATGCTAAATTGTGATTTGAATATGTTTATAACAGCCCTCTTATGTTTAACACACATAAGTTATCATGCAAAGTTGCAATTTAAAAATGATTATAGTAGCTTTCTTATGTTTTGACATACATAAGTTAATATGCTAAGTTGTGGTTTGAAACTGTGATTATATGTTAAACCTCCATGCTAGACCTTTATCAAGTTTACATGACCATTAGACCCAACTTAGTCACAAGTTCACCTTTACCCATTTAATTAAAGTTAATGATACTTCTATGCCAAGTTACACATGACAAGTTGAAATGTATGCTATTTTATGTTTATTTCATGTCCCTTGTTTATTACCCCTTTCTTGTTTATGGGTTGGGCTAATTTACTAGCCCAACATTTTATGTGATTCATGCGTACGTTCCATGGGGGTAGCGATGGGAAAATATGAAAATTCATGGCATAGATTTGTTCATGAAAGGGTATATTTGATATACCATTTATGGTGAGCATAATCAAAGGATAATTATGGCATGATTAAATTAAATTTAATCTACATAAAGAAATTAAACATATATAGAAAAATGTGAATTTAGAAAAAGACGAATATGCCTAACCCGAGGTTAGACTGAGTTGTGGTGTAAATCTGCCCGGACCCGACCGACATATCCAGTGACCACAACAATACCTGTCTAATGTGGGTGGTTAGTGCATCAAGCCCAAAAAGAACCCGAGGTTAGACTGAGTTGTGGTGTAAATCTGCCCGGAACCGACCGACACATCTAGGGACCACAACAAGACATGTCTAATGTGAGTGGTTGGTGCTTTAATAAATTAAAGCTAAGTCAGGATTGGTAGGGTTAAGTCAATTAGGGAAACACTTAACCGATTCAACATGTTAACTAAACGAATGGGTGGGGTTAGGTAAACTTGGACACTTTACCAAATAAACATGTTGATTAGAAAACCCTTGTAACGGGGACCCATTTCAGCAGTAACCCACATAGATGTATCATGGTACCCTGGAACTAGGCAGGGTGGGGCATGATTACTAGGCTGATTATAAGCGGTCAAAACATCGACGGTTGGTGCGTCAGTGTAGGCTCCGATAGAGTATGGACGTGCACATACTCCGGAGTGGAAAAGGCACTGGGCATCAGTAGTATACACTGTGCATCTTGAATCGTGTCGGGTTGCCACCAGAGGGACTGATACACCCCATGGTGGGACCAGCACAGGTATCTACAGTCAAGCGGGGCCGAATGACACAGGACATGAATGCATGCGAGTAGGAGCCGATCATTAAGGGGATCGTTTGTTATGAACACGTGGGGCTAGTTGAACCAATAGTTGGTAGGTGCATAGACTATAGTAATGGGTGCGATCACATGTTTCTCTTATCTTATATTAGGGTATTGTCCTATATTCTGTTATTACTGTCATGATCCCTTTCCTTGTTTAAATACTAGTAATCACTGAACTTACCAGTCTTATTGTCTGAACCATTTTCTTTCGTCCTCTTTTCTCCCCCCCCCCCCCCGGTCCGCGGGGAGGGAATACTCCAGCTTAGTCGGACTCTTTGCAAGCTTCAAGAAAGTAGATGTATGATTTGGACTCTCTCTCACCTTGGCTATGGCTCTAGGACATTATCCTTGGGGATTTATGCAGTTTGATTTTTTGGTTTATGCTTCTTTATTAAATTATCAAGACAGAAATCATGTTGTAATGTTTTGGAAGTTATTTTGAGACAAGTTGATGTAATGCTTTTGTATTGGACCACGTATGCAATAAATATTTGAATTTCACTGCTTATATTTATCTGTCTTGTAAAGTTTTTAGTCTCTTGTACCTATAACCCTCCACCATAGTTAAGGCATTCCCTTTGTGAGTGACCTTAACGGAGGTGGGGTGTTTCAGGTGTATTGTCAAAGATCTAGAGAAAATTCATTTATTCTTCTATCGATTCTGTATCTTACGGACGGTTGGACGGCCGACAACCGTGGGTGATAATATATTTGGTCCACTCAACCCGAATGAGTGACCGGGTTGCAAGATGTTCTTGATGAACCCTAGTGTATCCCCTCTAGAATACGATGATCGATAGGTGGTCCCATACCTTGTCATAATTGGAATGCAATCTCTAATAAGAGCCCTATGTTTCTTATTTTATACTATGTATATGGAGAGTGAGATGCAAGCGTTCTACTATATGGTTATTTATTTGATTAGACTTTATTATAATATCAAAAATGCATTAGTTATCATAAGGTAAAAACCATCTGTATTTATGTGTGTATCGGTCTTATGATTACCCTTTCTTTCAAAAGGTTTTTTTTAAGTTAAACAATTTGGTTGGAGTTTGAAAATCTATGGTAGGATCGTCTAAGTATCTAAACTATAGAAAGTATTAAGATTATGTAATAGTAAAAAAAGATAAAATAAGAGATAATCACATCGATATTTTATCCTGGTTCGAACTTCACGTCCTACGTCCAGTCTCAGACTCCTTCTGGAAATCACTATCAACGCCCTCTCTTCACCCAGAGAAACGGGTCTACGATACACCCGAGCACCAATACGGATATCCCGCCTGAGCACCAACACAGGACTTCCCTCCAGAGCACCAACACGGGACTTTAACATATAACAAGAGTTTGACTTCTGATTGTGTTCTTGAATAACACTGAACAACCAACAGTTGAGTATACCCTTCCTATAATCTTATTCTCAGGTATATAACGTGTATGTGAAGATTGAAGGAAGTATATTACTTATTGAATCAAGAGATATGAAATAATTTCAATGATTCAACAAGTAATTTGAATATTGGAGGGCTTCTTAGTATGCAAGAATGTATAGAATTCAAGATTAGAAAATATGAGAAGATTCGGTGATTTGGAAAGCACATTTGTGATGTATATATAATCATTGAAGAGTTGTCAACTTCCATGGAGAGTTTTATCAAAGAGATGCACCCATTTCCTTTTGAGAAATGAAGAGAAATCTCTTCACGAAAGATGTTGCCTTTTAGAAAATATGGCCATTCTCAAATATGACCATTGGAAATATGACCGTTAGAAAATATGACCGTTGTAAAATATGGCTGTTGGAAATATGAAGTGTCTTTTTGGGAAGTGTCTTTTCGTGAAGTGTCTTTTCGCAAACTGTCTTTTCGAAGTGTCTTTTCGGGAAATGTCTTTTCGTGAAGTGTCATTTCACGATGTGTCTTTTCACGCAAATTGTATTTTCACGAAGTTTCTTTTTGCGAAGTGTCTTTTCGTGAAGTGACGAAGTGTCTTTTCGCAAAGCATCTTTTCACGAAGTGTCTTTTCGCGAAGTGTCTTTTCACGAAGTATCTTTTCGCGAAGTGACTTTTCGCGAAGTGTCTTTTCGTAAAGTGTCTTTTCTTAAGTGCATTTGTGTACGTTATATATTTGAGGATAGATTTTAACAATATATAACACATCTAAGACACACTTAAATAGATAATCATAACCTATATCACTTTTCCATTGATCTTCTCTTCTTTCTTGTCATGAATGAAAAACTTGTGATCTAATAGAGTTTACTCGTATCAGTCCTTGTTGCTTGCTTGGTGCTTGGCACACATGATAGGGGGTTCTCGCTTCACGTTAGGTGGAGAACGAGAGGCTCTTACCCCTACATGCCCCGAAAATGTGGGTTGGTTAGAGTCGAGAGGCTTGCCATAAAACAAGGTGCTAGGGTACTAGTACGGGCCACGGTAGGATGTTAACCCGCTGACTTAGGGGTGGAGGTATGGTTGAAAAGCCTACCGAAATCGCTAGTACATCACATTTGGTATCAGAGCTTAGGTTGAGCGAACACCTAGGCCTTGGTGGGGTTTACTCATTAAAGATAGGGTTAGTAGTACCCTAGAATGAGTTTGAGCGTATATATATGAGAGAGAGTATTCGTAGATTGTATAAAAACTGTTTTGTATTGTGTTGATTAGTTTGTCGAATGGTTTATGAATTCTGTTCGATACGGTGGTGGACACTGTATCGAAAGGTATTTACAAACACTTGCACAGAGTATTTCAACACAGTATTGCTTTAAAAGCAGGGTAAATGAAATAATTTTACCCAAAATTACATTTTGATATAAAAGTGAATAATTTTCTAAAATTATTTATATATGGATGAGTTGGTTGCTATTATTGTAATCTAATGAGATTATATAATTGGAATGGTTATATATAATCAAATAGAATTTGTATATGAATAGTATATACAAATGAGATGAAGTTGAATTGGATTCAAACCAGAATTGGAATTTAAATCCCGGAAAGATGGAAAAAAAAATTTGTAGTATATTAAAATAATATAGCTTTGTTTGGGGAAGATTTTTGAATAAAAATCATATTGAATGGAATTTTGAAAATGATAAATCACTGAATTCACTCAGTCACTGGAAAATAATTCCGAAGATGAAGCATGCCATCATCGGTGTTCATTTTCGAGTTTCTAAGTGATGGATTGCTACCATAGTGGAGTTTTCAATGGAAATTATTTTAGAAAACAAGTTGTTTAGAAAATTCAAATGTCTTGAATTTGTGATGGTTTTAAATACATCTACGCATATGTTTATATGATTTCAAAAAGCGATTGAAATAATAACCTAGGAATTTGAATTCTGGAATTAAAATTTAACTTAATCAAGTTAAATGGATTGAAATGGATAGATTGATTTGGAATCAATTGAAATTAGCCAAAAAGAACCAGTGGATATTTTATTAACCAAAGAATATCAAATATACATAGAGAAATTTTCATTTATCATAAACGAAATCAATAAAGTTGATTAAAATAAAACTGAATGAATTTGAATGTTTATGAATGGATATGACTTGAATGTGAATTAGTTGATTGTAGATCATTCGAATAAAATGAATATAAGCATATATGGTGTGCAATATGAATAAAACCAAAGGTTTTGGTAGAACTAAAATTGTAGAAGTATGAAATGTTGAGTTTCAAAATAAATTGATTTTGAAAGGTTAACGGGTTTATAACATTTCTTCTGCCTTAGTAATTTCGTGGAGGAAATTCTTTTAAGGGGGAAGGAATGTAACGTCCCAGTTTTTTAGCCATTTAAATTAATTTTAAATGTTGAGTTGGAAATATAAATAAATGTTGATATTGAATTTATCGATATAATAATCGATATATGATTTAATATCGAATATGTTGAATTATCGTAAACAAAAACAACAAATAATTGAATTCAGAATTAAAACTAAATCGAAACAATTCAGTCGATCAATATAAATTCTATTTGAATATAAACGATATTAATAAATTGTTATCAATGAATTTGATTGGTTTGAATTTAACATATATTTTAATCAATTTTTGTTGATACGTGTAATAGTCAAATTTCAACGATCTCAGAATTCAACGAAACCAGTTCCATTGGAACCGTAATAGTATATTATTATCGGATTTCAAATTTGGTAACTTTTGGATTTACCGTTTGATTGTACGGTTAGAAGATGCTTAGAAATAATTAAATTGAATTTGACTTAATCATTGATTTAAATTGGTATCTTTTCCAGACGACCAAATTAGACTTCGAAACATGTCTCGTTGAGTCCAAACCAGTGGTATAACTCTAGGGATGCCAGTCGCTACATTTAAAACAGAGTTCAGTAACTCAAAGTATTTCAAATTAAATAAATTAATTTCAAATAAAAATATAATATAATATAATATATAAGGACTACCTATATTTTATATCTAGACATATATAACGTAGCTATGTTGCCTCCTTCATTTAATTCCTTACAATCAGTCTCCCTCCTCCGATATTTAGGAAGCAACAATTTAATGGTGAAATAAAAAGGTTGGTATGTTCTATCCTTCGTTTGCTCCTATATAACCAAGCCCAAGACTTCGTATTCATTCCGTTCTAAAAACCAAGCCAACTCGTTCCTCTTCATTCTTTTTCTCAGTTACTGAAAGTCGATCCACAGAGTATAAAAAAGGGAAGAATCAAATTCAAACCGCGAATCAAAAATCCCCAATCGATCAAAATCAAAACCGCGAGATAGAGTTCAGTGTCACGGAGGATGACACACGAGATTTGGGTGGGAGGAGGTTCAAAGCTATTGTGGTTCGAAAGGGATCTCGGCTTTCGAACAGCGGCTAGGGCTGCGAGATCGGGATTAAATATGAGGTGTTAGAGGTTGATTCATGGTGATGGGATAGTTTGTAGCATGAGTAGGAAGCAGTTTTGTAGGATTTGGTAATCAAATATTTTGTTTTTTTGTGTTTACTGGAGACACAAGCCGATCATGATGTATGGAGAAACTACGAGTTAAAAAGCGTGGTATTGAGTTGATGGAGTTTACATACTAGGAAAACACAATGGAATCGGTTTTTGGTTTGTGAAGTAGAGAGAAAGCTTAGAGAGAACGTAGGAGAAATAGGTTTTTTCATAGTGTATGAAAGCTACAGACAGTAGGGAGGTTAGTGGATGAACGTGAGTGGAGTTTTGATTCAATGGTGGGTTGGTTCAATAATTGCGAGACTGAGGTAGAGTTGTTTCAGTTCTGTGAAGGATTGGCTGAATGTGGTGATAACAGTGAGGTGTTCGAATGAATGTTGCAGTGGTGATGATGGGTTGGCAGGGGAAGTGCAGTTGAGATGTTGAAATGGTGTTACTAGGGTGAGTAATTGATTTGGAAATGGGTAGTGGATATTACTGTGGATTATGTGGTGCTTTAGGGTTGGCATTTAGTAATATGGGTGCTAGCTGTTAACGATGAAGGAGTACTGATGTTGAGATTGAAAATGGCAATTGTCCGTGAAGCGTTCGATGAAATATAATGGATAGTTGTAGTTTTTAGGGCTGATATACGGAGGCATTATAGTGAGGTATATGTTTTAATTAAATTTAAAATATACATAGATTAATTCATTTATTGGTTAAGTTAAACTTAAACTAGTAATCGTTAAGTAAAAATAAATAATCATAGGATCAAGATAGATGATTTGAATGGATTCGAAGCCAAGACGATATGGAAATTAACAGGATATTCAACAAAGGAAAACCGATGTGAGTAAACTCACTCAGATTTAATATTATCTGTAAGTAGATAAAAATAATCATTGGTTGTTTGGACGCATTAAATAATTATTGATGAATTTTTTCCATTATATATGTTAGTTATATTTAGGCTTGGTGGTTGTGTCTATTTTATATATATATATATATATATATATATATTGAATATTTCCTGCAGTATCATTAGTGGATGACCCTATCGCCCCAGGATATATTTAGTGGATGACCTTCATACCGCGATATCTTGTCTTGAAGCAGGATTGGTATTATTTATGTTGACTAACATATGCAGATGCAGGGAAAACAGGTTGGAGGGATCCAACTGGATTCCTCGAAAGTTCATTTATTATTGTTTACATATTATATATGTGTGATGTGTTGAATTGAATTGATTGTGTATTTTGATGTTTGAATATCACTAACCCTAGATATTGATATTTAAATATATCATAAAAAGGGATTTTCAGATTCAAAAAGGAAAATTTAATTTTCGAAATAGAAATTGAATTTCGAAGGTTAGAAAATATTAACTTGTTTTGAATAATAAAAACAAGTAATTGAATTTATAAACGATGTTTATAAATGGAAAGAAAAAATTATCATTTGATAATATTAAAAATAATAATTTAAGTACGAATTTAGAAAGGAAAATTTATTATTCGAAGTGGAAATTGGATTTCAAATGGAAATTGAAATCTAAACTTGTTTAATATTTAAAACAAAAAGTGAAATTTATGAACGATGTTTATAAACAAAGAAAAATAACAATCATTGGATAATTTGAAATTTTAATTCAAGTATGAATTTAGATAGTGATTTTGGAATCGTTTCGAGAAGAAAACAATGAAATTTATTCCAATGTTCGGATTGTAAATTGAATTGAAATAAATCCATACAGATTCATGATTTGAATTCAACGATACCGAATTTATAGAAATAAAATTTATTTCCAAAAGATATTGGAATTGTATTAAATAGAAATTTAGAATTTAATATGAAAATAGTTTATATGCTTATATATATATATCATAATAATAAAATATTTCAAATGGGAATTGAGTATTAAATGGAAGCTTGTTTAATATAAAATAAGGAAACTGATTTATAAACAATGTTTGTAAATGTAATGAAGTAATTTTCATTGGATAAATTGGAAACAGATTTTTCCAAATATAAGAAATGGCATTTAAAAATCATATTTTTAAATGAGATAGGGGATTTTTATGATAAGTAATGTAAGTTTTTGTATTACAAACTCTTATCCATCTCAAGATAAGAACATTGTAATCAACAGATGGTATTAGTTTGTAATGGTAAGGGATGTTAAATTAATTGATTATTTGCATCAAAGGAATTTATAATTGAAATTCGATTACACCGCATGTTTATAAAATAACTTTTGTCTAAGGAAATTGGAATTCAATATAGAAATTTAGTGGTGAATAACTTATAACCGAGTTATGAATTTTGAATGAATTAATCAATGATTTTGGATAATCGTAATGTTTAAGTTAGATTTAGGGAAACTGGTTTAATTTAAAATATCGAGGAATGAGATTGGAAAGTATTTTATAAACAAAGTTAACGTTTATATTTAAATTTTAATTAAAACGAACTAGCCATGATGCGGTAGTTCGTATTTTGACGTTTTGAACTTCAATCGAATATACGGAACTTAATATAAGTTGGATTTTTTGAAACAAGAATCATCCGAACCGATTAAGTAATAATTTAGTAATGGAAGAGGAAAATATGGATTTCGTCTTGTAGTTTTTGAGTTACGTCAATATCAAAATTAAAAAAAAAACAGAGCGACAATTGTTTTTAAACTATAATGTTTTATTTAATAAATTAAAAGGATTTTAAGTGAATAAGATTCGAATTTCCATTAGAAAAATCCATACTTGATTTATAAAATAAATATGAACTCAAGCAGAGTAAATGAAGCGAGTTTTGATACAAAAATCAAATTTTGGATTATGGAATACTATTAACTAATTAGTAATGGAAATTAGTTAATGGAGTTTTTGATCGAACTTGGTGAAGGATACGGGAATTGGAGTTGTAACTTTGAACTTGAAGTTGAATATGAAAATCAAGTTAGAAATGGAATTCGACTTGTGTATAAGTGAGTTAAAATATATTTGAACTCACTTATGTTGAAATCAAAAGTGCATTAGGCAAAAAGATTTAATGAAAGAAATGATTAGCGAATTTCGTTTAAATAATTGGATTAATTGAAACGAATTAGGAATGAGCGTATGTATGTTAACAGGTACGGAATGAAGAGAGTGAAGATTTTAATTTGAATGTCGACAAAAAGGTACATGCTTAAAATTCCATATGAGATTTTATGAACCTATTGGGAAACTCGCTTGGCTTTTTTATTTTCCTTTTAAATGGAAATGGCCTAGAGAGCGAGTTGTAGTTGTACCGATTGAGTCGTACAAAAAGATGCTGGCGAAATTTCTGAAAATCTATGGAGTTAGAATATTTTTAAGAAAATTTGATAAGTAGAAATACATTACTAAATAGTTTTAGTTAAATGCAATATTTTGGGTTGTTGCAATGATGTTTTACACAACATTCATTTTAACCCAAGTAATTAGGATTTTGGGAATATAATAATAAATATTTTATAAGTAAATAAAATAAAAGAAGATGGGAAATGGAACATTTTCCAAATATTGTAAGAGGCTAAAGTGTTTTGAGAATATTAGAGTAAAGATATTGAAAGGAATCTGGGAGATGATTGAATTAAGGAAATATCAGAAAAGGGCCAGTGATTGTTGGATGGATGTTTTATTTTTCTTCGATAGTTAAAAAAACCGACTAACGAAGTTTTTGACCATCGTTGACAACACGGAGACACTGGTTGGATTTAACATCTGGAAAACCACTCTGTATAGGCATAGGCATTGCAGATTAGATTATGCTGAAGATAATTTAAGACGGAGTGAAATTCAAGGGTTGTTCTGTTTACAGGATAGTTCTTTCGGTTTGTCTAGTCTTAGGACAACTTGTATGGACGATTGTCTGATAGAGAATGCCTAACAAATGACATAAGACAATCTTTTCGAGGTATTACATATGGTGGCTGAGGAATTCGTTTCTCTTAGTGTTAACAGAAAAAATTGTCGCACGCCAACACCCAATGTGTATGTGTGTTCAATTATCCAAATAAGCAGTGAAGTAACTAAGTCCGGGGGACACAGCTTTTATAGTGGTTCAGCACTAACACCTGTCATCATTCATCATATCTTTTGTCTTTTACAAAGTTGTACGAGTTTGAACAATAGCTAAGTACGAAGTGTTACAATAGAATAGCAAAATATATGCTTGGTCTACACTTTGACTAAATTGCCCTTCTTCTTCATCCTTGAAAAGCGTTGACTTGGTCAACAATATCCAAGTTTGGTGTTCATGTCCATGAAGCTCAAAAATAGCATAACAATCCTTGTTAATGTTCAAGTGTTGAAGGAAAACATGCATGCCATGTTTTAATTATCCATGTCATCTTCCATGGCCATGGTGGAGGTGTTGGAAGCCATTAATGAGTGTTCGGAGCTCTCAAGGTCTAAAAATTCCAAGGGAGAAGGATCCAAATGAAGGCCAAAGCTTAGGGTATTTATAGGAGGAAGGTTAGGTGGTAGTAGGTGAGCAGCAGGTCCCACAAAAGCTATTTTTGCACCCCATAAAACAGTCCACTTCAGGAAATTCGCACCCCCTGGCCCGTGCTGCGAAATTTTGCACCCTCTGGCCCTAGGGTGCGAAATTTCGCACCCCCGGCCCTGGGGTGCTAAATTTCGCAACCCCTGGCCCCGGGGTGCAAAATTTCGCACCTAGGGGTGCGAAATTTCGCACCTCCCAAGTGGGTACGAAATTCACAGCACACCAGGGGGTGCGGAATTTCGCACCTCGCTGGGGATTGCAAAATTTGCGCCCTGCCGGGGGTGCGGAATTTCGCACCTCCCGGAGGGATGAGAAATTCGCACCCCACTGGAGTATACGAATTTGATGGAGGAGGTCGAACTTCTTGGTGCAGAAACCATGTTGTTTTTAGGTGTCAAAGTTTCTGAATGCGAGTGAGGGAATCACGGTTTTGTTGGTCCGAAGTGAAAAGGATTCTGAGCTTCCGGCATGGAGAAAATTGGATGAATCGGGCGGTGCGCCCTGGTTCGACCTAACTAGCCAGGTCGATCGTCGCTACAAATGTGGGGCCCCGGCACCCACCAGCGCTATGCCCGGACCCGCTTGACGGCTCACCTTCGGCTCGGATGACGGTTTTCTTAAGAGTTCATTGGGCCCATTAGACGCCATCTGATAGAGGTTTCGGGTCTCCTTGTGCTTGCGACGCGACTTCGACCCTGGTGTTTTGTGTTTTTTGACGCTTGAGCGTGTCGCTCACCAAATACTTGACGTGTGACCGCTTCGACAAAAAAGCGTGTTAACACTTAGCATTTTATACCTGTAATATTTTTGAAAAGAACAACTACTGATTTGACGGGTTTGACAATGTGGCATTAAAACTGAATGGTGGCCAGATGTTATAAGAAGGAAACGTAGCCTCAAGCCTCATCAATCGGGAAATGACAAAAATCGGGCAGGCAACATGACTAGTTGGGTCATACCCAAGAAAGGTGTATTGTCACCGATCTAGATAAAATTCATTTGTTCTTCTTTTGATTCTGTATCTTTCGGATTACGGTTGGACGACCGACAACCGTGGGTGATAATATATTTCGGTCCACTCAAGCTGAGTGAGTGACCGGTCATGTGTAGCTGGGCTGCAAGATGTTCTTGTTGAACCCTAGTGTATCCCCTCTAGAGTACACTGATTAAAAGGTGGTCCTATACCTTGTCATAGTTGGAATCCAATCTCCAATAAGCACCCTACGGTTTTTATTTCATACTATGTATGTGGAGCGTGTTATGCAAGCGTTCTACTAGATGGTTATTTAATCGATTAGACGTAATTATAATATCACCAGATTTTGATATCAAAAATTCTTTGGTTATCGTAAGGTAAAAACCACCTGTATTTATGTGTGGATCGGTCTTACAATTACCCTTTCTTTCAAAAGGTTTTTTAAAAGTTAAACAATATGGTTGGAGTTTACTCACACCAATCCCATGACTGACCCAGCGTTTATTTTGTTTGTTTTACCCTGAACTCTTGGGTGCCCAAATTTGCATGGGAAGTCAAGTGTTTAAAGATTTTATAGATACACTTGGAATAACATGAAGTAGGAGGCTTCACCTTTAGTTATTTAGAGTTATTTCTGTTGTGGTGTATATGTGTTGTACTCCGATATGGTATGTATATACAATACAAATTTGTATTTCTAAGTTATGGTGTGTGATATTATATTTTGATCGTTCCACTGTGAGATTCAAATGTTATCTTTTCTTCTATTTGCTATCTATTTCTATTTCTTTAACCGTAATGACTCGTTTCTATGCAATTTGTGTCGGACGTGTGTTGTTTTAGTCAACTCAGATAGTACGGATTTGCAGGCCATCACAATTTGAAATTCAAATAAGTAGATAAGGACAAAGGGGCAAAAAATATGTCATATAAGGAAAAGAATTAGTAAAAAAGGTAAGCAATAAATAAATAAATTAATTAACAACATATGCCACCTGGCTAATTGGGCATTTTTTCCTATGAGCGGTCAACCGCCCTTCATCGGGGGTGTCGACTGCTTGGTGCGGCCAGAGCCCAATGAGGCTGGTTTAGAGTGGTATTTAGGTTGGTTTTATATAAAATGAATAACCGTGATCAAATATATGTTAATATAACGGTTACTATTCATTTACACACCTATAAATACCACCTAACTCACCTCACAGTTCTCTAAATCCTTTCATTCTCTGTGCGTCCATTCTGCTGCTGACATTCCAGGAATTAGCTAGGTTTCTTCTTCTATTCCTAATCTATTTCATTTATAATCTATTTCTATTTAGTTTATATTTTGGAATTCTCTATAATTTATATATGAGATTCAAATCTATATGATTCTCTTATATAGTTCTGAAGCGGAATTGAACAACGATGATTTCAGCACTCAAATCAATATTATTACTTCTCCGAAATCTCTTTAAGTGGAAATAATACTTGTTTGGGCTAAATTTTACATTATGTAAATTTTTATATTGAATAGTATGCCTAGGAAGATTTGTTTCATGATAACCTCATATGACAAAACCCTAAAATCTCCTAATTTTATATATATCTCGTTAAGTTGTCAATCAATATTTGGGTTTGTGAATTGTTTGGGTTATGTTTGAAGAATAGTTTGGTGATTTACTTTCTTTAATTGGATTTACCTTTTTTGAAGTATTTTTGATGTAAAAATACTAGGAGTTGATTTGGTTTTATTATATGAATAGGTTTAGATTTCCATTCTAAGACGAAAAATTTGAACGTATTTAGATTTAAAATAATCAAATGTTAATGAATTTATGTACAACAGAGGAAAAGGGTAAATTGGATTAAATAAGGTTTATATATGTGTGTATGTATGTATATTCATATATATATGAATATGTATATGTATATATGTTAAATATGTATGTATGTAATTAAGACCTCATTCCTATTTCATTACCTAAATTGTTCTAACAAGCCTTGGAATACAAGTTTGTGTAGTTATGTTATTACTTTTCTTATTGCTGCTATTATTAATTATGCCATGTATTTAGTAGTTTGATGTGGTAATTAGGCTTGCATACCTTTAATGTGAATAGGATTGACATTTTACACCGTTAAAATGTTTCTTCATTCAAACAAAATTTAGCGTTTATATTATGTATTAAATATTATATTTATATAACATAATCAAATGTAATAATGACGTAATAAATACATTAGAGTAAGGTTATAAATTTGAAATGTCCCTAGAATTGTGGCTTGAGTGTATAAAATGGCTTATTTATATATATTAAATAATGACACATAGACACGAGGTTAATCGTCATTTGTGGTAGAAGTCTGCCTGGAACCAACCAGCAAATCCAGCAACCACAAGTGATTTTGGCTAATGTGAGAGGTATGGGTGCCATTAGATATTTAACTTAGTGCACTATTGTAACAATCTGCCCAGACTGGGCCTAAATTTTGACCTAGAAATGGCCCATTGAAACTTAAATCCATTCTAAATGGATAGTTTGTTGCTGTAAGAAATCACATTTGCAAAGAAAAATGGTTAGATAAAGTATTATGGAATCTCATACAATGGAGAGAAAAGGTATAATACTAAAATAAGATGTACCATTTCATATAAAAAACCCACAGAATTAAAACACAGATTGTCAAGATACAATTATTCAATAGGTACATCAATAAAATCATTTGGTTTCCATGAGCAATACAGCAATGATAACTTATAATAGCATAATATCTCCATTGTCCTCTTTAGTCTCCATCACTGCTTCATCCTTTGAATCTACCCCACCTACTGACCTGTTGGATATGTTAAGGAGAGGTGTCAAAACATTAAGGTCTGTGTGAAAGTATTTACTAAAATATGTTACCTAGATTTGGCAGGTTATATATGTCTAGGTATGTCTATGAAACACAAGCACGACATAAACAAGAAGTATCTAACCAAATGAGTTGGAAATCTGAGTCAATTGCTTAAGAACTCCATTAGTTCATATCGGATGAAGACTCAACGAGGTGGGAATTCTCGGTCACTTAAGGCCCATATTGACTTATTTAATAAAGGTGGATTCTTATGATCTCGTATATCCCCGAGGGGGACCTATTCCTTTAACACCACATCCTAATACATCACCATTCCTAAGTCTATATTCTCATAAGTAATACGAGATGTTGTATCTTCCCGCTTAATACCAGTTTTAAGGTAGGCCCACACATAGCCATTTAAGACCCTGCGGGCAGGTGTCAAATGTTATTGCTTAACAGATATTACGGTAGAACGCCTATGCCGCTTAAGACTTCCTTAGAAAGTTGGTGACTTAAATTACATGCTACGTACTATGTAAACCAAGTCTGTCCCTAGGCTTTTCCTTACAAGCTCCTAAAGGAAGTGGACATTCCCCTTGAACTACCCTACTCCATTATCGCTATGCCTAACCACTTTCAGAGAAGGAGGACCCATAGACTTACTTCGAATCTAATAAGGGTGGGTCCCATGACTTTGGTAACTATCCAAGGAATAAACCTACGGAAAGGATCCTAGTCCTAACCACTTAAGACCCAAACTAGATAAGAAGAGAGTCGGCCACTTAATACATTCTCAAGGCATAGTAAGCCTGCCTATTTCCACACATAATAGGTTTGTACATACATACACACACACACACACTAGACCTCTCACATTAAACCTTCTACTTGTAGATGTTGGATATGCCGGGAGGTTCTGGGCAGACTTCTACTACAAATGGGTTTAACCTCGTGTCATAGTACTAAGCATGAATGGCCCATGGCACCCAGACCTCTCACATTAGCCAGACCCACTTGTGGTTGCTGGATTTGCCAGTTGGTTCTAGGCAGACTTCTACCAAAAATGATGACTAACCTCGTGTATGTGTGTCATTATTTAATATATAGTTAAGCCATTCTATACACACATGCAAGCAACCATTATATAGCGACATTTCAAATTCTAATCGTATTCTAACGTACTTATTACGTCATTATTACATTGAATTACGTTGATTATGCTACATAAATAGAATTTTTAATACGTATAGTAAACGCTAGTTTTCGTATGGGCGAAGAAACTTTCTAGCGGTATAAATTATCAAATTAATCTACATTCAAGGCATACAAGTTTAATTTCCACATCATACCGCAAAACACATAGCATAACGACATAAGGGCATAATTGATGATAGTATTAATGAAAAAATACAACATAAAAATAAAAAATTGCATCCCTAAGCTTTAATAATGAATCAAGAGGTACAAATCATATACATACACACACACACACATATATATATATATATGTGTGTGTGTATGTGTATGTGTGTGTGTGTATATGTATTTTCATGAATATATACACATAGACTTTTGTTTAACATAATTTACCCTTTCTTATGTTGTTCATAAAAACGTTGACATTTGATTTGTTTCAAATCTGAATATGTTTAGATTATCCATTTAAAAGAGAAATCGAAACCTATTCAATTAATAAAACTAATAAAATTTAAACTTATTTACATCACAAACAAACATTTAGTTAAATAGGATAAATCACATCAAATAAAAGTATATCACCCAAATTTCTTCATCCGCTACTAAAACATATCCACAAACCCAATATCAATTGACAATTCTTGCGAGATATATATAAAAACAGGAGATTTGGTGTTTCATAGTTTGATATTATCGTTCCAAATCTCCTTACGCATACTAATCCATATAATAATCTACAAATGTAGAATATGCCTAAAAAATTACAAATTCTACTCACAGTGATTGGAAATGTCATGGATTTGAAGATATTTTGTCTATCTGATGCGAACTCCAATCCCTAAATATCTATATACATAAGAATGAAAGAACTAGAATTCTTATATATATATATATACATATATATATATATATATATATATCATGTGATTCCAGATCTATATTCTAATTTATATCCTATGAGAAAAGAGATTAGAAAAAGAAGAATATATTTTTGAGAGAAGAAGAAAACCAATTATGAATTCCTCTGGAATCAATGGTAGAGTGAAGGCACGAATAGAGAGAGTGGCTAGGTTTAGGTATGGAGTTTAGGGGGTTATTTAAAGTTTTTTGTGTAAAAAGAACCATAGGATTATTAAGATTTAATCGTGGTTGTTTGTTCTTATAAATTAACCCCAAAACCTAACACAAACCAAGCATTACTAGGCATTTTATGCGCCAGTAGGTCGACCTCCTCCAAGAAGGGCGGTCGACTGGCGGTCGATACCCTTTCTAAGGGAGGTCGACCTACTGGTCATGAATTTGCCCAGTAAACAGTACGAAGTGCTGGAAAGTTTTATTTTATATAACGTTAATCAATTTAGTTTATTTCTTTCCTTGTAAACATTATTCTTGTCCACGAGTATCTATCTCTTCGTTTGAAATTCAAATTTATCTAAGGGAATGCTATTATTTATCCAAATTATTTTATCCCTTATATATATATATTATTAATTCAAACACATATGCATATTTACACACATTTACCATCTGATTTCTTTGTATTGTAATTTCTTCATATGAACACCGTTTTCAACATATTATATATGAAAACGTATCATAATTTCGTCACGAATATAAATAAAATATTTTTGCGACCAAATTCTTAATGCTGCAAAATTCTATTTTCCAGTCAATTTGTATTTTATTATTTAACAGCATATTTCATTTATTATTATTAATATTATTATATTTAGGTACATTTTTATGGGGTGTTACATTCTCCTCCCCCCATCCCTTAAAATAGATTTCGTCCTAAAATCTGGTTGAAGGGCGAAAAACACAACTCGCTCTAAACATCCATGTTGCACACCTATGTTATTTTTAATTCATCCAAAAACATCCATGACTCGCAGTGATTATGAACTACAAACTTAAGCTCAACCTTAGCGTGTATGTGTAATAAGTGATGTAGTATGTATGAAAAACATCCTAAAATGCATATACTTCTATATGAGTACGATGTGCAATTGTGTTGCATCCATTTCCTAACATCCAATCTAGTAACCATAATGCATCCATAATCGTAATTTGGAGGAAAATTTACCAGAGAAAAGCTCTAGGTGGGTATGTCTCATCTTATCCTCTATTTCCCATGTTCTTTCCGCAGGATCATTTCCCCGTTGTACTCGGATGAAGCGAATGGATTTATTGCGGAGTCTCTTGATTCCATGCTCTACAATCTTTGCAGTAGCACAGGGAACCCTAGACTCCAACTCGAGTTTTCCTATGTCCCCAATTTCATCAAACTCGAGTCTGATAGTAGAATCATGAAGGCATTTCCTCTGATGAGATACATGAAAAACGTTATGGATCCCTGATAGGCATTCTGGGAGATCCACACGATAAGCCAAAGATCCTATCCTCTCGAGGATGTAGAAAGGCACAATAAATCTGGGAGCCAACTTCCCAGTCTTTCCAGACCGAACAATCTTCTTGAGAGGGGATACTTTCACGAATACCAAGTCTCCAATATTGAACTCAAGTTCCCTCCTCATATTACCGGCATATGATTTCTGGCAGTCTTGGTATGCCTTTATTATCTTCCTAATCAAGGAAATCTTCTTCGTGGAATCGAGGACGAAGTCTGGTATGAGTAGAATCTTGTCGGTAGTTTCCCACCAATAAGTTGGCGATTTGTATTGCCTCCTGTAAAGCGCTTAAAAAAGGGCCATACCAATCGTCGCTTGAAAACTATTGTTGTAAGTAAACTCCACAAGTGGTAGGTGCTGCTCCCAAACTCCTCCAAAGTTGATAATGCAAACTCTGAGCAAGTCTTTTAGGATCCGATTTACTCTTTCTGTCCGGCCATCGGGTTGCGGGTGGTATATTGTATTTAAGTTGAGGGTCGTTCCCAAGGCTTCTTGTAAACTTATCCAAAATTCACTTGTGAATAAGGAATCTCTATTACTCACTATAATAGATAGGACACCATATAATCTTACTATTTCTCAGACATATAATTGGGCCAATGAAGTTGCAGTCCAACTCATTTTGATTGGTATGAAGTGAGTACTCTTGGTTCAAAGGTCTACTACAAAACAAATAGCCTGAAATCCATGAAAACATGTTCCCACTTCCACATGGGAATCTATAAAGGTGATCCTTTGGGATTTCTTTTCCCCGCTTTTACATTTTGGCATGTTAAACATTTAGCTACAAACTCGGCTACATCCCTTTTCATTCCTTCTCAATGGAGATTCCTCTGCATATCTTTATATATTTTATCTCCAACGGGGTGTATAATCATTTTTTACTACGACACTCATCGAAAATTTATTTTCTTAACTCTTTATCTTTAGGGATGTAAAGTCGTCCATCCCTAAGAAAACTTCCGTCAATGCCCAACGAATATCTAACCGAGTAGGGAAAGGTCTCCTTCTTTTCTACTTTATCCTTCAAGTTCCTTATTAATTTGTCATGATCTTGCGTATTCCGAATTATTTCTCTTAGAGTGGGTTCAACAAGCACGAATTCAAGAAAACTATTAAAGGTTACGGGCGGGGCTGCAGGTTAAAGTTAGTGCAAAACTCCAATTGTTTCCATTCCAAAATTGCATTCAAAGACGCATGCTTTCAACTTAATGAGTCTTCTATGACGTCACCCTTTCCTAGGGTATGCTGGATCATGGAATCAAAAGAGGGAATGTATCCATCCACCATTGTTGTCTCAAATATAGGTCACGTTGAGAGAATAAATACTTTAGGGATCTATGGTCGGTAAAAAGTTCGAATTTCTCCCTTAATTGATAATGTATCCACATCTTTAAAGCAAACATTACTGCGGCTAACTCTAGGTCATGAACTAGGTACCTTCTCTTGGGATCTTTGAGTTGTCTTCTGGCGTAAGAAACAACTCTTCCTTTTTGCATAAGTACCGTCCTAAACAAATTTTGCATGCATCGATGTAAATAGTGAACATTTTTGATCCATCAACTATAATATGAACTGGCACACTAGTTACTACTTCCTTTAGTTTCTTCAAGGCTATATCACATTTATTACTCCAAGAAAATACCAAGTTCTTCTTCGTTAGTTGGGTTAAAGGAGCAGCAATCTCTGTGAAGTCTAATGAACTTCCTATAATATCTAGCCAATCCAAGGAAGCTCCTCCCTTTTGTAGCATTTCAGTGTATTTTCCATTCTTATTTGCATCGATCTTCGTGGGGTATACTGCCAAGCATTTGCTTGACACGATACGTCCCAAAAATCTAACTTCTTCCCTCTAGAAATGGAACTATGAATTTTTTCTTTCAACCTGTTCTTTCTTAATATCCCTAGAAACTGTGTTAAGTGACTCTCATGCTCTTTTTGGTCCTTTGAAAATATAAGGATATCATCTACGATGACTACCATAATTTTATTCAGAATACCCTTAAACACTCTACTCATGAGGTCAACACAGAAGGCGGGTGCACTAGTCAGTCCAAAGGTCGTAACTTCCCATTGGAACAATCCATCCGACATCCTAAATGCGGTTTTATCCTTACTGTCCTCCGAGACCCTTAATCAGTGAAATCCAATGGCAAGGTCTAATTGGGAAAATAGTCAGGCTCCTCCCAAGTGGTAAAATAGGTCATTAATTTGAGGTAAGGGTTACCTATTCTTTTTGGTTAGCTTGTTAAGTTCCCTATAATCCACGCAAAGTCTTAAAGATCCATCAGGTTTGGCGGCAAACACAACAAGTGCACCCTATTTAGAGGTAATTCGACGAATGAATCCATTCTTTAGTAACTCCAAAATCTTCTTATCAAACTCTCTTCTTTCCTTAGGCATCATATGCCTTAAGGGTAAAGCTACTGTTTTAGCATCCTTCTCTAGGTTAATACGAAAAGAGATTTCTCTATAGGGCGGAAGTCCTGTGACTTCCTCAAAGATGTCCAAGAACTCACATACTATGGGGACCGAAGATGGTCCCATCTGAGCTAGGAGATAAGATACATAATAAGGCTTTATCCTTGTTCCTAATGTCACAAGGAATTTTCATACTACGTCCACCTCAACTCCTAAGATGAACAACTCTTTTGTCGCAGTCTAGGACGACCCCATAAAATGATAGTCATTCTATACCTAGGATAAGGTCATACCCTAAAAAATCCAAGCATATGCTTTGTAAAGGAATTCGACATCATCGATATCCAATACTAGGTCTTTGCACTTCAAGTCAAGATACTTAGCTCCTTCGATAGGGTTGGCCACCTCTATCAGACTACTAGATGTAGATAAGTGAAAGTTAACAAATTAACTAGCCTCTTAGAGATAAAAGAATGGGTTGCTCCTGAATCGAACAAGGTGTATACCGAAATTCCTAAAAAAGAAGTTATACCTTCAAGTGCGGGTTGACCTCGGTCTCTTAGGGGTCGGCTCTGTATTGGTACTACCTTTAGTGCATAATTTTGGCCGCTTCAAATAACTTTAGGCTTTGCTTTAGATATGTGTCCTTCCTCGTGATATTTGAAAAACTTTCCTTTAAATCCTTTCTTTGCCAAAGAAGTCCTATAATCCTTGGGCTCATGGAATTTGTGGTTGCAACTCGTAAAAGTCTTACCTTCCTTCTTGAATTTACCCCCTTTCTTCCTATTCTTCCACCACTCCTTCTTCTTGTTCTTATGAGAACTTCCTTCTCCCTTCTCACCATCCTTATTATACTTAGGTTCTTCAGTTATGCATAAAATGGTCGCTTCCACTAAGGTTTCAAAGGTTGCTCCGAATGTTACTAGTGCTAACAAAGTGTCCTTGAATGGGGGGTTCGACCCCTTAACAAATCTTAAGGCTTTGTTCATTGGGGTATCCACTAAACCTCTACCAAATTTGCTTAACTCAATGAACTTGGCTACATACTCTTGTAGACTCAAACTTCCTTGCTTGAGATGGATTAAAATTTCTCTAACTGGATCGTCATCTCAGCTTTTGGCAGAAACCATGCTTCGAAATGGGCTTTGAACTCGGCTCATGTAAATATTTGGCCCTCGTTCTCCCATGATACTAAGTTCCACCATTCAAGGCCTTCCCCTTTAAGTGCTAGGCCGTAATTCTCCTTTTTTACTTCGTTTGGTCATCCTATGGCTTCAAAAATCCTTTCATAGTCCGTTATCCAAGTTTGGGCGCTAGTTAAGTCATCTGTTTCTGAGAATGATTTCCCACCAAGATTTACGAAGTTTTCACAAAATCGAGAAAAATCAAAGGCTACCTCAGCGCCAGGAGCTATTGGCACCACTAGGGTAGGATTATCAACATGGACTTACTCCATAGTATGGAGATACTACCATTATAGCAAAAACTGAGGCCTTGCCTGGTTTCCTTTTCGGAAGGATGATCATTCGTTCTACATTCTGAAAAGAAAAGGAAGAATCCCTCAGTGGATACTTCTGATATAGTATTCAAGTTGAAAAGGGAAGAAAGCGACAAAGTTGCCTAATATAGATGCGTATGCTTATTGGGATAATTACATATATATACATATAGTTTGAAAACCTTCTCGAAATACAAGTATGTCTCTCATATGTATAATTTCCCTATAATCAGGAAACCTCGACTATAACACCCCGTAATTTTAAAGGACATTATTAACAATAAACTAAAGGCTACTTAATTAAATATTGGGAATTAAGTAAAATGGATTATACCATTGCGTTCGTCTCGGAATTATGGTTCAGATAGACTTCGATTTGCATAAAAAGGATATCATATGAGGAAGATATAAAGGATAGAAGTTTGTATACATATAAGTAGGATATATGTAAATAAAACAACCCTGAAATTCAAAATAAACCAAAGTGACGAAGCAAGAAAAAGGGGCGGAAATAGGCGGGAGATGGACCCATTATGGGTCGACCCGTCCCTAGTCTGGGTCGAACTACAGGTCGACCCAAGGTCAAGTGGGTCGAAGTAAGGGTCGACCCAGGTTAGGGTGGGTCGACCCATCCCCGATCCAGCGCAGTGCATTTTTCTGTTTCTGGATGTATTTGTTGACCAGGTTCATGGAGGATAGTCTATATAAAGGCCAGCATTTCCGTTATTTCCTACACCTGAATTATCTCCATTCATCCACCTCCAAACTTAATTTTGAAATAAAACAATGGAGGTAAGGAGATGATGCCTCATCTTGGATTGAATTAGACTTTCTTCTACAACACCAGCCTGTACTTATATCAGAGACATTTCTTGTACACCGATCCAATCTCTGTGAGTTCATGTTACTTTTAGACATAAAAATTTAATAGTAACCTTGATATGTTTATGAACCTGGATCTGAACCTATGCCTGTTAAGAAACTGATTCATACCTAAACAGTTCTACTACTCTTCTGTATAAATGTTCTGTTGTTATTATATGCACATTTCTTCTATTATATGCCTATTTCTGTTCTTCTCCCTCTCTCATTCCCTTTTTATTTTTATAAGCCTAGCCTGCCTTTGAACCTAGGCCATTATTGTAAGAGACATACGTATGAATGAAATTGGGAATGAAAATAAAAGAGGGAAATGTGGGGCATAGCTTGTACTGTGGAATATGACTGAAACTTGAGGGCATATCTTGTACTTTGAATTGTGATTGGAAATTTAGTGGCATATATATCTGTAGGCTTAATTTAAAGATTAAGCGGAACTCGTTAAGGAAACTTTAAGTAACCTGTGAAATCCGTTTAATCTTTAGGGTTAAGTAAATCCGTTAAAATGACGGGGATAAGTAAGCTTTTTAATCTGTTGGGGGTTATATGAATCTCTTAACCTGTTATACTTAACCTGTTTAATATGTTAGGGTTATATGAACCTGTTAACCTGTAATACTTAACCTATTTAATCTGTTGGGATTATATGAATCTGTTAACCTGTTAATCTATGAGGGTTAAGGGAACCTGTTAATCTGTAAGGCTTAACATGTTAAAAATACTAGTTAATTTGGGGACACAGTTTAGGGGATTGACTTGTGTCATCTACTGTGTGGGGTCCATATCAGTTAGTAACCCATTCTGGTATTAAACAGGGACCCTGCACTAGGTAGGGGTCAGGGCATGCATACTGAACTGATTGCAAGAGGTTCATCTGAATGGGGGTGTATATGGGAGCGTTCCAACGAGTCAAGTGCGTTCATGAGTGTTGTCTGTGGTTGAAAATAAGCCGTTGTAACACCAGTAAATAGGTTTGTGTCCTTCTGTAAGTTGCCACTTTAGGAAGTAATACACCCTACTATTGGGCCGACACAGGGTATTTACATATTAGGGAGCTGATCACTTGGGAGTAGTAGTAAGGGTACATCTAGTCTTGTCTGTTTTCTGTTTAGGTACCTGTTATTTCTGTATGGGGTAACACCCGTTATATTTTGTTGGGGTACCTGTTATTTTTTTTTGGGGCAAGACCCGTTATGTAACTAGAGTACACCTATACCTACTACTATGTTTCTGTTGGGATCATTATGTTTCTGTCATATTATGGGACACCTAATTCTGTCATAAATCTTGTAACACTAGTATAGGTTCGGAGAAAAGTATTTGAGAAGCATGGTCTACTCTGTTTATTCTGCTTATCCTGTTTATACCTGTTATATGACACTGTTATCTCTCATCCAGTCTTATATTCCAGTCATGATACTTTTATTTCTTTATATGATAAAAGCCACTAGACTCGCCAGACTTTATGTCTGACCCTTTTTGTTTCCTTTTGTCTCTCTTCCCTTCCCCTCAGGTTCTCAGGGTGGGAATGCTCAAGCGTGATTGGGACTCTCTCTTTTGTTTCTGCTTGGATCTAGATCTTCTTTGATGTGTCGGTTCGACTGTCTACTTTATTATAGCTATTCCTGGGGATTATGATTTTACATTTCTGTACGCTGATGGTTTTTAGCACAAGGCAGATGTTTTGGTTTGATGTATTTGGTTTTGGTATTTTATCTTGATGATATAACTTGTTTTGAGACTACGATGTTTTCTGCTGAATAATGAAGTTTTAATTTCCGCAAATATTTATATATCTGTCTTATGAGATTTTGTTTCTATTTACCTATAACACTTCACGAAACTTAATGCATTTTGATAAAGATTGACATTAACGTATGTGGGGTGTCACATTTGGTATCAGAGATGAAGGTTACAAGATCAGATAAAAGTTTTGAAAATTGTTTTTGAAAAATAAATTATTTTCAAAGGAAAGTCTGTTTTTGAAAAATATATTCCCCAAAGCCATATAAAATATCTTTTTGTTTCTCTATTTGAATCCCTTGTCATTTTCTTTTCATCATTTCTGGGGAACCAAATCTCCCCAAGGGCGTTCAAATGCCGGCCTTGTTCAGTAGATATCTTGAGGCAACGACACCTGCCAGAGGCCAAGGAGACTCCCCTCCTCCTGCTACAGCCAATGTTCCTCCTCCTCCACGAGCAGATTATTTCTCTAAGATATGCAAGGACTTTTGTGCTATGGTAGGAAAACCATTCTATGGAACTGAAAGCTTTGTGGAAGCACGGAATTGGTTGCGGGAAACAGAGAACTTGTTTGGACTTTTTCATGTTGACGACCGTAGGAAGATACAGTTGGCTGCATGGCAGCTTAAGGACGAGGCTTCGTTTTGGTGGGAGGTGATGCAAGTAGGGAGTCCATTTGAAACTTTGTTTGATTTCTGACATAGATTCGAGATGAAGTTTCTTTCTCAGGCAGAAGAAAATATGCAGATGGAGAGATTCTTGGCACTTAATCAAGGAAGTATGTCAATAAGTTCAATTAATTGGTAAAGTTTGGGCTGGAACTGGTGAATACCTCGCATAAGAAAGCTTTGAGGTTTGTGAGAGGATTAAATCAACCTCTCCAGGCATTGGCATTGTCCCATATCCCGATGTGGGCAACTTTTGAGAGGCTTGGCCTATGAAAGAAGCACAAAAGAAAGGTGGAAATAACAATAAAGATCAGAACAAGAAGAAATATCATGGTTGTGGGATCTTGGGTTATCTGCTCAAGAATTCTAGAAAAAGAAAGAATGTTCGCTTCACTGCGGTGAAGTTGGAAATTATACCAAGGAATGCCCGAAGAAGCAAGGACAGGGGAAAAGGGTAGGACCTTCTGGAGGGCAGGTACATGCTCTCGAGGCTATTGGACCAGACAGAGGTAGGAAAGTTTATGTTGAAGGATTGATTTCTCATTCTGATCATCCAGTTAGGACTCTTTTTGATTCTGGCGCTTCTCACTCTTTTATATCTAATTCTGTGGTTGAGTCTCTAGACCTTAGTACTAGTATTGTTTTTGATTCTGTTATCGTCTCAAACCCTATTTGGGGCACGGTTCATCTATTTATGATATGTCGGGGTTTGAGGATATCTGTGTTGGGCGTTGAGTTTGAGTGTAAAGCATATGTGCTTGGTTTTATGGGCTATGGTCTGACTCTAGCAATGGATTGGCTAGCCATATATGGTGCCATTCTAGATTGTGAGAGGAGAATCATTAGAATTTTGACTTGCCGAGGGAGGACTCTCGAGATTTCCAGTGACCCAAAGGGGTCTGTTATGCTTAGCTTCCTATAATCACTTGATGCTTCTGTTGATGATTTGCGATTTGTACCTGTAGTCTAAGAGTATTCGGATGTTTTTGACGAGGTTATGGGATTACCTCCGAGGCATGAGATTGATTTTCGGATATACTTGGTGGATAATGCAAAGCCAGTCGCATTGCCTGTGCGCCACATAGCTCCTAGGGAAAGGGGGGATCTTAGCAAGCAAGTAGGGGAGCTTCTTGAGGAGGGATTTATTAGGCAAAGTATATCAGAATGGGGTGCTCCAGTCGTCTTTGCAACCAAGGAGGATGGCTCACTTCATCTATATATGGATTAAAGAGAGTTGAATAAACTCACCAAAAAGAATAGGCACCCACTCCCGGGGATTGACAATCTGTTTAACCAGCTCGTTGGCGCATCTTTTTTCTCGCGGTTAGATTTAGCCATGGGATTTCATCAGTTGAGGGTGGTTGAGGACGGTATAGATAAGACCGCTTTCAGAACTCCGAATGGCTTCTTTGAGTGGTTAGTCATGCCTTTTGATTTGACAAATGCACCCGCGTATTATGTGTATCGGATGAGTAGGATATTCAGTGAGTTTCTGAATAAGTTCGTAGTGGTCTTTATGGGTGACATCCTGATTTTCTCAAAGAACAAGGAATAACATGCCCTATATTTAGAGGAGGTTTTGAGGACTCTCCAACTGCATCAGCTTAAGGCGAAATTCTCCAAGTGTCGCTTCTGGATAAAGGAGGTAAGATTCCTAAGGCATGTGGTCTCCAAGGATGGGATAGCGATGGATTCCGCGAAAGTAGTTGTAGCTCAAGATTGGAAGGTTCCAAAGGATGCAACAGAGGTGAGGAGTTTTCTTGGTTTGGTGGGCTATTATAGGAAGTTTATCAAGGACTTCGCAAAGATATCAACCCCACTAACTAGACTAATGAACAAGAATCTGACCTTTTCTTGGAGTATTGATTATGAGGATGCTTTTCAGCGGTTGAAGAGGGCTCTGAAAAAAGCCCCAGTTCTAACTTTGCCGGATAGGGGCAAGATGTTCATAGTATACACTGATGCATGCGGTATAGGGCTTGGTGTTGGCTTGATGCAAGAGGGAAGGGTAGTGTGCTACGGTAGTAAATAGTTGAGAGTTCATGAGAAGAACTACCCTACCCAAGATTTAGAGTTGGCTGCTATTGTGTTCGCACTTAAGACTTGGCGACATTATCTACTTGGAGAGAGGTTTGAGTTATACACGGACCATAAGTCTCTCAAGTATTTGTTCTTGCAGAAGGATCTCAATTTGAGACAGCAGAGATGGATGGAGTTCCTAGCATCCTTTGACTATGAAATTGCTTATACCCTTGGCAAGGGTAATGTAGTGACGGATGCATTGAGTAGGCAGAGAACGACTTTGAGTCCTCTGTTCGTAGAGAGGTGGAGTTTGGAGTACATCTCAACCTTTGATTTTAGGTCATCTACGAATCTTACACCTGGTTTGTTGGCATTGTTAGAGGTGCGACCTACTCTTATGGATCAGATAGGATCTTTGCAGCAAGAGGAACCATAGATAGCAGACATCTTGGATAGGCTCAGTAGAGGGGAGACTTTTAGTCACCTTAGTAGATATTCCGCGGATGATAGAGGGTGGCTACGATGAGATGGGAGGCTTTGTGTTCCCCGAGTTGGAAATCAGTTGAAGATAGTCCTTGAGGAAGCCCATCATTATAGGATGACTATCCATCCGGGTGGTGATAATATGTATAGATATATGAAGAGGATTTTCCTTTGGGTTGGGATGAAGAAATATGTAGCGGAGTTTGTGTGACGACCCCCCCCCCCCCCGGACCAGCCGACATTTCCCCGAAAATGTGTTGTGCCAATGCCTAACTAGCATGGGACGGTCGTCAAAAGAAAAGAAGCAAGACGATGAATCATCAAAGAACCTGTAGTACATCTCAAAGCGCATGGAATATAATAGTAACATAGCTTGACATAAAAGAGGCGAGACAACGCATAAGCTGAAAACTAAACCATAACCATCAGAGTAGCGGAAATCAAAATATAGCTTATTATAACTTCATAATATTGTCTTTAAAACAAATGAAAGAGGTACACTACTGATGCCCAAGCAGTGACCAGCAACAACACAGGGAGAATATGTGTAAAATAGTACGTGGAAGCCTCTTGATCGTCTCCGGACAGCTACTCGTGCATAATCACCTGACTTATCCCTAGTCTGCTCGTTTAGGAGCACCCAGAGTAACAAGAAGAGACATAAAACTTTGGGTCAGACAAAAGTCTGGTATGAGCAATAGCAGCAAAGTAAAACAATAACAGGTATAAATAGTCATACCTGAACTTGCAACCAAAGAATTAGCACAACAAGATGTACAGTACTCTAAAGTAACACTGACATAAAGTGTAAAAATGGGAGTGTGCATGACATGGTGATAGCAAACATTAGACATAGCAATCATCCTCACATCTCTCACTCAATGCGTAAAGCATACCATCCCCACCACTTTGGTCACCCAATACTTTGCTGCGATCACCTTGCCCTTGGGAGTCATAATGATCCCATTGCACTGATCCACAGCCACTAATCCTTCACTATGTCCACTTTGTCCCTTTGGAGTCATGACGATTCCACTGCACTGGCTCATAGCCACGCTACGATCACTTGCCCTTGGGAGTATTAACGGTCCCATTGCGCTGAACCATAGCCGCTAATCCGTCTCTCAGTGGTGAACCAAAGTTATAGATCTCGACAACCCCTTTGCACACGTCCCGCATCAATGTCCAATCATGAAGTTAACTCGTTGGTTCCCATCTAGATCTTGAGTTCTAACTTCCCATTTGGACTACCTTTGCATCTCGGGTTTGGTCATAATCCTGGTTCGATTCGAATTTAACTCCTCTAAGTCTCGGTTCGTATATGCATAGAGCTCCAGACTCCTCGTAGTTCGTGACTTCAGCCTGGGTCATGGTCCTCATCCTGTGGCTCGTGAGGATTCTCCGGTTCGTGATGGTGCTCCCTTAGCAGTTCGTGCTAATGCTTCCTGAGTCTGGTTCGTGAGTCGTGTCCTATGTAATAAGGTGCACTCATGACGAGTGGCTAGGCTCGTGGTGAAGGGTGCTCCATGGCTCGTGAATGGCTCATGTTTGGATCATGACTCCAAACTCCAGGTTAGCTCGTGGTTCTCGAAATGGAGCAGTTCGTGATGATGCAGGCGGCTCTTGGGAGGGGTGTCACGATCGGGTCGGGTTATGGCATATGCATTACGAACGGGGGGTGCCTGACCAATTCTGCAACTTTTCCAACAAGCTATTTACGCCATACGACAGTGTTTTCGACCATTCTAACTTGACTATACAACCGCAAACCGTTCCAAATGGTAATAGCAACATGAATAATCAATCATAAACACTAAAACAACCATGTGACATGTTAATATGGATCAAACATACCCAGAACCCATGTTTTTTCCTTTAATCTCCTTAATCATGAATTAACCATATTGTTAGCAAAACATGTCCAAATTAACCCAAATTCCTAACAGAGGTATAAAATAATATTTAAGAATTTCTACATATTTTTCCAAATTTTTATATTGCATAATTTCGTTTATTAACACTAATCACCCCTAATTAGTTGTAATAAGTGAAAAACAATGCAAATCACTCACCTTAGCCACAAATAAATCTCAGATCTGGAAATATCTCTGATTGGGGTCGAATCTCTATGCAACGTAGTAGCTCTATCTCAATTTCTATGCTATTTCGCTTTAATTTGATGTTGATTTGTCTAATATGCGATTAGAAAGTGATTAAGGATGAATTTAGAAGGTGAAGACCATTGCTAGGTTTCAAGAGATGTAAATGGCGGCTAGAAAAATGATAAGAACTGATTTTCCAAACCCTATCAGCCTTCCCATAACCGTAATCCCGAAATGTGTTATGGGCCCATACACTAATTACCATAATTAGTCTTGGTTAAGCTGTTTTTCACCTTCTAACCCTTATTTCAGCCACATCTCCCAAACGTTAAGCCCTTTTGATTAATGTGACCACTCTACGGAAAGGTAAACCGTCATCCGAATCCAAAGAAGTGGTTTTAGGTCAAAACTCCTTACCAATCAAAAGTTATAAGCGAAACAAGATTAGCCAGGGGCAAAACGATCATTTAAAATTCGGCAAAAATCATGAACATGGGAAATGACCCCAATAGTCGTTCCCTAAAGTTACATGACTATACGACTTCGTATAAGAATGAAATAAATATTCTACGATCCTCCAATACGTAGAATGCGAGTCGTTACATTCTCCCCCTCCCTCCCCCAAGAAATTTCACCCCCGAAATTCCTTAACCAAAACATACAAAGGTGCTCTGCATGCCTATCAACCATTTACAAACAATCAAACATACATAATAACACAACAATTCTATCCTAACATTCAAAATAACTAAATCGCAATTAAAACCTTACCAGGCAAAGAGTTCTGGATACGACTTCTTTATGTTCTCTTCTGTTTCCCAAGTACTGTCATTCTCATTATCACCCCATTGGACCTTCACTAATTTCACCGTCTTCCTCCAAAGTTGCTTCGTATCGTACTCGACAATACGAATCAGCCTGCGGTTCCCATCCGCCTCGGGTTCTACCTCTATATCGTCCAACTGATATGGTGAAATAGTCATACCAGGGTCGTGCACGAACTTCCTTAGCTAGGAAACATGAAATACATCGTAAACTCCCGCCATCTTGTCAGGAAACTCAATTTTATACGCCAAATTCCCAACTTGCTCAAGAACTGTAAATGGACCAACAAACTTTGGTGCCAACTTGCCTTTCCTCCCCAAATCGAATCACATTCTTTAGCGGAGAGATCTTGACGAATACTGAGTCTCCAATGGAGAATTTCAGTTCTCTTCGTCTCTTATCAGCATAACTCTTCTGCCTATCTTGGGCAGCCGTCATTCGCTGTTGAATAACCTTGATCTTATCTGAAGTTTCTCTTATTACATCTGGCCCAAGTACAAATTTCTCACTTGTTTCCAATCAACATGATGGTGAGTTGCACGGTCTTCCTACAAAGCTCCAAATGGAGCCATACCGATACTGGATTGGTAACTATTATTATCCACAAATTCAACCAGATGCAAATGGTCATCCCATTTCCGTTCTGGAATTTCCAATGGTTGTAACAAACCACTAGGCTTCTTTTTCTCAGCTTTAACTAAGTGGCAATTCATGCACTTGGATATAAACTTCCCAACGTTTCTTTTCATCCCTTCCCAGTAGTAGGTCTACTTCATGTCTCGATACATTTTGTTACCATCGTGGTGTATGGTCAGTTTTGAGTGATGACACTCTCTAAGAACTTCATCTCTCAATCCATTAACATTGGGTACAACCAACCTCCCATTCTTTCGAAGCCATCCATCTCGATCAAGTTCATACTTGCTCATCTCCTAACTGTCGATGCCCATCTTTACTCTAGAGATGATTTCCAAGAGGTTAGGATCGTCCCTCTGACTGGAACTAATCCACTCAATTAAAGTCGGTCTGATCGTCAGACTAGCTAACATCTCTGGATCCAATTCACATTTAGGCTAGAAATCATATCCTGCGATATATTCCAATTGCTTCCATTCTAAAAACAAAGCCCCTAAACTGGCATGTCTCCTACTCAAGGCATCAGCTACCGCATTGCCCTTCCCAGGTGTGTATGCGATATCAAAATCATATGAAGCCAAGAACTCTAACCATCTCTATTGACGAAGATTTAAATCCTTTTGGGAGAAAAGGTACTTCAATGACTTGTGATCGGTAAACAACTTGAATCTTTCTCCCAAGAGGTAATGTCTCCACATCTTTAACATAACACTATCGCTGCCAATTCCGAATCATGATAGGATACCTTTTCTCATGTGGTTTTAGTTGCCGACTAACATAAGCTACAACCCTACCTTCTTGCATCAATACAGCACCTAGTCTTGTACCACAGGCATCCGTGTATACTGTCATCTCTTCGTTCCCCTTAGGAATAACCTACGCTGGTGCACAAGTTAACTTCTCCTTTAGACCCTTAAATGCATTCTCACACCTTTTGTCCCAAACGAAAGCTTGATTCTTCTTGGTCAACTGAGTTAATTGTGCCGCTATCTTGGATAAGTCTTGAATAAACTTACGATAATATCCAGCTAACCCCAAGAAACTTCTTATGTCTGTTGCATTCTTGGGCGTAGAACAATCCTGAACCTTAGCTACCTTCGCAGGGTCCACGACAATACCATTTTTTGAAACAACATGGCCCAAAAATCTCACTTCCCTCCTCCAGAAATGACACTTAGAAAAATTTTCTTTCAATTGGTGTTTCCTAAACACCTCCATCACTATCCTCAAATGTTCCTTGTGTTCTTCCTCTGTCTTCGAGTAAACCAATATATCATCCACGAACACAAGAACAAAATTATTTAATTGGTCCCTGAAAACCCTATTCATAAGATCCACAAAATATGTGGGTGCATTGGTCAACCCGAATGGCATGACCAACCACTCATAGAATCCTGATGTTGTCCGAAATGTCATTTTAGGTACACTCTCAGCTGCTACTCGAAGCTGATGAAAACCTGTCGCGAGATCCAACTGGGATAACACTCTTGCTCCATTTAGTTGATCAAACAAATCATCAATTCATGGAAGAGGAAACTTATTCTTCCTAGTCACCTTGTTTAACTCGCGGTAATCCACACATAAGAGAAGGGAACCATCGGTCTTCGTAGCAAATACAATTGGTGCTCCCCACTCGGAAGGACTTATTCTGATAAATCCCTTCTTTAAAAGATCGCTCACTTGCACCCCGATCACTCGCTGCTCCCTCGGCGCCATACGACGAAGAGGCATCAATATAGGTTTGGCATTTTTCACTAAATCAATATGAAACTCGATCTCTTGGTGTGGTGGAAGTCCGGTCACTTCCCCGAAGATGTCTGGATACTCGCCAGCAATAGGCACATCTGACAACTCATCATGCGGGATGTCGAGGAAAATTAGAAAACTAGCCATCACCCCCTCACTAGGTAGGCTACCAAACAGTACCCTCTGCCCATCATCCACCCTAACAGTCACCGAAGACCCCTCATAGTCCACCACCACCCCATAACTTTGGAGCCAATCGACTCCCAAAATAATGCCAAACCCAGTAAAGACCAAAACAAAGCAATAACAAGCAAACATACATCCATGACTCGATAAAGCCATATTACGACAAATCTTACTAAGGCTAGCCGAACCACCAATTGGGTTCGTCATAACTAAAGGTCTATCGACTATCTCGGGTTCCAATTCCAACATATATACCAGGTCACTAGATATGAGGGAATGGGAAGCCCCGGTATCAAACAACACTCGAACTGGAACATCATAAGCAAAAAGCATACCTTGAATCACAATATTCTTTCCCTTCTGAGCTGCAGTTAGGGCATTCGACGAAGAAGGAACAACACTAATAGCATATTCTTTCACGATCTGCTTCTCTTTAGGAGGTTGCGGACATTTATCCTTCTGATGTCCACTTGGCCACAGTTGAAGCACTTCTTGTCTGCTAGCTTAGCTCTATAATCTTTGGCATAATGACCCTTCTTTCCATAACTATAGCACTTGAAATCTTTCTTATCCCTTTTTTCTGATCATCCTTGATCTAATTCTGCTTCCTCTTATTCTGAGAATTATTCTTGCCTCCACCGCTTGTCTGCGGATTTAGTTCCTCTGCAGATGTAATAGCGACCTCGGTCTTTGGCTTAGGGTAAAGGCTCTCTGATCTCAATGCTTTATCCACAATAGATTCGAATGTCTCATCAATGTGGTTTATAAGTCTCTCCCCCAAGTACCCATCTAAGCCAGTTATGAACTTTTCGTTCTTCTTCTCGGCAGTATCAATAAGGGATAATCCATATTTCGATAAAGTATCGAACTTAGCAATATATTCCGAGACTTCCCTACCATTCTGCTTAAGCTCCAATAATTTCCTAAATAATTCCGATTTCTAAGCAGTTGGAATAAACTTATCACTGAAGCGAGGCTTAAATTGATTCCAAGTAACTTGATCTTCAGGAGTAGCTGCTTTAATAGCATTCCACAAATTCATAGCTCTTGAAGCTAATGGGATGTTAACCTTCTCTTCATTGCATTTTCGATCCCCAAGTCCTCGAAGATGCGCTCACAACTATCCAGCCAATGTTGAACATCCGTAGCCGATTCTGTTCCATGGAACAGCTTCCCACCAAGACTAGTATAATCCTTGCATAGCTTGGCAAAATCGGCCCTAGGCGCCTGCACTACCGCACCACCACCGTTAGCAGCATTAAGAACTGCCCCTGAACATCTCTAAGCATCTCCCTCATGAAGGTAGTAAACATTGCCCTTATATCAGGAACATCCCTATTGTTTGCTCCTGAACCCGTGCTCCTCATATTACGACTCACCGTCAAGTCTGTAAAGAGAAAATGATTAACCATCTCCTCAGTGATGTCAGTGCAGTGAGACTTCGTCCTTAGATATACTAATAGTGTGTGTGTGTATATATATAGCTTTTGAAAACCAAAATATCACAAATATGCGCTCTCATATACGTAAACTATCTCTCCCTAATGTCTTCCCCTAGGTTAACTATGCAACCTAGAGCTCTGATACCAAATGTGACGACCCGCCCCGGACCAGCCGACATTTCCCCGAAAATGCGCTGTGCTAATGCCTGACTAGCACGGGATGATCATCAAAATAAAAGAAACAAGACGATGAATCATCAAAGAACCTGTAGTATATCTCATAGCGCATGGAATAAAATATAATAGTAACATAGCTTGACATAAAACAGACGAGACAGTGCATAAACTGAAAACTAATCCATAACCATCAAAGTAGCGAATATCAAAATATAGCTTATTACAACTTCATAATACTGTCTCTAAAACAAAAGAAAGAGGTAAACTACTAATGCCCAAGTAGTGACCAGCAACAACAGAGGAATATGTGTAAAATAATACGTGGAAGCCTCCTGCTCGTCTCCGGACAGCTACTCGTGCATAAACACCTGACATGTCTCTAGTCTTCCCGTTTAGGAGCACCCAGAGTAATAAGAAGAGACATAAAACTATGGGTCAGACAAAAGTCTGGTATGAGCAATAGCAGCAAAGTAAAATAATAACATGTATAAATGGTCATACCTGGACCTGCAAACAAAGAGTTAGCACAACAATATGTACAGTACTCTAAGGTAACATTAACATAAAGTGTAAAAATGGGAGTGTGCATGACATGGTGATAGCAAACATCAAACATAGCAATCATCCTCACATCTCTCACTCAGTGCGTAAAGCATACGATCCCCACACTTTGGTCACCCAATACTTTGCTGCGATCACCTTGCCTTTGGGAGTCATAATGACCCCACTGCACTGATCCACGACCACTAATCCTTTGCTATGTCCACTTTGCCCCTTTGGAGTCAAGACGACTCCACAGCACTGGCTCATAGCCACGCTATGATCACTTGCCCTTGGGAGTCCTAATGGTCCCATTACGTTGATCCATAGCCGCTAATCCGTCTCTCAGTGGTGAACCAAAGTTATAAATCTCGACAACCCCTTTGCACATGTCCCGCAGCAAAGTCCAATCATGAAGTTAACTCCTTGGTTCCCATATGGGTCCTGAGTTCTAACTTCTCATTTGGACTACCTTTACATCTCGGGTTTGGTCATAATCTCGGTTCGGTTAGAATTCAACTCCTCTAAGTCTTGGTTCGCATGTACATGGAGATCCATACTCCTCGTAGTTCGTGACTTCGGCCCGAGTCGTGGTCCTCATCCTGCGGCTCGTGATGATGCTCTGATTAGTGATGGTGCTCCCCTGGAAGTTTGTGTTGATGCTTCCTAAGTCTGATTCGTGAGTCATGGCCTATGTCCTATGGTGCACTCGTGACGAGTGGCTCGGCTCGTGCTGAAGGATGCTCCACGGCTCGTGAATGGCTCATGTTCGGGTCATGACTTCAAACTCTAGCCCAACTCATGGTTCTTGAAGTGGAGTGGTTCATGATGATGCAAGCGGCTCGTGGGAGGGGTGTCACGATCCGGTTGGATCATGGCATATGCTTCACGAATGGGGGGTGTCTGACCAATTCTACAACTTTTCCAGCAAGCTATTTACGCCATACGACGGCGTTTTCGACCATTATAACATGACAATACAACCATAAAGCATTCCAAACAGTAATAGCAACATGTATAATCAACCATAAACACCAAAACAACCATGTAAATGTTAATATGGATCAAACATACCCAGAACTCATGTTTTTCCCCTTAATCTCCTTAATCATGAATTAACCATAGGAGCAAAACATGTCCAAATTAACCCAAATTACTAACAGAGGCATAAAATAATATTTAAGAATTTCTACATATTTTTCCAAATTTTTATAATGCATAATTTCGTTAATTAACACTAATCACCCCTAATTAGCCGTAATTAGTGAAAAACAATGCAAATCACTCACCTTAGCCACAAATAAATCTCAGATCTGAAAATATATCTAATTGGGGTCAAATCTCTATGCAACATAGCAGGTCTGTCTCAGTTTCAATGCTAATCCGCTTTAATTTGACGTTGATTTGGCTAATATGCGATTAGAAAGTGATTAAGGATGAATTTAGAAGCTGGAGGCCATGCTAGGTTTCAAGAGATGTAATGGCGGCTAGAAAAATGATAAGAACTCATTTTCCAAACTCCATCAGTCTTCCCATAACTCTAATCCTGAAATTGGTTGTAGGCCCATACGCTAATTACCCTAATTAGGCCCGGTTAAGCTGTTTTTTGCACCTTTCAACCCTTATTTCAGCCATATCTCTCAAACGTTAAGCCTGTTTGATTAGTGTGACCACTCTACGGAAAGGTAAACGATCATTCAAATCCAATGGAAGTTGTTTCAGGTCAAAACTCCTTACCAATCAAAAGTTATAGGCAAAACAAGATTCGCTAGGGGCAAAACGGTCATTTAAAATTCAGAAAAAAATCATGAACATGGAAAATGTCCCCAATAGTCGTTCCCCAAAGTTATACGACTTCGTATAAGGATGAAATAAATATTCTACGATCCTCCGATACGTAGAATGCGGGTCGTTATAGTTTGTCTCTAGATATTTAGTTTTCCAGCAAGTCAAAGCTGAACAAAGAAAGCCCGGCGATTTGCTTCATCCTTTGGAGGTCCCACAGTGGAAGTGGCAGAGCATCTCTATGGATCTCATCAATGGTTAGCCTAGATCGATGAAAGGCAACACCAGTATCCGGGTAATAGTAGATAGGCTTACTAAGAGCGCTCATTTCATTCCTATTAAGAGCAAGAGAATGACAACATGGTTGGCATCAATTTATCTCCGTGAGATAGTCCGTCTACATGGAGTACCTTCTAGCATAGTGAGTGATCGTGACCCAATCTTCACTAGTGAGTTCTAGAAGAGCCTACAAGAGGCACTAGGTACACAATTATGTTTGAGCACCGCATATCACCCTCAGACCGATGGACAGACTGAAAGGGTGAATAGAGTCCTTGAGGATCTTTTGAGGCTGTATATCCTAGACTATGGAGGGACTTGGAAAGAGCATCTTCCATTGGTGGAGTTCTCTTACAACAATAGCTATCAGACTAGTATAGGCATGGCACCCTTCGAGGCACTATACGGACGACCTTGCAGATCACCGACTTGTTGGTGGGAGACTACGGATAGGCTTCTACTTGGACCTGAGATGATTAGAAAGACTTCAGAAAAAATTGATCTTATCTGCCGACATATGAAGACAGCTCAGAACAGGCATAAGTCCTATGTAGTTAAGAGGAGGATGAGCATTGAGTTTAAGGGAGGAGACGTGGTTTTCATCAAAGTATCACCTCTGAGGAATGTGGTTCGCTTTGGATCTATAGGTAAATTGGCGCCAAGATTTGTAGGGCCATTTCAGATAGTTGAAAGGACATGTCAAATGGCCTATAGGGTGAGACTACCAGAGAGACTGGAGGGTGTTCATGATGTTTCCCATGTTCCCCATTTGCGGAAATGTCTGCATGATATGATAGAGGTGGTTGAGCCGAGCATGCTTGAGGAAGTAGAGGTAGAAAGGGAAACAACAGTTAGACGAGTTCCTACCCGTATACTTAGATCAGAGTTTAAGAAACTACGCAACAGAGAGGTCAAGTTGATGAAAGTGTAATGGGGAGAAGACTGCGAGGATGCAACTTGGGAGACTGAAGACAAGATTCGTGCTTCGTACCCTTTTCTTTTCAAGGGTATGTTCTTAACTTTTTTTCCAAGCTTTTATTCGTACTTGCTTCTATCGTTTTGGTATATCCTGTCAATCGAATCCTCAACCTTTAGGTAGAAAACCAATGGATGTAAACATGTGTTTGAGACATGTTATGTTTGATGGATGCAAGTGGATGCAAGTGTTTTCTAATGGTTGCTCGTGGATGCATATACACACACTAGGCACTAGATCGGCTCAAAGCACTCTCATACCCATATGGATGTGCATGCATTTTCTTTTTAATGGATGGAAGTGGATGTATCATAATATGGATGTTGCATTTGGACAGATGATTGTGCATGTACAGTGTTTACATGACATATAAGATTATTTGCATACATTTTGGATTTGTGGCACAAACATATATTACATCAAGGAGAACAACTGAATCAGTAGATCGCCTGATTTTCAAATTAGCATAGAGACATATACACATACCTTGGCATATGTTCATACAAGCATTAGAAATCTCTTAAGGACAATGTATGTCTGTGGATGATGGATGAGTAGATGATTGTAGGTGGATATAATAAACATTTTTCTTAACTTGGAGATTTCGGGGAAGAAATCCTTTAAGTAGGGGAGAATGTAACACCACATAATTATAAAGGACATTATTAACGATAAACTAAAGGGTACTTAATTAAATATTGGGAATTAAGCAAAACAGATTATACCTTTGCGTTCGTCTTGGAATTCTGGTTAAGATAGACTCCGAATTTGCATAAAACAGATATCGTATGAGGAAGATATAAAGGTTAGAAGTTTGTATACATATAAGTAAGATATATGTAAATAAAACAACTCGGAAATTCAAAATAAATCAAAGTGACGAAGCGGCAAAAAGGGCCGGCAACAGGCGGGAATTGGACCCATTATGGGTTGACCTATTCCTAGTTTGGGTCGACTTATGGGTCGACCCAAGGTCAGGTGGGTCGACCCCTGTGGGGGTAGGTCGACCCATCCCCAATCCGGCGCAGTGCATTTTTCTGTTTCTGGATGTATTTGTTGACCAGGTTCATGGAGGATAATCTATATAAAGGCCAGCATTTCTATTCTTTCCTACACCTAAGTTATCTTCATTCTTCCTCCTTCAAACTTAATTCTGAAAAAAAAACAATGGAGGTAAGGAGATGCTGCCTCAGGTTGGATTGAATTAGACTATCTTCTACAACACCAGCCTATACTTATATCTGAGACATTTCCTGTACACCGATCCAATTTATGTGAGTTCATGTTGCTTTTAGATATAAAAAATTTAACATTAATCTTGACATGTTTATGAACCTGGATCTGAACCTATGCCTATTAAGAAACTAATTCATACCTAAACAATTTTTCTATTCTTTTGTATGCCTGTTCTGCTGTTCAGTTGTCATTATATGCTTATTTCTATTATTATATGCCTATTTCTGTTCTTCTCCCTCTATTATTCCCTTTTAATTTTTATAGCCTAGGCTAAACTCGTAAGAGACATACATATGAATGAAATTGAGAATGTTTGGGAATGAAAATAAAAGAGGGAAATATGGGGCATAACTTGTACTATGGAATATGACCGAAACTTAGGGGCGTATCTTGTATTATGAGCAAATTTAGTGGTATATAAATCTGTAGGATTAATTTAAATATTATGCGGAACATGTTAATGAAACTTTAAGTAACCTTTGAAATCTGTTTAATCTTTGGAGTTAAGTAAATCTGTTAAAATGACGGGGTTAAGTAAGCCTGTTTAATCTGTTGGGGTTATATGAACCTGTTAACCTGTTTAATCTATTGGGGTTATATGAACCTGTTAACCTATAATACTTAACCCGCTTAATCTGTTGGAGTTATATGAATCTGTTAACCTGTAAAACTTAACCTGTTAATCTGTGAGGGTTAGGCGAACCTGTTAATTTGTAAGGCTTAACGTGTTAAAAAACCTAGTTAATTTGGGGACACAAGTTTAGGTGTTTGACTTGTGTCATCTGATGTGTGGGGGCCCGTATAAGTCAGTAACCCATTCTGGTATTAAACGAGAACCTTGCACTAGGTAGGGGTCAGGGCACGCATACTTAACTAACTGTAAGAGGTTCATTTGAATGGGAGTGTATACGGGCACGTTCCAACGGAGTCATGTGCGTGCATGAGTCCGGTCTGTGGGGGAAAATAAGCCATTGTAGCACCAGTAAATAGGTCTGTGTCCTTCTGTAGGTTGCCACTCTAGAAGTAATACACCCTACTGTGGGGCTAACATAGGGTATTTACATGTTAGGGAGCCGATCGCTTAGGGGTAGCAATTAGGGTACATCTAGTCCTGTCTGTTTTCTGTTTAGGTACCTGTTATTTCTGTTTAGAGGTAACACCTGTTATATTCAATTGGGGTACCTGTTGTTTGAGTCAAAATTGGCTCAAACCCCAAGTGTGCTTTGGAAGCACTTCAACAAACGGTTAGATTTAAGGTACTTGGGCCATAATCACTTAAAAAGAAAAGTAAAAGACAAGAGAATTTATAGTGGTTCGATATTAGGTAGATCTACGTCCGCTTTGGCTAGGATTTCATTACGACATTAATGGTTACAAGACATAGAATCTCTTTTTGTACATTCAACTTCTCTTATTACAAGTAAATCTCACTTAGATATATGTAAATCGGTGGAGAAATGATTGGACTAGCGGAGAAATGGTGAAATTGGTGGAGGAATGATGCGAAATCTTCAAATGTGAGGAGGATGAAGGAGGATCTTCAATCTCTAAGACACTTGGTTGATCTCGATGGAAGCCATGGTGGATTAAGCTCTAGATCTTTGCTTACAAGTGTTAGATGATGTCAGGATCACTTGGAATGAGAGAGGAAGCAATTTGGCAGTCCTTCAGGGTGGTGGAAATCGATCCTTTTTATGGTGGAAGCCATGGTCTATTTATAGGTGAGCTCCCATGAAGAAACGAGCTGAAATTCATATATGCAGGCTACGGGTTGCTCGTCTCTTTAATTACGAAAATTCCACTGCCTAACTGTAACCAACTATCGACAACTGTATCTAGTTGTCCCGTGCAAGCAAGATTCATGTGTGAGAGCAGGTTGAATGGGTGAACAGGTGATGAGTGTACGAGCGACCGATCAGGGCTGCAGGGCAGGTGTAAGTGCGGTAAGCCAAGAATTAGCATAGGCCTTTCTCTGATCGACGGGTAAGTGGTATCTGAATGAAGTAGTGGTTTTTTGTTCAAAGATTTAATGAGCGAGAAGTATTGTAGATGCGGGCAAGCGAAGGGTGTATGTGCGACCCCGTCGTACTTTTGGTTACTCACTTAAGAGACATGTAAGACCGACCAAGGTAGTTTGAACGAGCGACTGTGAAGAAGGATAAGCAACCTCTACAAGATGTACAAGCATTACTGTGCTTGAGCTGTGTCATTCTTAAGCTTTCCTTGTATGTACGTTCTCCTTGTACGGTCGAGCTAAGTTGTTACGCTCGACTTTGTTCTGATGAGCGAGCGACTCAACTGTTCTAGTGGCGGAGCGAGCTATCTTTATGTGCGAGCGATCTCCTAAAGTGCATAAGAGCGACCAAATTCTTTTGATATGAATGACCGATCCTTATGCCATGCTCGACCCTTGTCTTGTACTCCATCCTGTTGCATACGAACGATCTTCCCCTCTTACCTGACATGGGTTTGTGCGAACGACCTTGGCCTGTTCGATCTGAGCATGTACGACCGAGCCTTATGATTCTCGTCCTATAGTCTCTATTCAGATTTAACCAATCAATTATATGGACGATCCTTAATAGATAAACATTTGCCCCTCGAAGTTTGTAATTTTTAACTTGCAAAAAATTACAGGCTTCGAAATAATTAAACGTAACATAGTTTGGTAGATTAAATCAGGTTTTCTATGGTCGCACGCGGATAGACATGAGCGAGGTTAAGCAAAGTGGGGATCATCCTTTCGCATGACCGAACAAGCCTAGGTCGCTCACACTCTTTCCTGTTGAATCAAAACGTCAACATGATCGAGCATACTACTGAGGTTCGAGCGAGAAAGCTGGATCTGACGGGCCAACATACTTTACGCAGTTAAGCGGGCCACTCAAATTCGATCGAGCTGAGATGGAAAATGGTCTGGATGAGTCTTTTAGTCTTCTCCCTCATTTTCCTACTCTCCGCTTTATTTCTTATTCTCAAAGAGGCTTTTAGTGGTGGCACTGTTCTAGAAAATTCCATTTACCATTCTGATTTCTCTCAAACTCTAATTGTATTAGTCCTCCGAAGTTTCAACTTGCCATTGTGCTCTACATCTCTAGCAAGGCCCTACGATCTCAAGATTAACCAAAGCATTCTGACTTTGAATTCGAGACAAATCTGCTCGTTTGCAGGTGAATTTCATTCTTTAATTCTGTTTTTAGATTTGTTCCGAAGTGTGAATTTGAGAATTTTGGGGTATGGTCTGTATAATTCGAGTATGAATTGAGATTTTTGTGAATTTCTGAGATTATGATAACTGGAAATTCTTGTAGCTTGAGTTGGAATGCTCTAAAAATTGTATGTGTAATCATTTGATGAATTGGAATAAAAAAACCTCCTGAATTTATGATTTCAATAGCACGCCTGTAAGTTGTTTGTCGAAATGTTTCAAATGACCCTTTGTTGTGATCGTGTTACCACTAACATAACGTTTTGGATTTTTGTTGATCACCGCTCAAACTTGTAATACACTTGTACTTGTACTTGTATTGTTAAATTGAAGGATTTTCTCATGTTTGCTCAGTACTTTGAATATATATCCGTTGTATTTGTTTTGATTCCTTACTCATCTTGGAAGCTTTTGGTCTTACAATCGTTTGGCACTCTTGTTCGACCTCTGTGGTCGTTCAAGTTCAACATGGCAAGGGTTGTTCTTCATCGACTCTTATAAGGAGTCGGTTACGAACGAGCCCACTTTGGTTGAGTATGAGCGACCGCCTTGAGTCAAGCATGCGCGAACGATGTGAACTGACCATGCGCGACTAGGATTGATGGGGTATGAACGACCAGGCTTTGGTTGTACATGCGCGACCGGGCCAGAACCCTTCATAAATGACTGGTCATGGGTCGCATGTGATTTGCTAGGTTTAGGTCATTCATGTTTAAACTTGGTTGGGTCGTTCTTACTTGACCCTGTATGAGTCGGTCGTTCATGACCTTACTTTGTTTGGACATGTATGATCTCTACCATTTTGGCCATGTTGACCTATCTTGATGCCAAAGTTTTTATTGATCGCTGAACCTTTTGGTAGCACTAATTTGTAGTGACGTAATCATTCATGTATAAATGCTAACTCGTCATAAGTCAAGCCAGAATCCCAAGGAAGGAACAATGTCTAGTGAAGCTGAAGGTTCTGACCAAGTTACCGATACTACATCGGGTACTGCCCCCGGAGTAAATGTCAATCAAAAATTTCCTACGCCTCATCCACTTTCCGATATACCTTGCAAGAGGCATGAGACAAAACTTTCTTTTAGCTCATTTCAGCAGTTGTGCAATCAATTTGGAATTTCAGAAAAGGAAGAGGCCAAGTTCCCTGGGAAGGGTGAATTTGCTAACATTCCCCCATGTTGTTGTTAATCGTGATATGCTCACTAGCAGGGCGATTCCTCCTTTTAATCCCTATCTAGAAATGGTTCTCCGACGCTTAGCTATTGCCCCGTGCCAATTGCACCCAAATGGCTATGCCGTTTTAGTGAGCCTTTACGTGCTTTTTATGAGGGAAAATCATCGTGCGCCTACATTTGACGATATATGCTATTTATATTATTTTAAGAGGAGGAATACGGATTGTCCCTCGTTTATTTTCGTTGAGAGCCGAGGCTCCAAAATAATTATTGGATTGGTAGAAAGCACTCGGGGATTTCCAAACCAATATTTCTTTGTTTGGTGCCCTGCCAACTTCTGTGGTTATTGGATGGAAAGAGGTGAATGCACTTACTTTTTCAGTATTTTATTCCTTTCCTTCTTTATACAATACTTAAATCTTTAGCCATGTTACAGTGCTCCCTGATTATAGTACTGCCTTTGATCAAGACCTTTGCAATTCTTTGCTTGATGCAAGCGAAAGCGAAAGGAACAGGAAATTCTTATTAGGAAGAGTTCCTTCGTCGATGTAATTTACTTCCTCCCTCGCGAACTCTCATGTTGGATTCAACTATCAAGAAAGGTGCTGTTAGAAAATCTCCGGCCAAGAAGGCTCCAGTAAAGAAGTGTTCCAATCCTTCACGGGGTAGCAAAACACCTTCCAAATCCAAGTCGGTTTCTGTTGAGGAGGCAGTGCCCAAGTGTCATGAGGGAAAGAATCTCATGGCTTTGTCTAATCAGACTGAGAAGGAGGGAATTGCTTCGAGTTCTACGGAGGAAACTAATCAGGATGATGTGGGTGAAACTACCTCAAAAACTACTTCAGATCCGATGAAAGATAATGAGCAGTTTGATGAAGCCGAAGTAACTCCTAAGCAAATTTTGGATGCTAAGGCAGTTGATGGGTATCTTGCCATTCGGGATAGCCAAGAAGAGGGTGGTTTAGAAATTTTTAACGATCTTGGTGACCTTGGCTTGGCTAAAGATATCATTCAAGGTGATATTGCTGATCGAACATTGTTGATATCAAAAGTTGGTCACTAGTGACAGTCAACCCCCAATCATGCGATCAACACACGAATAAAGATTATAAAATGCAGTAAAAGTAAAAAGAACGGGAAGCACACACAGAGTTTTTATAGTGGTTCGGCAAAGTCGGTGCCTACGTCCACTTCATATATTATTTCTTTTTTTTTAATTACAAATACAATGCTATTTCTATTTGAAGAAGAAAGAGAACATAGCTATTTTCCCTTCTTCTTTTTCAGAGAGATTGAGAGAAATATAGGGAGGTCTGAAAGAAGTCTAAAAGAAACTCTCTCCCCCCCCCTCCCTACTCTTTTTAAGCTTGGAGCTATTTATAGGTAGAGAATGCAGCTTGGGCTGTTGCGATATGGTCCGGCCATTCCGGGAAAGCCTAGATACATGGAACCCATCAGTTGATTTTAATAGCGGCTGGAGACTGATTCCACTGTTCATAAATAGTATCATCGGAAGTTGTGGCTGACGTGGCATCCATGGAGAGGTATATCAAAAGTAGAGCTTTATCCGGATATGGTTTGACCACTTTTATTGCCTTGGAAGTCGGGATATACGGTGGAATGGCTCTGTAGAATATTTCCATGTTGGCCCGAGATAGTCGGTCGACGTGCCTTTTACAGAAGCGAAATACTCGGTCGATTGGGAGAGCGATTCTTCCGGAGTGAGTTGTCAATTGACTAGGCTGGACTTGGGCCGATATGTGACTACTTTGGACCGTGCGTCTGCTGGGCTTCCTGAAGCATGACTTATATCCATTTGCGCGTTTGGGCTTTGGTCTGGCTCATTGAGACTCTTGCCAGAAAGAGGGTTAACACTTTGCCCCTCAGAATGCAACTTCGTCGGTAGAGGGAGGTGTATTCTAAAATTTGAACCAAAGCACAAATGCTCGAGCAGCTATGGTCACGCCGGACCATATTAAGGCTAGAAAACCAACGGTTTCGATGTCGTATTAAGGATGGAAAACCGATGACCATACCGGGTCGTATTAAGGCCGGAAAACCGACAACGATCAAGAACCGTATTAAGGCCGAGATGGCGATCGCTATTTGTATAAGAGTTGGTTCCTGCAAATACAAAATAAACCATTCTCGTTTTGGAGAATGCCGATGGGTAGAGCATTTCACTTAGCTTTGAAGGGTGGCGAGCATTAACCATGCTCGGCTTAGTGGCGAACATTAACCATGTCCGGCTTAATGGAGAACATTAACCATGTCCGGATTAATGGCGAATGCTAACTAGGTTCAGCTTAGTGGTGAACGCTAACCAGGTTTTGCTTAGAGAGGTGGTGAGTATTAATCATACTCGGTTTATGGGAAGTGTGTTTTTTATGCGCGACTCATGTTAAGTTAGTTTGTCTAGCGAGCTATGAACGCTCGTAGTGTAAAAGAAAAGAGGTAGTATAATCTATACTTCGTATTTAAAAGACATGACCTCACTCGGTTAAAGGAGTAGGTGTTTTTAGAAAAAGCGTGGTGGGCTTTCGCGCTGACAACATAAAACAGGGGGCGAGCGTTATTCATGCTCGGCTTAGAGGTGTTCAAACATGATCTATGTTTGCAAAATAAAATTCATAACTGCTAAATAAATATTAGAAAGAAAAGAAATTCTATGGGGGACAACAGTTGATTCTAGAGCATGCCTAGGAGCTAAATCCTAACCCAAGACATGTGTACATCAAGGTGTCCTTATTATTGAAAGAAATACATCAAAGAAAAGAAATCTAATTAATGATAATGCCGCAAGTGCTAGTCTCAAGGTCCTTTCCGTTTCTAGGAGCTCGAGGATCAACCTGAGGAGCTTGGGCAGAAGGTCGTAGCGGCATGGCCGGGGCTCGATCTTTGACATATTCGGGGAGCTCCCCTTTTCTGACCCGTTCTTCAATGAGATCGCGCAGATGTTGGCATTCATTTGTATTACGTCCAACTACGTTGTGGAATATACAATGCTTGCTGGAATCAAGTTCCATCTGGCTTGGCTCTCGTCGAGGTGGTCTCGGAGTGGGCAAGGACCCCCGTATGTTGAGATAGATATCGAGTAAAGAGGAATTAAGCTCGGTGTACTGGTCATACTTACTTTCATTTCTGGATCGCACATTGCGCTCGCTCTTCTCCAGGGCCTTTCCTCTTCCTTTATTCTGGCCGTTACCATTGAATGGACTTTGTTGTTTGGCTACAAAAACCTCGAGGCTCTCCATTTCAAGGCTGGCATCCTCTTGTCGGAGGAATCACTCGGCCTTGGAGTAAAAGTTGTATATATCCTTAGGAGGATCTCTGGTTAAAGAGATTGAGAATTCTGATCGATTTTGAACTCCTGTGATGGCGGCCATGAGCACCATCGATGGCTCGGGCCGATCGACGGATGCTACAACCGCGTTGAATCTTTCAAGGAAGGACTTGAATGTTTCTCCGGATCACTTCTTGATGGTAGATAATAACATAACACTTTTCGGTCGGGAGATGTGTACTCGAAACTGTTCGATGAAGCGGGTGACCAGAGTGTTCCAACTGCCGATCGACTCCGTTGTCAGCTGTCGAAACCACATACCACTATGTCCGTAAGAAAGAGTAGGAAGAACTTGGCCATGACGTTGGTCGATGCGCTAAGTACTTCCATATGTCGCATGTATCGCATGAGGTGAATGGTCGGGTCAGTGCGACCGTTGTATGGCTCGATAGCTGGGAACTTGAAGTCCGGAGGGTTTTGAGAATTTCTAATCTCCCTGGTGAAGGTGTTGCGATTGACATTACCTATGTCTTGTTGCGAAGAGTTTCCCTGAGTAAATTGTCGGATGATGCTCGCAAGCTGACTCCCATCCCCGAGGAGTCATTGCCATGAATTTAGCTCCGCATTCTGAGAAGGTTCCGCGTGGGGATCTGGCAAAAGCATGCTCGGAAGGGCGGCTGTTGACTGAGCTCGTCCTCCGAAATTTGAGTGAAAATGTGAGGGAAGGTGAGCCACTATAGGTGATTCTGGGTAGAATGGCCCTTATGGAACCTGATGAGTTGTGAGTCGAGCCACACCTGTAACAAAGGGTCTAGGCTGATCCAACATAGCATGTGATGTTCGGAGCCCGGGGTTGCCCCCGTTTGGGGCGAGGTTAGGAGGGTCTATGGTTGCGTTTTCTTCCGCCATGGTGAGGACCGGTACAATAGGGTGGCATCCCTTGTTCGAAGGGAAGGTTGAACCAACTCTTCATTGAAGGTGAAGAGTGGTTAGACTAGTCTGTGGTAAGACTACGGATTGTAATGGGAATGACGTTGGTTCTGAGGGACCTGGAGGTAGCTCGATTGGTTTGATAGGTCGACCTGCTCCCAAGAGTGAGGGAAAAGTATTCGACTGACCTAGATCTTGATCGCAAACCTCCTAAGGTTCTTCTGCTGAAGTTTCGCTTGTTGCTGGAAGTGATACTCCTGGTTTTGAAGGATTGGTCGGTGGGACCAAACCAGGATGAAATAAAGGTGTAGCCCGATCGGTGGCCTAATTCTGTGCAGACCGAAGATGTAACAACCCGAATTTTTAATAACATGTTAAAAGCAGAAGTTAGGGAAGAATTAAATCATAAGTTAAGAATAAAAGGGAACGGGTCACGCCATTGCGTTCATCTTGAAATTCTGCTTGAAAACGAGTCCGAAATTTCGAAAATCGGAGTCCGTATGACCAAGTTATGGCCCATAGCAGATTTCAGAAAAATCAGAATTCAGCCCGAAATTCAAATCCAGCCAGAAGTAGATTGGGCGGGAAATTTTCCCGCCCTACCCCAGGTCGACAGGGTGGCCGACTGGGGAGTCGACCTGCCCCCCTCCCCCGGTCGACTGGGGAGTCGACCTGGGGTCGACCTGGGGATCGACCTCCCTTGGTCGGACCCTACTGGTCTGGTGCACCATTTTGCTCCTTTGGTCTGCCCAGCTAGCCTGTGACGGGATTTGATGGTTCAGATCTAAATTAGGGTTAATCCTATGGCCTAAACTAGTCTCTTCACCTATAAAAACACCCTAATACCTAGCCTAAACCATCACAAATCATCCTAACAACTAAATTCTGCCAAAATGCTCCCTAATCATGGCCTCCATCTTCATCTTGAGTGCTTCTAAGGCAAAAAGGAGCAAGCTTTCTTCTTTCTATCAAAGGAGCTACTTATTCTCAAGGCTATTTGTGTTGCTACATCATTCCTAGAGCTTCTAAAACATCTCTATCTTGTTCTCTTTGGTTTCTAGTTCTCATAGCCACGCTTTGTAAGCCCCACTCTACTCTTAGATTTAAACTATGAAGTTAATATGAACATGTAGCAAGTTGAAAATGAGATTTTTGGTGTAATACTTGTCTTGGGGGCTATATTTGTATGCATATATCCATGTATGACACTTTTGATCTATGATTGTGGAACTATCATGAACCTAGTACCGTTTACTTTGATTTTTGGGTAGAAAGCTATGAGCTTTATCTTGGTGGTTATGCATAATGCGACATAGAACTTGGTGGTTATGCATAATGCAACATAGAACCTCTCATAACCTTGATGTTAACTTGCATATGATGTTGAACTACATGTTTATCACCCTATGTCAACTATTATCACGCTTCACCTTTGCCTATGATGTTGAACTACATGCTAGTTTATTTGCTAAGTTTGATGTCATGCATGTTTTGAGGCCAATAACCCTATATGCTAGTTGTGATGGACACCTTTGCCTCAAATATCATCATGTTTAACTTATGACCACCTTTATCACCTTATGCCCCTCTTGGTCATATTTTTATGTTCCTTGATTCACTTGTGTTGATGCGAATTTACGTGCGATGGGGATACGTTATGGGTAGTTAGGCAAACTTGAAATAACATGAAAAACATGACTTGGAAATATGACATGAAACTTGATTATGCTTGAAAATTTGAACATGGTCATGACATGTAGAAAACCATAAAGTGGCCAACTAGAGATTGGGTTGAGTTTGTAGCGTAAACCTGCCCGGAACCGCCCGGCAAATCCAGTGGCTACAAACAATAGGACCCAATGTGAGAAGTTGGTCACATCGCGCTTGAAACCCGAGGTTAGACTAGGTTGTGGTGTAAAGCTGCCCGGACCCGCCCGACATATCCAGCAACCACAACAAAGTCTAATGTGAGAGGTTGGGTGCATTAAATTAATTAATGCCACATGTTAGGGTTAAGTCATGAATCACTTGGAAACACTTAACCAACTTGATACATGATTGGATGGGGTTAAGTCTTGAACCACTTGGGTACACTTAACCAACTTGATACATGATTGGATAGGGTTAACCACACTTAACCCGTTAGAAACCCTAGTTACGTGGTCCTTTTCAGCAGTAACCCTCTTGGATGTATCAACGATACCCTAGGGACTAGGCTAGGGTGGGGCACGATTACTGGGCTAATTGTAAGCGACCAGAACGACGGCTGAGTTGGTGTGCCGATGAAGGTTCAGGCAGACTATGGTCATGCACATAGTCCGGAGTTGAAAAAGCAGACACGGGCACCAGTAGGTTTAGACTGTGCGTGCTTGATTCGTGTTAGAGGTTGGCACCCTAGGACTTGATACACCCTAGGGTAGACCTAGCACAGTTTGACTACATTCCGTGATTGGGCCGTATGACACCGACACTTGACGAGTTAGGCTTATAGGGAGCCGATCGACTAGACCGTGTAGTTGGGCCCCGACATGGGTCATCTCATGATATTGGGCCAAGGGATCATCTCTTGTTTATACTTGACATGGGTTGGATTACTAGTACTATTGGTGCAAAACAAAACCTTGTATATACGATGCCACACTTGATCTACCTTGTTATCTATTTATCATGCCAGTTAGTTACCATATTGATGTTTCATCTCAGTTTCTCATGTTTTGTTAACTCCATTAGTTTTTATACTAATAGTAGGTAGGACTTACCAGTCTTTACGACTGACCCTTTTTCTTTCGCCTCTTTTCTTCCGTTCCCCTCCTCCAGGTTCTCAGGGAGGGAATACTAGTACTTAGCTTGGTCAGTTGGCTTGCTTTCTTGACAGCTCATGTACGGTTTGGACTTGAGCTTGCTATGGCTTCACCACTTCTATCTTGGGGATAGTTTACTTTATGTTATTTTCAGTTTATGTTTTCTAGACTTGTGGTAGTTGGAAAATAATGACTAAGTACTTTGATGTAAGTTGACTATTTGGTTTTGAAATGGTTAAGTATGGTTTTTAAATTCTACCGCTGCTTTACTTATTTATTTATCTATGTTCTGTCTTGTGATATCTCTATGCATGTTTACCTAGACAACGCCCCTCCAAAGCTAGTGCCAGCACTCGTGAGTGTGGCCCTGGAGGAGGTGGGGTGTTACATTTGGTATTAGAGCATGAGGTTTTACTAGACCGGACAAAAGTTTTAAAAATCCCTTTTGAAAAACTATTTTCAAAACCAATTAAGTATTTTTCCAAGAAAAGTCTAGTTTATTTTAAAAGGCTATTCCCCAAAAGCCATTAGCACTATCCTTTGTTTCCTCGTCCTAAATCTATCTTTTCCTTTTTCAGCATGGCCGATCTTAACCTTCCCGAGGGAGTACCCATACCCGGATAATTCCGAACGTACTTGGAAGCTAGGGCCAACGATGCGGGACCAGCAAACACTCCCACTCCTCCTCTTGTACCTGAGGTTCCTCCTCCTCCTCCTCCTCAGCGTCCACAAGCGGATTTCGCGAAGATTTGCAAAGACGTTAAGGCGATGGGTGGCAAGAATTTTGTTGGGACAGAGACTTATATTGAGGCAAGAAACTGGTTAAAGGAAACCGAAGACCTTTTTGCTATCTTTGAAGTGGAAGACCGTAGGAAAGTTCTGTTGGCAGTATGGCTATTGAAAGAGGAAGCTGCTTATTGGTGGGAGGTCACCAACGCTACTAGGCCTATAGAGACTTGAGCCGACTTTAGGATGAGGTTTGGGCTTAAGTTTCTATCATCTGCTGAGGAGAATCTGCAAATGGAGAAGTTTATATCTTTGAAGCATGGGGACATGATCGTGAGGGAGTATGTGAATAAGTTTAACCAGCTTGCTCGATTCGGTTTAGACATGGTTAACACACCTCAGAAGAAGGCTCTACGCTTTGCTCGAGGATTGAATGAGCCATTACAAGGTTTGGCCATGTCTCATATACCCATGGGGGCCACTTTTGAGAGCTTAGTGGTTATGGCCTTGCTTCAAGGAGATGATAAGAATGGCAAGAAAGAAGTTAATCTTAATGAAACTCAAACCAAGAAGGCGGACTCCAAGTGGGGAGGTAACCAGAGCAATCAGAGCAACAAGAACAACAACGGTAACAAGGCCAACAACAACAAGGCAAAGGAGACAAGAAAGTGCAACTTCTGTGGGATCACTGGACACATAGCCAAAGATTGTAGGAAGAAGAAGAGGAAGTTGGGAGAATGCTTTCATTGTGGAGAGTCTGGACACTTCAGTAAGGATTTCCCAAAGAAGCAAGGACAGGGGCAAGGACAGACTCAGTGAGCAGGACCTTCTGGAGGGCAGATGCATGCTCTCAATACTACTCCAGCTCCGGACCGAGGTAGTATTTCTGTAGAAAGCCTTGTTTACATTTCTGGTTTTCCTGTTCGAACATTATTTGATTCTGGCGCATCGCATACCTTTATTTCTTCTGACATCGTTGAAAGTTTGCACCTAAGTACTAGTCTAGTTGAGGATCCCGTTAGTGTTTCAAATCCAATTGGGGGTTCCGCCCATCTATCTATGATTTGTATGGATTTGAGGATTTCTATCTTGACCGTAGAATTCACATGTAATGCTTATGTTCTCGGGTTCATGGGATACGGGTTGATTTTGGGCATGGATTGGTTGTCCAGTTATGGAGCCATTCTCGATTGTGAGCATAGGGTAGTGAGGCTTATGACTCGCCTTGGCAATACCCTAGAGATTTCTTGTAACCCTCCGGATCCCGTCATGTTATGTTATCTTGAATCCCTCGACTCGTCTATTGACAATCTTCGATCTGTGAGGGTGGTCCGAGAATATCCTGATGTTTTTGATGAGGTGAAGGGGTTACCCCCTAAACGCGAGATAGACTTCCGTATTTATCTTGTTGATAATGCCAAGCCAGTTTCATTGCCAGTTTGGCATATGGCCCCGCGAGAAAGAAGAGAGCTTAGCAAGCAAATCAAGGAGTTGCTTGAGAAAAACTTCATTAGGCGAAGCATTTCTGAATGGGGTGCTCATGTGGTATTCGCTACTAAGGAGGATGGTTCGCTTCATCTATGTGTTGATTATCGTGAGTTAAACAAGCTGACAAAGAAGAATAGGCACCCGTTACCGAGGATTGATGATCTCTTTGACCAGCTTGTAGGTGCTTCTGTTTTCTCTCAACTCGATCTAGCCACTGGATTCCATCAGCTTAGAGTGGCTGAGGATAGTATTGACAAGACTGCGTTTAGGACTCCAGATGGATTCTTTGAATGGCTTGTCATGTCGTTCGGTTTGACTAATGCACCCACATACTTCGTTGATTTGATGAGTAGGGTGTTTAGGGAGTTCCTTAACAAGTTTGTGGTTGTCTTCGTGGATGATATTCTGGTCTTCTCTAAGGACGAGGAAGAGCATGCTATACATCTCAAGGAGGTTATGGATATGCTTAGTGCTCATCAGTTAAAAGCCAAGTTCTCCAAATGCCATTTCTGGAGAAGGGAAGTTCGGTTCCTTGGGCATATAGTTTCTAAGCAAGGCATAGCTGTGGATCCCGCTAAAGTGGTGGTGGTACAAGACTGGAAAAATCCGAAGAATGCAACTGAGGTGAGAAGCTTTCTCGGTCTGGCAGGATATTATAGGAAGTTCATTAAGGACTTCGCTAAGATCTCAGCCCCTCTCACTAAGTTAACGAAGAAGAACTTAGTCTTTGCATGGGACTTAGAGTGTGAGCTTGCTTTTCAAAAGCTCAAGAAAGCCCTCACCACAGCTCCAGTTCTAGCATTACCCGATGGAGGGAAGATGTTTACCGTGTACACCGATGCATGTGGCACGGGATTAGGCGCTGTCCTGATGCAGGAGCGGAGAGTGATATGCTTTGGGGGTAGGCAACTCAAGGTTCATGAGAAGAACTATCCCACTCATGATTTGGAGTTGGCGGCGATCGTCTTTGCACTCAAATCCTGGCACCATTATCTTCTAGGTGAAAGGTTTGAGTTATACACTGATCACAAGTCGCTCAAGTACCTCTTCTCGCAGAAAGATTTGAATCTGAGGCAGCAGAGGTGGATGGAATTCTTGGCATCATATGACTTCGAGATAACTTATACCCCTGGCAAGGGTAATATCGTGGCGGATGCGCTAAGTAGAAGAAGGTTGACTTTGAGTCCCTTGTTTGTTGAGATGAAGAGCCTAGAGTTCTTGGCAACCTTTGATTTAACACCTGCTCTTGAGTCGATGACTGGTTCGTTAGCATCCCTTGAGATTAGACCTACACTTCTTGATCAAGTTGGGGCTTCACAGAGGGAAGACCCGCAGATAGTCGAGATCATGGACAAGTTGATTCGGGGTGAGACGTCAAGTCACCTCGCTAGATATACTATTGATGACAAGGGATGGCTAAGGCATGATGGAAGACTATGTGTCCCACGAGTGGGAGATTTAGTAAATAACGTTCTTGAGGTGGCGCATCACTCGAGGATGACCATACATCCCGGAGGGGATAAGATGTACCGGGACATGAAGCGCATTTTCTTTTGGGATGGGATGAAAAAGGATGTGGCAGAGTTTGTTTCTCGATGCATTGTTTACCAACAAGTGAAGGCCGAGTCGAAGAAGCCCGGTGGGCTACTGCATCCATTGGAGGTCCCGCTATGGAAGTAGGAAAGTATCTCTATGGATTTTGTGGATGGATTGCCGAGATCAAGGAAGGGGAATACTAGCATATGGGTCATAGTGGATAGACTCATGAAGAGCACCCATTTCATTCCAGTAAAGAGCAAGAGGACTGCATCATGGCTAGCATCTGTTTATCTTCGGGAGATAGTGCAATTGCATGGGGTTCCTTCTAGCATAGTGAGCGATCGTGACCCAATCTTCACTAGCCAATTTTGGAATAGTTTTCAAGAAGCGATGGGTACGCGATTGAATCTAAGTACAGCCTATCACCCATAGACGGATGGCCAGACCGAAAGGGTGAATAGGGCACTAGAAGATCTGATGAGGATATGCATTCTTGACTTTGGTGGCACTTGGTGTAACGACACGGGTTTCGCCCGACCTTAATCGATCGCAAAATCGACCAAGACCGTTCAAAATTCGCATACGTTAACTTTGGGAATACAACACATCAGAACAATAACAGCAGACTTTTATTACATCAAGATAATATAACATCATAGTACAGAATATATCAGAGTACATCGAAATTAAAATACAGCGGAAGGAAAATTTACAATAAATTAAATACAGTGCAGCGGAAATAAAATAACTAAGGCAGCGGAAGGCTTCCAATGTTCTGGACACAGCTTTAAGCTTCAATCCAGGATCCTGCTAAAGAGGTAAACCTATAGACAAACTGCTCGACTGCCCGTGTGGAGAAGAGGGCACCTGAGTTTGCAAAAAGGTGGAAACAAACAACGGGTCAGTCTTGGGACTGGTGTGAGAATTCTTAACTAATAAATCACTATTAATAGGGCAAATCCAAAGACCACGCCGCTAATACGGAACAGGTTTACTCTAATGGATTGCCGTGCATAACTTAAAGTAAATCGTAAAACAACGCAATGCTTTTTAGAAAAATGAAATCACCATAAGACTCAGGTCCCATCACACAATGCAACGCACACCAGAGGATAGAGTTTTACCTTATGGTGATCAAACATGATAAGTACGGCAAATACGAGTTTGATATTATTATTAGTGTGTATATGTTTTAAAAACAATTACAATCATAATGTATCAATCCTAGGAAGCATAGGTACCATATGCTATGCCTCCGTACTAGTAATACAATCAAAACCGAATGGCACGTATTTGAAATTGGTTTCCATCATGAGTCAAGGCTAGGGAGGAGCTCCTTACCGATTCGAGACACTCTAGCTAATGCCTCATGATTACCCGCAGTTAACCCTTGGAAATGGCAGGGCCGGTCCTCAAATACAGCTTAGAGGATTGGCAATTCCTAAGCACACGTTCCCCGGTCCTATAGGACCTATCCGAGGCGCCTCATTCCATCATCCACATAAGTAAAATGTCAGGGCTGGTAGGTCACTGACACCACTCTAGCTAGAAAGAAACGTGCTGCTCTCCCTGCGTTCCCTTCTCCCGTTTTAGACTCCGCCGGTGTGTGAGGCTCGTGAAGTCACGTCATACACAAAGCTATACCTAAACAGGTTATGCTTTGATCGTCCCACAAGGCCTGCTTTTCAACAAAGCCTTGATCATATGCATCTTAGCATGACACATCATCACTCCGTATCACACTACCAATCCTTTGCCGAAATATATGAACGGGTGTTAAGCAAGAGAATAAATTCTCCGCCACCAAACATCCCTACATTCGACCGAAGATTAATAACATGATATATAATGGAGTACGATGTCAGACACACAATCCATTTATAAGCTTATGCACTGGGTCTGCGCGAAAGCCAAATCTGTTCAATCAACATGTTCGTTCGGACGACGACCATGACCTTGACTTGGGAGCAAATCAATTCAAAGTCTCAATCGCTGTCCTCCTGAGGGGAAGATTGACGGTCTTCATTAGTCGTCTTCTTCTTCAATTCTCATCGTCGTTTGATTATTTGGAATGAGATTAACTCGGTCTTCCCAAATAATCTTCGTATATATATGTAAATATATTGAAAACTCTTCCTTATCGTTATTTCTAATTTATAACGATTATTTCCTATTTTATTTATTTAAAAATAATTAAATCTTTAATCAATGACGATTCAGGTCAATGGCGATTTTGGCGCTGTTTTCAATCAATTTTGATTTTCACATATCTCGAAATCTAACCGTTGGATTTTGACGTATTATATATCGTTGGAAAGATTTTTCCAACACGGTCCTAACGATTTCAGTTTCGAGAAAATCCGACGGTTGGATCTCCTTGTATAGTCGTTTTCAAGTTCGATTTCAAAACGCGAACTACCGTGCTCGATTCGTTTAATTTTATATATATATAAATATATATATAAATAATTCGTTTAATTCATCGTTCTTACATACATCTCCCCTTTTCCTTTTTTTCCACTTCTTAATCTTACATGAAAATGTAATTTATAATTAGACGGTGAATTATTCCCTTTTATTTTATTTTTATTTTAAAATCTTTATAATTTACATTAAAATGTAAATTATAATTCATCGCTCTATTTATTCCATTTCATCTTTCAATTATATTATGATTCCATTTACATATACAAAATACTCATTCTCTTTCTAAATGCATTCTCAATCTCAATTACATCTAAAATGTAATTTTATTTTACGATGACATTTCCATTCTATTCACATTATAAATAATGTACATTTCCTACGATGAAAAATTCTCTTTTAATATACATTAAAAACAATGTATTTTTATCCTACGGTATGTCTTTCTTTTTATAATGTTACCTTAACATACAATGCATTTTCTATTTTTATTAACATTGAAAATAATGTTAATTTTTCTATCTTTACATTACACATGAAAAATGTATATTTTGATACATCGCAAATTCCTACTTTATATTTACAAAATAAAGAGTAAACCTTGTCATTCGGTGAATTCCTACCTTATTTTACAAATAAAAAGTAAATCTTATCATACAGTGAAAATGCCAACTTACTTTTATAAATAAAAGTGTACATCTTATCATGTGGTGAAAATACTCTAATATTAACATTATAAATAAATGTTAATGCCAATTTCTCTTACAATGTAAATTTCTCTTTTTATACATACATTAATAAAAGTGTGTTAATACATACGGTGCAATCTTCTTTTTAACCGATATCAAAAATAATGTTAAACAATCTTTTCTTTTTATATAACATTAAAATAATATTAATAAATCATATGGTCCACTCTCTTTTAATATTTACATTAGAATAATGTAAATCAATCTTTCCTTTTCATATACATTTATAAATAATGTACATTTTTCTTACGAGGTAAATTCTCTTTTGTTTAACATTATAAATAATGTTAATCTTACATACGGTTCAATTCCTTTTTATTAACATTAAAAATAATGTTAAATTTACATACGGTTCAATTCCTTTTTATTAACATTACAAATAATGTTAAATTTACATACGGTTCAATTCCTTTTTATCAACATTACAAATAATGATAAATTTACATACGGTTCAATTCCTTTTTATTAACATTAAAAATAATGTTAAATTTACATACGGTTCAATTCGTTTTTATTAACATTAAAAATAATGTTAAATTTACATACGGTTCAATTCCTTTTTATTAACATTACAAATAATGTTAAATTTACCTACGGTTCAATTCCTTTTTATTAACATTAAAAATAATGTTAAATTTACATATGGTTCAATTCCTTTTTATTACCATTAAAAATAATGTTAAATTTACATACGGTTCAATTCCTTTTTATCAACATTACAAATAATGATAAATTTACATACGGTTCAATTCCTTTTTATCAACATTACAAATAATGTTAAATTTACATACGGTTCAATTCCTTTTTATTAACATTACAAATAATGTTAAATTTACATACGGTTCAATTCCTTTTTATTAACATTACAAATAATGATAAATTTACATACGGTTCAATTCCTTTTTATTAACATTAAAAATAATGTTAAATTTACATACGGTTCAATTCCTTTTTATTAACATTAAAAATAATGATAAATTTACATACGGTTCAATTCCTTTTTATTAACATTAAAAATAATGTTAAATTTACATACGGTTCAATTCCTTTTTATTAACATTAAAAATAATGTTAAATTTACATACGGTTCAATTCCTTTTTATTAACATTAAAAATAATGTTAAATTTACATACGGTTCAATTCCTTTTTATTAACATTAAAAATAATGTTAAATTTACATACGGTTCAATTCCTTTTTATTAACATTAAAAATAATGTTAAATTTACATACGGTTCAATTCCTTTTTATTAACATTAAAAATAATGTTAAATTTACATACGGTTAAATTCCTTTTTATTAACATTAAAAATAATGATAAATTTACATACGGTTCAATTCCTTTTTTTTAACATTAAAAATAATGTTAAATTAACTTATACCATGTAAATTTAATCTTTATATTAAAATGCAAATTCAATCTTCTAGTACAATGTAAATTTCCACTCTTCTTATTACATTAACAAGAATGATATTTTCCTACGATGAAAATTATCTTATTTTTAACATTAAAAATAATGTTAATCAATCATACGGTGAATTCTTTTAAATAACATTAAAATAATGTTAAACAATCATGTGGTATCCTTCTTTTTAAATTAACATTTAAAATATAAATGTCCATGAGTCATACGATGTAAATCTTCCAACATTAACATTAAACAAAAATGCCAATTATTCATACGATGTAAATCTTTTAATTTAACATTAAACAAAAATGCCAATTATTCATACGATGTAAATCTTCTAATTTAACATTAAACAAAAATGCCAATTATTCATACGATGTAAATCTTTGTTTTGGAATTGATAAGTTAAATCAATCCAATCCTAACACAAGGGATAACATACAAATGGTGACCATTATATTCTCTTTTACTTTACACTAAAAATTGAATCAATGTAATTTCAACCCAAAGCGATAACATGTGATAGCGATAATCAATTTCTTTGATGATAAATTAAATCAATACAAAATGATAACATGGCAGTGATAACATGACATCATGACATCAAAAGGGATACATCCTAACTACTCAATCATAGAACAAAGCATCACAAACATATCTGAATCATTCATCGTACTGGAATAGTTTAATTTTATTAAATTTTAAATAAAAGAACTCTCACCTTGTTTGGATAGAATTATAATAAATCCAAGAAATGTTCATAATGTTCCAGTCAATCACAGAAGGTCCTAATCGTCGTCACGGTTCTAACGGTTCTGAAATTTTCAGAATCGAAGTTCATATGCATTAGTTATCAATGTTTTAAACATACTGGTTTTTAACAACTGCTGCAGTCACGCTTAAAAGCGTTGCAATTTCTGAAATAGAACTTACCTTGGAATTTTCAGTTTTGTTCAGAATTTCAAATCCGGATTTCTCAGCCTGTAGTCGATCGTTTTGGTCGCCGTTTCTTGGACAAGGACCGGCTTGGAGAGGGCTTTGATCGGCCAGAGGGGGGTGGCGTTCGGCGGCTTCAGGCGGGGCCCACGGCGGTGCGACTGACGGCCGTTTGGAGGGACGGGGCGGCTTCGATAGGCAACGGGGAGGGGCGAGACTTGTCGGAGATCGAAGAGCTCGGGAAGAGCTTCGATATGAGTGCTAGTTTGCTGATTATCGTTAAGAAATGAAAGAGAATTTGGAGTTCAAAGTTTGGAGCTGATAATGGGTTCGGCGGCGTGAAATATAACGAGGAGGAAGAAGTATACGGACCGTATACAGGCGTATTTATACCAGTATTTTAGGGTTTTATTTATTTAATTATTTATTTAATTAATTCTAGAAATTACTGTTTTCACATACGATCTCCAAACGAAGCTCAACGACTCTCGAACCCAATGTTTTGACGTCTTCTGAACGCGATGGCGCTATTCCCGAAGTCCAATTCTGAAGTTATACGCATGTTTCTTTTATTTTTAAAATAAATCCTTTATTTTCAATTCAACGTAAATATAATTTTGCCGGGGCCACATACGAAGTCGGAAAAATCCGGAAAAATTATTTTTGGCTTTCTTATGACGATACGATCACAACAAAATTTGTTTCGTTCAATTCTGAGACTTTTTGAAAAATGGCTATTTTCAAGGCGAATATATTTAATATTAAAAATACATTTTGAAACAAATATTTTCTGAAACTAGAAACATATAAGTGTTTACTGTTTTTCAATGCAGAAACATCATTTCGAACTCAATGGAAGTAGTTTCGAGTCGAAATTCCTTTATATGCAAAAAGTAGCCTTTTTGACCTATGCAAATTACCTAGCGACCTTTCTAAAAATTGAATTGGCCATAACTTTTGATTTCCGCTATGAAATTTCGATTTTTCGGATCCGTTGGAAAGATATTTTTAAATAGATTCTACTATTTTTGGTTTCACTAAAATCCGTTAAATTTTGCGTCCTGTACGGTCAGTCAAAGTTCAAGTTTGACTTTTCAAACTACCGCGCTATTTCTAACTCTTTTTATAATTAAAATTAAATTATTCATTCTAACTTCGATTTGAACCAAATTTGTGATCATTATTATTTAAAATAGATTATTTTAAATATCAAAACTCATTTAAAATCACTTAAAATAAAATTTAAATTGGCCCCAAAATTCAGGGTTGTTACACTTGGGAAGACCATCTTCCTCTCGTAGAGTTTGCTTATAATAACAGCTACCAAGCAAGCATAGGGATGGCACCATTCGAAGCTTTGTATGGTAGGTCGTGCAAGTCACCAACATGTTGGTGGGAGACGACGGATAAGCTTATACTTGGGTCCGACATGATAGTTGAGTTGATTCGAAGGCGGATGAAAACGGCCCAAGACAGACATAAATCCTATGCAGACAAGCGAAGGACAGACTTAGAGTTTGAAATTGGAGATATGGTCTTTGTGAAGGTTTCTCCCTTGCGAAATGTGGTTCGCTTTAGAGCAATTGGAAAGCTAGCACCAAGGTTCGTTGGACCCTTCCCTATCATCGAGAGGATTAGGCAAATGGCTTATAGAGTGGAATTGCCCGAGAAGCTGGCTGGAGTGCACAATGTCTTTCATGTCTCGCATCTCCGAAAATGCCTACATGAATCAGCCTAAGTGGTTGAGCCTAGCATTCTTGAAGACGTGGAGGTAGAGAAAGAGGCTACCCTTAGGCGAGCTCCGATTCGTATCTTGGGAACAGAGATCAAGAAGCTAAGGAATCGAGAAGTCAAGTTGGTAAAGGTTCAGTGGAGTGAAGCCGATGAAGACGCAACTTGGGAAACCGAGGAGAAGATGTGTGGGCTTTATCCATTCCTTTTTGGGGGTACATTCTCAATCTCCTTTCCTAATTAGCATATCTTTCTTTTGCTATCCATGTTTATCTTGTTATCTCGTTAATCTTGTCATGAGAACCTTAGGTAGAAACCCTTTGGATGAAACATGTATTTGAAACATGTTATGCTTGATGGTTGCAAATGGTTGCAAGTGTTTGCAAGTGGTTACTCGTGGATGCATGATACACGTTAGGCACCAAGATCGGCTCACATACTTTGATATTGCATATGCATGAGTGTTTATGCTTATTCATGGATGAAACTTGTTATGTTATCACGTGGATGTTGCATATGGATGAATGATATGAGCACTCATGTAGAGATTATAAATTATGTTAGGAATTTGCTTACATTTGGACTCATTGCACTAACATATTCTGCATTAAGGAGGTTTACTGAGTCAGTAACCACCTAATTTTCGCATTAGATAGGTGCATATACACACACTTTTGTATATATTCATACAGCATTAGAAGTCTTCTAAGGACAATGATTACTTGTGGATGATGTTTTGAGTAGATGGATGATGGATGGTAGGATACGTTCTTCCTAACTTGGAGATTTCGGGGATGAAATCCTTTAAGATGGGGAGAATGTAACAACCCGAATTTTTAATAACATGTTAAAACTAGAAGTCAGGGCAGAATTAAATCAAAGTTAAGAATCAATGGGAACGGGTCACGCCATTGCGTTCGTCTTGAAATTCTACTTGAAAACGAGTCCGAAATTTTGAAAATCGGAGTACGTATGACCAAGTTATGGCCCATAGAAGATTTCAGAAAAATCAGAATTCAGCCCGAAATTCAAATCCAGCCAGAAGTAGATTGGGCGGGAAATTTTCCCGCCCTACCCCAGGTCGACAGGGGGGTCGACTGGGGAGTCGACCTGCCCCCCCTCAGGTCGACTGGGGAGTCGACCTGGGTGTCGACCTGGGGGTCGACCTCCCCTGGTCAGACCCTGTTGGTCTGGTGCACCATTTTGCACCTTTGGTCTGCCCAGCTAGCCTGTGACGGGATTTGATGGTTCAGATCTAAATTAGGGTTAATCCTATGGCCTAAACTAGTCCCTACACCTATAAAAACACCCTAATACCTAGCCTAAACCATCACAAATCATCCTAACAACTAAATTCTGCCAAAATGCTCCCTAATCATGGCCTCCATCTTCATCTTGAGAGCTTCTAAGGAAAAAAGGAGCAAGCTTTCTTCTTTCTATCAAAGGAGCTACTTATTCTCAAGGCTATTTGTGTTGCTACATCATTCCTAGAGCTTCTACAACGTCTCTATCTTGTTTTATTTGGTTTCTAGTTCTCATAGCCACGCTTTGTAAGCCCCACTCTACTCTTAGATTTTAACTATGAAGTTAATATGAACATGTACCAAGTTGAAAATGAGATTTTTGGTGTAATACTTGTCTTGGGGGCTATATTTGTATGCATAGATCCATGTATGACACTTTTGATCTATGATTGTGGAACTATCATGAACCTAGTACCGTTCACTTTGATTTTTGGGTAGAAAGCTATGAGCTTTATCTTGGTGGTTATGCATAATGCGACATAGAACTTGGTGGTTATGCATAATGCAACATAGAACCTCTCATAACCTTGATGTTAACTTGCATATGATGTTGAACTACATGTTTATCACCCTATGTCAACTATTATCACGCTTCACCTTTGCCTATGATGTTGAACTACATGCTAGTTTATTTGCTAAGTTTGATGTCATACATGTTTTGAGGCCAATAACCTTATATGCTAGTTGTGATGAACACCTTTGCCTCAAATATCATCATGTTTAACTTATGACCACCTTTATCACCTTATGCCCCTTTTGGTCATATTTTTATGTTCCTTGATTCACTTGTGTTGATGCGAATTTACGTGCGATGGGGATACGTTATGGGTAGTTAGGCAAACTTGAAATAACATGAAAAACATGACTTGGAAATATGACATGAAACTTGATTATGCTTGAAATTTGAATATGGTCATGACATGTAGAAAACCATAAAGTGGCCAACTCGAGGTTGGGTTGAGTTTGTAGCGTAAACCTGCCCGGAACCGCCCGGCAAATCCAGTGGCTACAAACAATAGGACCCAATGTGAGAAGTTGGTCACATCGCGCTTGAAACCCGAGGTTAGACTAGGTTGTGGTGTAAAGCTGCCCGGACCCGCCCGGCATATCCAGTAACCACAACAAAGTCTAATGTGAGAGGTTGGGTGCATTAAATTAATTAATGCCACATGTTAGGGTTAAGTCATGAATCACTTGGAAACACTTAACCAACGTGATACATGATTGGATGGGGTTAAGTCATGAACCACTTGGGTACACTTAACCAACTTGATACATGATTGGATAGGGTTAACCACACTTAACCCGTTAGAAACCCTAGTTACGTGGTCCTTTTCAGCAGTAACCCTCTTGGATGTATCAACGATACCCTAGGGACTAGGCTAGGGTGGGGCACGATTACTGGGCTGATTGTAAGCGACAAGAACGACGGATGAGTTGGTGCGCCGGTGTAGGTTCAGGCGGACTATGGTCGTGCACATAGTCCGGAGTTGAAAAAGCAGGCACGGGCACCAGTAGGTTTAGACTATGCGTGCTTAATTCGTGTCAGTGGTTGGCACCCTAGGACTTGATACACCCTAGGGTGGACCTAGCACAGTTTGACTACATTCCGTGATTGGGCCGTATGACACCGACACTTGACGAGTTAGGCTTATAGGGAGTCGACTGACTAGACCGTGTAGTTGGGCCCCGACTTGGGTCATCTCATGATATTGGGCCAAGGGATCATCTCTTGTTAATACTTGACATGGGTTGGATTACTAGTACTATTGGTGCAAAACAAAACCTTGTATATGTGATGCCACACTTGATCTACCTTGTTATCTATTTATCATGCCAGTTAGTTACCATCTTTATGTTTCATCTCAGTTTCTCATGTTTAGTTAACTCCATTAGTTTTTATACTAATAGTAGGTAGGACTTACCAGTCTTTATGACTGACCCTTTTTCTTTCGCCTCTTTTCTTCCGTTCCCCCCCCCCCCCCCCAAGGTTCTTAGGGAGGGAATACTAGTACTTAGCTTGGACAGTTGGCATGTTTTCTTGACAACTCATGTACGGTTTGGACTTGAGCTTGCTATGGCTTCACCACTTCTATCTTGGGGATAGTTTACTTTATGTTATTTTCAGTTTATGTTTTCTAGAATTGTGGTAGTTGGAAAATAATGACTAAGTACTTTGATGTAAGTTGACTATTTGGTTTTGAAATGGTTAAGTATGGTTTTTAAATTCTACCGCTGCTTTACTTATTTATTTATCTATGTTCTGTCTTGTGATATCTTTGTGCATGTTTACCTAGACAACACCCCTCCAAAGCTAGTGCCAGCACTCGTGAGTGTGGCCCTAGCGGAGGTGGGGTGTTACAGAAGATTAGTTGTTGCCCCAGTCTCGGCCGGTGGAGGAATTGATGTTGAAGCGTTCAATCCTATCTCCAGTCGGTCGAGAAGGCGATCCATCAACTACTGCTGTCGTTCGAGGGGTTTACCCTGAGATGCCATTTGTTCTCTGAATTCGACCATCATCTTATCCATATCATCCCGAGTAACATGTCGAGATACATCTTCGTGAGAGGAAGCTTCGAGACTTGCTTCTGTGGCGTTGTTATCGCCAGCATCAGTAGTTGTACGGCGAGAAGATGTTAAATCTTTCTTTCGTTTGTTCGCCATAAGAAGAAGTGAACAGAGGCTCTAACGGAATATCGGTACTCAGCCCCTTCCTGGCACGCCAAAGTGTTGACGTCAAAAGTTGGTCACTAGTGACAGTCAACCCCCAATCGTGCAATCAACACACGAATAAAGATTATAAAATGCAGTAAAAGTAAAAAGAACGGGAAGCACACACAGAGTTTTTATAGTGGTTCGGCAAAGTCGGTGCCTACGTCCACTTTATATATTATTTCTTTTTTTTATTACAAATACAATGATTTTTCTATTTGAAGAAGAAAGAGAAGATGGGTATTTTCCCTTGTTCTTTTTGAGAGAGATTGAGAGAAATATAGAGTGGTCTGAAAGAAGTCTAAAAGAAACTCTCTCCCCCTACTCTTTTTAAGCTTGGAGGTATTTATAGGTAGAGAATGCAGCTTGGGCTGTTGTGATATGGTCCGACCATTCCAGGAAAGCCTAGACACGTGGAACCCATCAGTTGGTTTTAATAGCGGCTAGAGACGGATTCCACTATTAATAAATAGTATCATCGGAAGTTGTGGCTGACGTGGCATCTATGGAGAGGTGTATCAAAAGTAGAGCTTTATCTGGATTTGGTTTGACCACTTTTATTTCCTTGGAAGTCGGGATATACGGTGTAATGGCTCTGTAGAAGATTTCCACGTTGGCCCGAGATAATCGGTCGATGTGCCTTTTACGGAAGCGAAATACTCGGTCAACTGGGGAAGCGATTCTTCCAGAGTGAGATGTCAATTGACTATGCTGGACTTGGGCCAATATGTGACTGCTTTGGACCGTGCGTCTGCTGGGCTTCCTGAAGCGCGGCTTATATCCATTTGCGCGTTTGGGATTTGGTCTCGCTCGTTGAGACTCTTGCCAGAAAGAGGGTTAACAAACATTTACCCCCCAGATTTTAAATAACATATTTAGTATATTCAAAGCTCTCGTCTCTAGACTAGGAAAATTACTCGCCAAGCTAGGGATTGCCTTAGAACCATCTCTTGAGATTGGTTTGTTAATGGATGTATACTAGCATATTTTCCTACTTATGCCATATATTCCCAGCGCTCTGCTTAAGCCCTTTTTATCTTGCTTTAGTACTTCGCTAATTTAAGTATAAAATTCTTTTCTTTCCTTTTTCTAGATTCAGGAATGAAGCATTCGTTATCGGACAACTTTTCTCGCAAGCTGGTTTTGTTAACCCACAAAATCTTTTACAGTCTCGCCTTTGCCGCTGTTCGAAGCGTTCTCAATTATCTTTAGATCCTCCGCCTGAGCACACTTCCGAACCTTCATTCACTGATCAACGGAAGAAGGGGAAGCACGATCATGTATCTGAAAAAAGTGCTAATGACAAGGAGCAGGACCCGAAGGAGGGTGAGAAGAAGTGATGAACAAGGCGAGGATGAGACCCCGAAACGTCATAGGTCAACTAAGCTTTCAAATCTCAATCACCCTATTTCTCCGGAACAGCCCTTTGCAGCTTCTCAATCTATTGTCCCGACTTTTAGTCGGATCCAGATGATCCTTGACAGACCTCCCTATATAATTCTTCCCGGAAATTTGAAGCTTAAGGATCGATGGAGGTTGGGATTTAAGAGGAATGAACTTTGATTTGGATTTACACCCAAATGATAGGCAGGATGCTATCGAAGAATTGAGCACTATAAAAAACTGCATGAACTCAATACCACAAAGAGTCAGCTCGAAACGCAGTTAGATGAGGCCATGAACACAACCGGAAGTCGATTTGAGTCATGGAACAAATTTGGCTATGAGTTTCAAAGGTTAAACACCCAACATCTTGAGCATATTGAAACTTTGGAAAATGATAAGGTTGGACTGATTCATGTGATTAAGTCCCAAGAATTTGAAATTGCATCTTTAAAGGATGGAAATACCAGGGTATACAGCTTAGAGGCCGAAAATGAGAAGCATAGAAGTGAGGCTGAGGCTGCTAGAAAACAGGTTCAAAAAGCTCAATCTGCCCGAGAATTTGCCGAATCTCAATTGGCTTTGGAGAAACCCCCGGATGTTATCGCTATTCATGCTCCATCCTACCCTGCTAATGCTGAGCCCTCAAGTTCTCAAACTCCTCTTGCGGACCTTCCTACCATTCATACTGATAAGAACGCTATTGAAGTTCATTCTACCGATGAGCATGTTGTCCAGGATGATACTGTCAATTCGTGTACAGGAGATGGTAAAGAAAATGATGATATTTAAACCTGTTGTATACCCAAGTGCCGGTCTTCGCTTAATATTTTATGCTTATATTGCTGACTTTATGACCCTGTGACTGATTTGTGACTCTTTGATGACACTGTGTTTTACCTTGTTTGCATGGGACAGTGTTTTTACTTGTTGTACTGCAGCCTGTTATTTAGCTTTGTCGTACCTTATTTGTACACTGCATGTTGCACTTGCATCACAGTACACTTGTACCACAGTACATTTTGTCAATTACACGGTTGTAACGAACTTATGTTATGTAAAATTAGCATTGTTGGTTTGCTTTTGGATGCTATGGTTTGTACCAAAGTTCGTTACAATTTTATCGTTTTGGAAGCAATTAGCTCTTCAAAATTCTCTTAGTTATAGGAAGAATTCAGTTTAGTTGATCGATTCACGCCATTTTTCAGTGCCCCATTTTATATTAGTCATGCACTTAGTCGTATTCTCACTAGCCTGGAAGCCCAGACCCTTCGGAGATTAGACTTGAATACATGCCTCTGAAAAGGTTTTAAAAAAAATAAAGATGTATCCAACCGTATTTCTCGTTAACTTGGCAGTCTAAGTCCTTCGGAGATTAGGTTTAAATACATGTAAGTTTAATCCAATTTTATTTCATATCCATTCTGAATAACTCAAAATCGGAAATATTAAACTGGATACCCCCTTTCGGCTAGGATTTTTGTTAATGTTGGTCCTTCCAGCTTGTTGCCGATCCTTCTGGCCTAGGACTGGGGCTTCCAGCCTAGGTTTTGTCGTTCCTTCTGACTACTGGTCCTTCCAGCTTGTTGCCAGTCCTTCCGGCCTGATGATGGTACTTACAACATCAGGTTTTGTCAGTCCTTCCAATTGCTGGTCCTTCCAGCTTGTTGCTGGTTCTTCCGGCCTGATGATGGTACTTCCAACATCAGATTTTGTCGATCCTTCTGACTGTTGGTCCTTCCATCTTGTTGTCGGTCCATTCGACCTGATGATGGTACTTCCAACATCAGGTTTTGTCGGTCCTTCTGACTGGATGCTTCATCCCACGAGGCAGACGCTAGTTCGTTTGTCAAGTATTGTCTCATTTTTAAGAGATGGTGTCCTGGACCTTTCATATAAGAAAGTGCCTTTATGGTGGAAGTTGCAATCTTTTACTTGTGGGTCAAATTGGGTTGCTTCCACCTTTGCATCTCAAAAATCCCCTCTTTTTCTTTTTTCAAGGAAGTGTTTTTTGTGATGAAGGGTGCAGCTTCCTGACTTGGTGCCCATTTGTTGCGCTTCTTCACTATTTGATTATGGATAGCTTATCCCTTCGAGACTTGCAAGGTGGTGCGTTTAATCACCTTGCTTAGTTTGCATGATTCTTGTGACACTCAACGCTTGAGTTGTCCCATTTGGCATATGGTTGGAAAGCTTCCAGGTATGGTTGGATTGTAAACGAGTAGTTGTTCTTGTTTTGCCTACATCAAAAAAATCAACTTTAGCAAGAGTTTGCAAATACATGATTCATGCAAGCAAGTAGACTTTCCCATTCATGAATTTTTATATGTACATAGCTCAAATGTAAAGCTTGCAAATATTTATGACTTTTTACAACAGATTTGAACAATGCATTATAGAAAGTAGCGGTGGAGATGCTCGCTATTCCAAGCTCAAGGAATCTGGATTCCATCTGTGGTGTCAATTTAAAGGTGCCATCTCATGGTTCTTGGCTTATAACATAGGGTCCTTCCCAGTTCAGTCCAAAAACTCTGGTTCCAGTCATTACTTTTATTAGCACAAGGTCTCCGATTTCGAAAGTCCAGTGTCTGACTTCTGAATTAAAATGTCTAGCCACCCTTTTCTGATGCACAGCACCCCTGAGTTCTGCTTCCTTTCTTTTTTTCCTCGAGCTGGTCGAGATCCTCAAGTTTTAATCTCTCATTTTCATCTTCATTAAAGTGAATTCTCCTATGAGTACGAACTTCTAGTTCCACAGGGATCATGGCTTCTGAACCAAAAGCCAAGGAAAAGGGAGAGTGCCCAGTTGCAGTTTTATGAGTTGTTCGGTACGCCCATAGTGCTAGCGGAAGCTCATCTACCCAACCACCTTTGGATTTCTCTAAATGTGTGATTTTATGATCTTGTTAACCGCTTCCACTTGCCCATTTTCCTACGGGTGGGCTATTGCTGAAAAGCTCTTCTAGATTTTAATTTGACATGGAAGTTTTGGAACTCTTCACTCTCAAATTGGGTTCCACTGTCTGTGATAATTTTTTGCGCACTCTAAACCTACAAATGATGTTTTTCAAGACAAAGTAAATAACTTTATTAAAGGTTATGGTTGCCAACGATTCCGCTTCAGCCTACTTGGTAAAATAATCAACAGCGACTATGGCATATTTAAAACCAAACTTTGTGGTGGGAAGTGCTCCTATGAGATCAATGCCCCAGATGGCGAATGGCCATGGGCTGACCATTTGGGTTATGGTTGTGGATGGTATTCTAGGAATCTTCGCAAATCTTTGACATATGTCGTACTTTTTAGTGTATGCTGCGAAGTTTTGATTTATATCCGGCCAGAAGTAACTGTATCGCAGAATTTTCTTGGCCGATGTCTGACCACTAGTATGGCCTCCGCATTCACCCCTATGCAATTCCATCATGATTACCTTTGATTCCTTCTTTATAACACATCGAAATAGGGGCATACAAAACCCTCTCCTGTATAGTCACCCATCTTGTATGAGATACACAAGAGATTTTTGTAAAATCTTTCTTTGATTCTTGGCTTCCGCCAGGAGTGCACCGGTCATGAGTTACTCTTTGATTGGTGTCATCCATGAGTCTGGCTCACCGTTTGTCTCCGTGACCCAATCCATCTCAATTTGTTCCATGCTGGGACTGGAAAGGACATCCACTAGAACTAATACCATAAGTTGTGCATCTCTTGTGCTCACATACTTTGCCAGTGAATCCGCCTTGGTGTTCTCTTCTCTTGGAATGTGAGATATGGTATAATGTTCGAAACCCTCCAGTAGTTCCAAAGCCTTGGATAGATAAGTTGGCAAGTTACCCATTTTGGCTTGGAACTCCTTCCAAACTTGACATACCACCAATTGCAAATCACTGAAAATTTGTAAGGTTTTTAGCTGCAATTCCATTTCCAGCTTTATTTCTGTGATGAGAGCTCCATGTTTGGCTTCGTTATTTGTCGATGGAAATTCCAATCTTAGCACATAGCAGGTGGATCTTCCTTCAGGAGTCTCTAGGGTTACTCCTGCTTCAGAACAGTAGTCGTTTAATGCTCCATCGACAAATAGTTTCCATTGAATGTCGGTTTCGACAACAGGTTCCTCTCTTTCCTCTCCTCGATCAATGAACTCTGCGATAAAATCCGCAAGTGCTTGTCCGTTGATTGCTTTTCGGGGGTGGTATGTAAAGTCATACTGACTAAGCTCGATATTCCATTTCAACAACGTCCCGAAATTCTCTGGGCAGAATAAGACTTGCTTCAAAGGCTGATCGGTGAGGACCTTAATAGGATGAGCATGAAAGTAAGGTCGAAGCTTCTTTGAAGCAATAAGCGAGCTTTTCCAACTTCAGATAATTCAATTTTTCCCCAGTCAACCTTTTACTAATGTAATAGATAGGCCTTTGGACTTTCGAATCCTCTTTCACTAAGGCTGCACTCATAGCAAGGGTGGACACTGCCAAAAATAAGAGCAAATCCTCTTCGTCATTGGGCTTGGGGAGCATCGGAGGTTTTGCCATATGCAGGATTAGTTCCTCAAAAGCTTTCCAGCATTCTGGAGTCACTGTATATCTTTCTTTCCTTTTCTAAGGGCATCAAAGAAAGGAAGGCATTTGTCTGTTGCCCTTGATTTGAAGCGATTCAAAGCTGCGATTTTCCCGTTTAAGCATTGAAGCCCCTTCTTGATTCTCGGAGCGTGCATCCCTCTCAAAGCTGATATCTGAGCGGGGTTGGCCTTTATGCCACGGGCATTGACCATGAATCCTAGAAATTTGCCTGAAGCGACTCCTAAAGAGCACTTTAGAGGGTTCAACTTCATACTGTACTGGTGCAGAATATCAAACATCCGGGCTAAATTTTCCAAATGATCGACAACTTTCTTTGACTTCACTAGCATATCATCGACATAAACCTCCATCATCCTGCCGATTTGCGCTTTAAACATAGTGTTTACAAGCCGTTGGTAAGTTGCCCCTGCATTTTTTAGGCCAAATGGCATCACTTTGTAATAGTATAGGCCGAGATTAGTTGTAAAACTCGTATCTTCTTGATCCAGTCCATACATCATGATCTGATTGTAGCCTGAATATGCATCCATAAAGGAAAGCAGCTCATGTCCAGCTGTAGAGTTACTAGCTGATCTATCCTGGGAAGAGGGAAGCTATCCTTTGGGCAGTCTTTATTGAGGTATGAATAGTCTATGCAGACTCGCCATTTTCCATTTGCTTTCTTTACGAGTACGAGGTTGGAGACCCAACTTGGGTAGGTGGACTCCCAGATGAAGTAATTCTCCATTAACCTATCAACTTCTTCCTTTAGAGCTCTCGACCTTTCATGCCCTTGGGTTCTTCTTTTCTGTTTGACAGATGGAACACGTGGGTCAATGTTAAGCTTATAAAACGCAACATCCGGGGATATGTCGCACATGTCGGAATGGATCCACGTGAACACATCCAAGTTAGCTTTCAAAAAGACAATTAATTGACTCTTCAATTTCGGGCTCAACTGAGATACTATATTCAAAACACGGTTTGTATCTTTCGGATTAATAGCAACAGGAATGTGATCTCAGCTAGAGCCACTCTTTCATCCCATACACTGGATTTTATAGTATCATTTTCTTTCCGCGCTCCACTGTGCTCGCCAATGCAAGGACCTTGCTTTAATTTCTATAAGGGGTGGTCTCGAATGCGGAGCGGAGCCTACGCACTCTTCCCCATGTCTTTCTTCTTGGCCTCACGCAGCTTTGTCATATAGCAATCCCTTGAAGTGGCCTAATCCCCCTTGATTACACCAACTCCATTTTTGGTTGGAAACTTCATGGTTAGGCACCATGGAGCTAGAACGATTTTGAAGCCAGTTAGGGTTGGTCTCCCGAGAAAGGCATTGTAGATGGTGAGTTCATCTACCAAGACAAAAGTTTGCATCATAGACACTTTGCGTTCTCCGTCCACTAATTCTACGAGCAAATCGATTATACTAATGGGTTATGTAGGATGTCCTATGAACCCATGAATTTTACTCACACATGCCTTCACATCCATCATCGAGAGGTTCATTTTCTGAAAGGCATTTATGAAAAGTACATTAACTGAGGCTCCTGCATCAACCTGGACTCTTCTCACAATTGCAGGGCCGAGGCCGACTGTGATCACCATGGGATCAACAGTTGGCGTAAGTAGCGTATCAGAGTCTCTGTCCTTGAACACTACATCATCAGCTGAATTTCTGGGCATTTTCATTGGAAATTCATTGCTCAAGATCAGGCATCTCTCTTCTTTTGAAGCACCCTTCAGCTTGTTAGCATATTTTTCCATATCCCCCAGCTTCTTCCTGCTGGGTGGGGTCCTCCAGAAATTGTATTGATTATCGGTCTCGAGTCAATAGGAGCTTGAGCTTTTTCACTGGAGCCAGGTTGAGTGGTAGCATTACCCTGCCCTTGGGCAGTTGGAGCATTTTGAGGATTCCTTACATATTGCTGAAGTTGGTTCTTTCTGATGAGCTCCTCAATCAGGCTCTTCAAGTGCCGACATTCATTGGTATTGTGACCCGGCTGGTTATGAAAGCGACAGAATTTGCCGGAGTTGGGTTGCTACTCTAGAATTTTCTATGGCTTTATTTGAGGAAAAATGCATGAATCATTTGTAGCGGAGTAAATCCTCTTGGGGGTTTCATTCAGGGGAGTCAATTTTGAATGCTTGTAGAACCGTGTCTTCTTGTAGGATTTGTTATCCTTTCCTTCGTTTCCCCTTTTCTACCTAGGGTTATTCTTTTGCTCACCTTGGACCTCACTGCCTTTCCTTTCCTCGGTGGCATTACTCTCTACAACATTCCGGGCAGTGGGTGGATCATCCTCCACGCTCATATACTCATCAGCTTTCTTATATAACTTCTTCAGAGTTTACGGGTTTTTTCATCTTGAACCACTTCCCAACATCTGACTTCTTATCAATAACACCTTTCAATGCTGCTAGAAAGTACCAAGGTTCTGGTTCTATAAATTTGGCTACCGCAGCGTGAAACCTTGTAAGAAAAGCTTTGATCATCTCTCCAGGCATTTGCTCCATTTCGCTAAGTGACATCACATCCCTTACTTTGGTCGTTTGTAGTTGGAATTGGTCTTGAAACCTTCTTTCCAAATCAACAAATTAATCAACACATTTAGGCAGAAGCCTAGTGAACCATAGCGAAGCTACCCCTTCCAAGCATACGGGGAAGTATAAGCATTTTATCTCATCAGTGGCCCTAGATCCGTTCATGTGTTGATCATACTTGAACAGGAAGATGTTCGGATCTCCAGTTCCACTATAGGGTGCTATTGTCGGGGGTGTGAATTTCTTAAGAAATTTCACTTGAAGAAACTTTTCTGTGAATGGGTTCTTGCTGGGTGAAAATTTTTGTTCCTTCTCATCATCTTGATGGGCCGTTTTTTCTTTCATTACTTGTTGGATCATGTCCAAAATGTGCTCCTCATCGCCAGTTCGTTCCACGGATCAGGCATCAGTCCCTTTACCAGTATGGTAATGGTTTAAGTTTCGATGCCCTGTACCTCTTTTGGGAGGTGCCCCTTTGGTGGGACTTGTGGCGCTCCGAGTTGCACATTTCTCGACATGTTGTGGTGCTTTGACTTTAGGGTCCTCAACACCGGCCTCCCCCTTGTCATCCATTAAGAAGTGGGATCGACTTGGGTCTGAGGCATAAGAGTCCTCTTTTTTGTCAGCATTGACCACGACCTTTGGATGCGGGGGATTGGCTTGAGCATTAAGCAAGGCATCTAGTTTTTCCATCATCATTTTAGTCGTAGCGTCCATTTTTTCATTCAAGCTAATTACCACCACATTCAGTTCATCTCGAGTTACAGATGGCCTCGAGGATTTTGCCACTTCTCGGTTCAATGTTTGTGGTGTAACTTCATTATTATGAGCATTTTTAACACTCGTAGTAGCTCTAACGTACTTGCCGTTCTTCTTTTAACCAGCCATGATTTCTGACAACTTTTTGAACTTTGAAGCGAATTATTTGATGGGTCCACTCTTTAGGCTTTGGGAGCCTATTGTAGCAAGCGGAATTCCACAAAACACCTTAATACACCACCAAAGCTATGGACCTTTTGAAAGCCAAAGCGGCCCCATGGTGGGTGCCAAATGTTTGACTCAAAATTGGCTCAAACACCAAGGGTGCTTTGGAAGCACTTTACCAAACAGTTAGATTTAAGGTAATAGGGCCACAATCACTAAAAAAAGCAAAGTAAAAGACAAGAGAATTTATAGTGGTTCGATCTTAGGTAGATCTACGTCCATTTTTGCAAGGAATTAATTACGACATTAAGGGTTACAAGACATAGAATCTCTTTTCGTACATTCATCTTCTCTTATTACAAGTAAATCTCAATTAGATCTATGTAAATTGGTGGAGAAATGATTGGATCAGCGGAGAAATGGTGAAATCGGTGGATGAATGATGAGAAATCTTCAAATGCAAGGAGTATGAAGGAGGATCTTCAATCTCTAAGACACTTGGTTGATCTCGATGGAAGCCATGGTGGATTAAGCTCTAGATCTTTTCCTGGAAGTGTTAGATGGTGTTAGGATCACCTGAAATGAGAGAGGAAGCAATTCGACAGCCCTTTAGGGTAGTGGAAATCAATCCCTTTTGTGGTGGAAGCCGTGGCCTATTTATAGGTGACCTCCCATGAAGAAATGAGTTGAAATTCATATATGCAGGCTGCTGGTCGCTCATCTATTTAATTACGAAAATGCCACCGCCTAACTGTAACCAAATATCGACAACTGTATCCAGCTGTCCCGTGCGAGCGAGTTTCATGTGTGTGAGCGAGTTGAATGGGTGAACGAGTGGTGAGTGTACGAGCGACCGATCAGGGTGTAGGGCAGGAGTAAGTGCGACCAACCAAGAATTAGCATAGGTCTTTCTCTGATCGACCAGTAGGTGGTATCTGAATGAGCAGTGGTTTTTTGACCAAAGAATGAATGAGCGAGTAGTATTGTAGATGCAGGCGAGCGAAGAGTGTATATGCGACCCCGTCGTACTTTGGGATACTTGTTTAAGAGACATATAAGATCGATCGACATAGTTTGAATGAGCGATTGTGAAGAAGGATGAGCGACCTCTACAAGATGTACAAGCATTATTGCGCTCGAGCCGTATCATTCTTAAGCTTTCTCATGTGTACAATCTCCTTGTATGTTCGAGCTAAGTTGTCACGCTCGACCCTGTTCTGATGAGCGGGCGACTCGATTGTTTTGGTGGCGGTGCGGGCTATCTTTATGTGCGATCGGTCTCCTAAAGTGCATAAGGGCGATCGATTTCTTTTGATATGAATGACCAATCCTCATGCCATGCTCGAGCCTTGGCTTATGCTCGAACCTGTTCCGTACGAACGATCTCCCCCTCTTACATGACCTGTGTTTATACGAACAACCTTGGCCTATTCGATCTGAGCATGTATGACCGAGCCTTATGATTCTCGTCCCATAGTCTCTATTCATATTTAATCAATCAATTATATGTATGATTCTTAAGGGATAAACACCTATTATTTCTGTTTGAGGGTAAAACCCGTTATGTAACAAGATTACACCTAAAGCTACCATTATGTTTCTATTGGGATCATTATGTTTCTGTCATATTAGGGGACACCTAATTCTATCATAAATCTTATTATATTAGTATTGGTGAAGGAAAATTATTTGAGAAGCATAGTCGACTCTATTTATTCTGCTTATCCTATTCATCTTGTTTATACTTGTTATATGATATTGTTATCTATCATCCAATCTTATATGCCTGTCATGATACTTTTATTTCTTTTTATGCTAAATGTCACTGGATTCGCTAGACTTTATGTCTTCCCCTTTTTGTTTCCTTTTATCTCTCTTCCTCCCCCTCCCCCTCCCCCTCAGGTTCTCAGGGTAGGAACGCTCAGGCGTGATTAGGACTTTCTCTTCTGTTTCTGCTTGGATCTGGATCTGCTTTGATGTATCGGCTCGACTACTTGTCTACTTTATTATGGCTACTCTTAGGGATTATGATTTTACATTTCTGCACTCTGATGGTTTTTAGCGCAAGGCAGATGTTTTAGTTTGATGTACTTGGTTTCAATATTTTAGCTTGATGTTGTAACTGGTTTTGTGACTACGATGTTTTCCTATTAAATAATGAAGTTTAAAATTTCTGCCGCTATTTATATATCTCTCTTGTGAGATTCTTTTTCTGTTTACTTAGAACGCTTCAGGAAACTTAATGCATTCTGATAAAGAGTGACATTAACGAACGTGGGGTGTCACATCGTCTCTGATACCAAATGAAACAACCCACATGGAGTGGGCCTAAGTATCGACCTAAAAAAGGTCCATTGAAACTTAGAGCCACTCTAAACGAATCGTTGGTTCTTGTAAGGAATTACGTTTGCATAGAAAAATAGATAGACACAGCCTTATGGAATCTCACACAACGGAACGAAAAAGTAAAATACCAAAATAAGATGTACCATATTATATGAAAATCCACATAATTCAAACACAAATTGTCAAGATACAATTATACAATAGGTACATCATTAAAATTCATAATTTAGAGTTTCCATAAGCAATAAAACAATGATAACTAATAATAGCATAATATCTCTGTAGTCCTCTTCAGTCTCCATCATTGCTTCATCCATAGAATCTACCCCACCGACTGACTTGTTGGATATGTTAAGGAGAGGAGTCAGAACATATAGTTTTGTGTGACAGAAAATAATATTTACTTAAAGACCATATCCTAGATATGGTAGGTTATATATGTCAACGCATGTCTACAAAACACAAGAAAACACATAAACAAGAAGTATCTAACCAATGAGGTGGATATCTGAGTCAATCGCTTAAAACATCCATTAGTGCATTTAGGTTGAAGACCCAACGAGGTAGGCATTCTCGGTCACTTAAGGCCTATATTGACTTATTTAATAAAGGTGGATTCCTATGATCTCTTATAACCCTGAGGAGGACCCTAGCTCCTTAATACCCCATCCTAATACATCACCATTCCTAAATCTATATTCTCACAAGTAATATGAGAAGTAGTCTCTTGCCGCTAAATATCAGTTTTAAGGTAGGCCCTTACATAGCCATTTAAGACCCCTCCGATGGGCATAACATGTTACTACGTAACTGATATTATGGTAGAACACCTATGCCGCTTAAGACTTACCCTAGACAATTGGTGAATCAAATAGTACGCAACGTACCACATAAACCAAGTCTGTCCCTAGGATGGCCCTTACAAGCTCCTAGAGGAAGTGGACATCCCCTGTGAACTACCCTACTCCGTTACCGCTATGCCTAACCACTTTCAGAGAAGGAGGACCCATGGACTTACTTTGAAGCTAATAAGGGTGGTCCCATGACTTTGGTACCTATCTAAGGAATAAACCTTCGAAAAGGATCCTAGTCCTAACCACTTAAGACTCAAACTAGATAAGAAGAGAGTCTACCACTTAAGACCTTCTCAAGGCGTAGTAAGCCTGCCTATTTCCGTACATATTAGGTTTATAAATATATATACACTAGACCTCTCACATTAAACCATCTACCTGTAGATGCTGGATATGTCGGGCGGTTCCGGGCAGAATTCTACTATAAGTGGGTTTAAACCTTGTGTCATAGTGTACTAAACTTGAATGGCCCATGACACCTAGACATCTAACATTAGCCGAACCCACTTGTGGTTGCTCGATTTGCCGATTGGTTCTGGTTGCTCGATTTGCCGATTGGTTCTGGGACGACTTCTACCACAAATGACGAGTAACCTTGTGTCTGTGTGTGTCATTATTAAATATATAGATTAGCCATTTTATACACACATGCAAGCAATCATCATATGGGAACATTTCAAATTCTAATTGTATTTTAAATATTTATTACGTCATCATTACATTGAATTACATTGATTACTCTACATAAATAGAATATTTAATACGTACAGTAAACGCTAGTTTTCGTATGGGCAAAGAATCGTTCTAACGGTGTAAATTGTCAAATTAATCTACATTCAAGGCATACAAGTTTAATTTCCACATCAGACCAATAACACATGGCGTAATGACATAAGGGAATAATTGATGATAGCAGTAATGAAAAAAATACAACATGAAAATCAAAACTTGCATCCCTAGGCTTATTGGAATAATTTACGTAATGAATCAAGAACAAGGTATAAATCATATACATACGTACACACGCACACACATACACACACACACACACACACACATATATATATATATATATATATATATGTACGTGTATGTGTGTGTGTGTGTTTGTATGTATGTATGTATTTTCATGAATACATATATACAAAGACCTTTGTTTAACCTAGTTTACCCTTTCTTATGTTGTTCATAAAAACGTTGACATTTGATTTGTTTCAAATCTAAATATGTTCAGATTATCATTTAATAGGGAAATCCAAACCTATTCAAATAATGTAACTAATCAAATCTAAACCTTTTTACATCACAAACAAAGATTTAGGTAAAAATGATAAATCACATCAAATAAAAGTATATCACCTAAATGTTCTCCATCCGCTACTAAAACAAATTCACAAACCCAATATCAATTGACAATTCTTGCGAAATATATATAAAAACATGAGATTTGGGGGTTTCATAGTTTGATATTATCGTTATTCCAAATCTCCCTAGGCATACTAATTCGTATAATAATATGCAAATGTAGAATATGCCTAAGAAATTACTAATTCCATTCACAACGATTGGAAATGTCATGAATTTGATGATGTTTTGTCTATTTGATGCGAACTCAAATCTCTAGAGACCTATATATAAGAATCAAATAAATATAATTCTAATATATATAAATCATGTGATTCCATATCTATATTCTAATTTAAATTCTTTGAGTAAAGAGATTAGACAAAGAAGAATAGATTTCTGAGAGAAGAAGAAAATCTATTATGAATTCCGCTGGAATTAATGGTAGAGTGGAGGCACAAATAGAGAGAGTGGCTAGGTTAGGTTATGGAGTCTAGGTGGTTGTTTATAAATTTTTGTGTAAAAAAGAACCATAGGATTACTAAGATTTAATCTTGGTTGTTCGTTCTTATAAATTAACCTTAAATCCTAACCCAAACCCAGCATTATTGGGCATTTTCAACGCCAGTGGGTCGACACCACTTATAGGGAGCGGTCGACCTACTAATCACAAATTTTCCCAGTAAACACTACGTAGGGCTGTAAAGTTTTATTTTATATAGCGTTAATCAATTTAATTTATTCCTTTTCTTTTAGACATTATTTTTGTTCCTTTGTATCTATCTCTTCGTTTGAAATTCAAATATATTTTGGTGCATTTTTGTGGGTTGTTACATTCTCCACCCTTAAATTAGTTTTCATCCCAAAATCTGTTTGAAGGAGAGAAAAACACAACTTGCTCTAAATATCCATGTTGTACACCCATGTTGTTTTTAACTCATCCCAAAACATCCATGGCTCGCAGTGATTGTGAACTACAGACTTAATCTCAACCCTAATGTGTATGTGTAATAAGTGATGCAGTATATGTGCAAAACTTCCTAATATGCTTATATTTCTATATAAGTGTGTTGTGCAATTGTGTTGCATCAATTAGTAACATCCAATCTAGCAACCGCAATGCATCCATAGTCATAATTTGGAGGAAAATTTACCCGAGAAAAGCTCTGGGTGGGTCTATCTCATTATCCTCAATTTCCCATGTGCTTCAGCTGGATCATTTCCCTATTGTACTCGGACGAGACGTACAGATGTATTGCAGAGTCTCTTGATTCCATGCTCTACAATCTTTGTAGTGGCACGGGGCACCTTGGACTCCAATTCGAGTTTTCCTATGTCCCCAATTTCATCAAGCTTGAATCTGATAGTATAATCATGAAGGCATTTCCTTAGATGAGATACATGAAAAATGTTATGAATCCCCGATAGGGGTTCTTGGAGATCCACACGATAACCCAAAGATTCTATCCTCTCGAAGATGCAAAAAGGCCCAATAAATCTGGGAGCCAACTTCCCAGTATTTCCGAAACGAACAGTCTTCTTGAGAAGGGATACTTTCACGAATACCAAGTCCCCAATATTGAACTCAAGTTCCCTCCTCCTCTTATCTGCACATGATTTATGGCGGTCTTGGGCTACCTTCATTCTCTTCCTAATCAAGGAAATCTTCTTTGTGGAATCACGAACAAAGTTTGGTCCGAGAAGAATTTTTTCAATAGTTTCCCACCAACAAGTTAGTGATTTGCATAGCCTCCCGTAAAGTGCTTCAGAAGGGGCCATACCAATCGTCGCTTAAAAACTATTTTTGTATGTAAACTCCATAAGTAGTAAATGCTACTCTCAAATTCCTCCAAATTCGATAATGCAAGCTCTGAGTAAGTCTTCTAGGATTTGATTTATTCTTTCTGTCTGGCCATCGGTTTGCGGATGGTATGTTGTACTTAAGTTGAGAGTCGTTCCTAAGGCTGCCCGTAGACTTCTCCAAAATTCACTTGTGAATAAGGAATCTCTATCACTCACTCTACTAGATGGGATACCATGTAATCTGACTATTTCTCTGACATATAATTGGGCCAATGAAGTTGTAGCCCTACTCTTTTTGATTGTTATGAAGTGAGCATTGTTGGTCAAACGTTCTACTACAACCCAAATAGCTTCATTTCCCTTTTGACTTCTTGGAAGTCCATTAATGAAATCCATGGAAATATGTTCCCACTTCCACATAGGAATCTATAAAGGTGACAGCAATCATCTGGGTTTTCCTTGCTTCTCTTTTACTTTTTGGCTTGTTAGACATTTAGCTACGAACTCGGCTACATCCCTTTTCATTCCTCTAATGGAGATTTCTCATCATATCTTTATACATTTTATCTCCACCGGGGTGTATGGTCATTTTTCCTATGACACTCCTCTAGAAATTCTTTTCTTAACTATTCATCTTTAGGGATGCAAAGTTGTCCTTCCCTAAGCAAACTCCCGTCATTGCCCAACGAATATCTAACCGAATATGGAATGATCTCCTTTTTTCCTGCTTTTTCCTTTAAGTTCCTTATTACTTTGTCAAGGTCTTGCATGTTCTGAATTCTTTCTCTTCGAGTGGGTTCAACAAGCATAACTCGAAGAAAACTATTAAAGGTTACGGGCGGGGGCTGCAATTTAAAGTTAGTGAGAAACTCCAATTGTTTCCATTCCAAAATTGCATTCAAAGATGCATGCTTTCTACTTAATGAATCTGCTATGACGTCACCCTTTCCTGGGGTATACTGGATCATAAAATCAAAAAGGAAATGTACTCCATCCACCGTCGTTGTCTCAAATTTAGGTCACGTTGAGAGAATAAATACTTTAGGGATTTATGGTCGGTAAAAAGTTCAAAATTCTCCCCTAATAGATCATGTCTCCACATCTTCAAAGCGAACACCACTGCAACTAACTCTAAGTCATGAACTAGGTACCTTTTCTCAAGTTCTTTGAGTTGTCTACTGACTTAAGCAATAACTCTTCCTTTTTGCATAAGAACCACCCCTAAACCAGTTCCGCATGCATCAGCGTAAACATTGAACATTTTTGAGCCAACGAGTATAATAAGAACTGGCGCACTAGTTAATACTTCCTTTAATTTTTCAAAGACTACATCGCATTTATTACTCCAAAAAAATACCAATTTATTCTTCGTTAGTTGGGTTAAAGGAGTAGCAATCTTTGTGAAGTCTTTAGTGAACTTCCTACAATATATGGCCAATCAAAGGAAGCTCTTCCCTTTTATAGCATTTCGGGGTATTTTCCATTACTTAATTGCCTCGATCTTTGCGGTTTCTACAGCTAAGCCTTTACTTGACATGATATGTCCCAAAAAATCTAACTTATTCCCACCAGAAATGGCACTTCGAAAATTTGGCTTTCAACCGGTTCTTTCTTAATACCCCAAGAACATGTGTTAAGTGACTCTTATGCTCTTTATGGTCCTTTGAAAATATAAGGATATCATCTACGAAGACTACCATAATTTTATTTAGAATGCCCTTAAACACTCTACTTATGAAGTCAACAAAAAAGCGGGTGCATTTGTTAGTCCAAAGGGAATAACTTCCCATTGGAACAATCCATCCGGCGTCCTTAACGATGTTTTATCCTTATTGTCCTCCGAGATCCTTAATTGGTGAAATCCAATGGCATGGTCCAATTGGGAAAATACTCGTGCTCCTCCCAAGTGGTCAAATTGGTTATTAATTCTAGGGAAAATGTACTATTCTTTTTTATTTGCTATTAAGTTCCCTATAATCCACACAAAGTCTTAGAGATCCATCAGCTTTGGTGGCAAATACAACAAGTGCACCCCATTCAGAGGTACTTCATCGAATGAAGCCTTTCTGTAGTAACTCTGAAATCTTCTTATCCAACTCTCTTCTTTCCTTATGCGCCCTATGCATTAAAGGTAAAGCTACTAGTCTAGCATCCTTCTCTAGATAAATACGAAAAGAGATTTCTCTATGGGGTGGAAGTCCCGTGACTTCCTCAATTACGTCCAAGAACTCACATACTATGGGGAATGAAGATAGTCCTTCTGAACTATGAGATAAGGTATATAATAAGGCTTTATCCTTGTTCCTAATGTGACAAGGAATTCTCACACTACGTCCTCCTCGACTCTTAAGATGAACAACTCTCTTGTCGCAGGCTAGGATGGCCCCATAAAATTATAGCCAATCCATACCTATGATAAGGTCATACCCCATAAAATCTGACACATACGCTTCGCAGAGAAATTCAACATCGTCGATATCCAATACTAGGTCTTTGCACATTAACTCAAGATACTTAGCTCCTCCGAGAGGGTTGGCCACCTCTATTAGATTACTAGAGATAGATAAAGGAAAGTTCAACAAATCAACTAGCCTCTTAGAGATAAAAGAACAGTTTGCTCCCGAATCGAACAAGCACTACATAAGAAAACAATTTTAACAACGTTTGAAAAACGCTGTTATATGATATTACAACAATGTTATAAACGTTGTATAACGACATGTGGTCGTAGGTGCGAAATATTCAACAGTAGAAAATAAACGTTGTTAAAATTTGTCATTTACAGTGTTTCATCCATTATGTTAATACTATGTACATAGATTCACACTTGACCTTTCAATAGCCTAGAGGAAACGCCATTATTACTGTTATAACAACATTTATTACAAGCTTAAAAAAGGTTATGTTGGTTTTAACAGCAATTCTGAAATGCTATGACTAATACATGCACATGCTTCATGAAGAACTTACTGCACGCTTTAAACGTTGTCATGTGTTGGTACTAATTTTACAGCATATATATAGTGTTGTGCCATTGTTACATTTGCACAATATGATTACCCTGAACCGCAGTTTTATCATATTTCAACCACATCACAAATGCAAATCAAACGAAAAATTATCATATAAAAACACAACTAGTAATCACTCTCATTAGTTAAATTGAACATTAAACAAAGCCATAGTATCTAAAAACAAGTTTTCACTAAATAATAAACAAAATGTGCTTACTACACGATGCCAAAATAACTTCAAAAACTTGAACATGTGATCTTGTGCCTTTTTTGCATCAACATTCTTCAACTACCTACAAGGATGAAATTTAACGGTTAGAGATCAAATATAAATTTAAATTAACATATTTATTAACTACTATAAAATAATACCATGTGAAAAATAAATAAATTGTTGCATCAAAGCTAACTCAACATTTGATCTAAAATTAATTTTACTTTGAAATTTATTACATTATGGAACATGTCTTTGCCTTTTAGATAAATTATTAAGTTCCAGAATGTGACAAGTGAGGCTATGGTGCAGAGAAACGAGCATGTGACAGTGGCTGCTAAGGAGAAACAATTGATACAGTAAGGCGAAGGCATGCTAGCAGGCTTGTTGTTTCGAACCAACGTTTCGAAAGAACAAGCGCAGGCGTGCTGGTTCGAAACAACAAGCGCAGGCTTGCTATTTCGAACAAGCAAGTATGCGCTTACTGTTTCGAACCTGCGTGCCTACTCTTGCTATTTCGAAACAGCAAGCGTTGGCTTGCTGTTCGAAATAGAAATCACAAAAAAAGCAGCAAATTTTTATAGATACGTGTTGATAGAGAACAAACTATATCCTATCCATAGGGAATAAACAAATATTTTTTATTTATTTTACCATTAAGAGGGTATGCTGGTCTCATTGTGATGGGGAACAAACTATACATTGTTTACAACAATCTGCTATGGAAGTATTATCTGTTCATATCAATATGTGTTAGTTATATTGTGATCATTGAAAGTTTTGTATCATGAACACGACTTATCACTACGAGTACGCATAAGCAATCCTATATCAATTTTTTCCAAATTTCATTTTCTAATAACCTACATAGACAAAAGCTTCAGTAATTCTTATAAAATTTTAATCATGTGAATATTTCGAAATTCCATTTTCGATATTATTAGTAAAGATTGTTATTATAATATATAAGATTTAGTTATATTTTATTAATTTTTATAAAACTTGGTTAACTTATTTAATTTTTATAATACGTGGCCATTTTTTATAAACTTACTTAATATTTACAGATCTTAATTAACTTATTATTACAATAAATCCTAGTAGAATATTACATTGTATAATTATAATTATTATAATATAAGATTTACTATTGTTTTATATTTTTATGTACTTAGTTAATTTGTACAAACTAAACTTTTTAGTTTTATAAGACTTAGTTCATTTTTATCGTACTTGGTTAATTTTTATAAACTTATCTAATATATATAAATCTTAGTTGACTTATTAATATTATTATAACTTTTAGTTAATTATTACTACTACTACAATAGAAGTTCAAGCTATATTTTATATTTTTATATGCTTAGTTAAATTTTTATAAATCAAACTTGTTAATTTTTGTAGAACTCAGTTAGCTAGTTTAATTTATATAATACTTAGCTAATTTTTAAACACTTACTTAATTTATATAAATCTTAGTTAACTTATTATTATATTATTATTATAAAAGATTTACTTATATTTTATAGTTTATATGTTTAGTCAATTATTATAAGCTAAAATTATTAGTTTTTATAAAACATAGTTATGTTATTTAATTTTTGTAACACTTGGTTAATTTCATAAACTTATTTAATATTTATAAACCTTAATTAACTTAATATTATTATAAATCTAAGTTGATTATTATTATAAATATAGTTTTGATTATAACGATAATTATTTTCATAGAAAAGTTAGTTATATCCGTATTTTATACATTTAGTTAATTTTTGCAAAATAAACTTGTTAAATTTAATAAAACTTAGTAAATTAGTTAACATTTTATAATACTTCATCAAAATTTATAAACTTATTTAATTCTAAAACTTAGTTAATTACATTATTATTATTAATAATAATTCATGACATATGTGAGTGCATACATAGTGCTACAATCACTCCTAAAAGCACATACAGACCAGCTAGCCCACGTATGCAAATAAAAATCATAGAGGTTCAGCCTTCTATTTCGATCAAAATATAGGCAAGGTTACGATCATTAAAGAAAATATGGTTAGCCGAAGAAATAAAAATATCATTATGATTGAAATAGAAGTTGATCCTGATACTTCATATTTTAAGGAGCCAATTGATTTTTTTTTTTTTTTGCAAATTACAGATGTGATTAATGATGCATTTTTAAATCAACAGATATTTATATGCTTCGGAGTTACAAATTTTAATATAGCACGGTGGATGATTGAGCGCTTAATGAGATGTTTTTACATGTAGGGTTGGATTAAGTGTTCCTGACTTGTGATGAGGTATGTCTTTTAAAACAAGGGAACCAGGAGTAACCATGGCTTCCTCACCAATTTTGATGTTGCCAAGAGTAGTGACACCTCGCCTAATAAGAGCAGCATGATCTATTTTAGGATGCATGTATCCAGTTTCTTTTCTAGTACCATATGATGTTATACCCTGCATTCAAACATTCATCATAACTAAATTAAAATGTATAGTTCTATCTATTTATATTATTAATTGAAAAGGCAATGGTTTGTATATGATTAAGCCTTACTTACATTTATCATCAAGTTATAATACTAATTTAATTGGAAAACATCAAGCGGTGCATATCTATGCATGCATCTGATGTGTTGGTAACCTGGTTTCATTAAGCGAATTTTGTCAGCCTTTTTTCACTCAAGCCAAAATGCAAAGTGCAAGAAAATGGAAGCCACAAATGAGAGACCATTTTTTACATTTAAACAACTATTATACAAAATTAAAACAAGGCAAGAAAAGCTAAGTAAATTATATACTACTTAACACATATTAAAGACCAAGTTCCAGTTACAGATGCATAATATTTATAAAACATATATAGGAGGAGAATTAAAATGTTATAGCAAACGAAGTTAAAACCCTTTTAAAAAAATGATCAAAAGCTCACGGTGACTAAACAAACATATTTCAATGTGCATCAAAATAAGAAGAATTACCTACATTGATGAAACCATGTTTCCTGTAACAGCAGTTTCCCCAGTGACTAAACCAGTTCCATGATCCAATAATATTCCTCCTCCAATTCTTGTAGCTAAGTATAACTGAGAAGTAATGCCAGAACTCAATTTACTTTCTTGCTGATGTTTATCCTAGTCCACGACTCTGTTTTGACATGGGTAATGTGTATTCCGCATTAGATGGCATCACGGTCCCTAATGCATATTGTGTTTCTATTTCCTATGGTACATATTATGAATCATACTGGTGCCTGACGTGGTAAATATAGGAACAATATTTGCATGTGTCATGATTTTTAAGATGTAAATATAGCCTGTTATACTAATGGTAACAGGAAAATTTTCATTTCAGCAAAAAGAAATGTATGCAAAATTTAAAATGGATATTTAAGCTATATCAATGGCAACAAACAAGGTCTCAATAACAAATTCATAACTAGAGTTTCACTGAAGTTTCAGCGACATCAATTTAGCATATATTTATTAGGAATGAGTCTAGTACTGCAAAGAATTAGTAAACCAGTTTATTAATCACACAATAAATGAAATACAAAATAACAAATAAATTTTCAAATAATATGTTTCAAATATAGAACATAAGTAATGTAGACAAGCAACAAAATAGTTTGCACAATTACATTCAAAGTATTTTTTTGGAAATATATGGGACATGTGTATAATTGGTACTCAAAGGAACAAGGACAATAAGGAATGGTATGTAAAAAATTCAATTCCATGGGGAAGGATACATCATAGCGCCTTAGCTACAGGGTGAGATGATTTAAAGTGAAAAGATTTACTTTCAATCTTACATGAACTACCTATACAACCTATAGAAAATAGAGTTACCCAAACCTAAATTTATAGGGGAGAGATGGTTTACATAGAAAAGTTTTTCTCTTATATCTGCTAAAGGAACAATGACTTTGTAATGTGTTACCCAATCAAAGATTTAGACAAATGAACTTAATACTGTACTTTCAAAATTGCAAGTCTAAGCTTGATGTTTCGAAGAAGCAAGTGTTGGCTTGATGTTTGAACCAGCAAGTGCAGGCTTGTTTGTTCAAAACAACAAGCTTGAGCTTGCTATTTCGAAATAGCAAGCGCGTTGTGCCATAGCTTGCTGTTTCGAATAACAAGCGCTGGCTTGAGTTTCGAACTAGCAAGCGCAGGCTTACTTATTCAAAACCGCAAGCCTAAGGTTATTATTTCAAAACAACAAGTGCGCGCTTGCTATTTCAAAACATCAAGCTTAGGCTTGTTGTTTTGAAAAAGCAAGCCTGCGCTTGCAGGTTCAAACAGCAAGCACGCGCTTGCTGTTTCGAACCAGCAAGCGCACGCTTGCTGTTTCGATGTTGTTTCGGACTAGCAAGCTTAGGCTTACTTGTTCGAAACAGCAAGCTCGGGCTTGCTGTTCGAAACAACAAGCTTAGGGATCATGCACATTACAATAGTACCAGGACAAAGCACACAAAAAGGATAATGAAGTAAGGAGAACATCTCCCTCAACTAAAACCAATTGACTACACCAAAACAAAAAGCAATATAATTTGAACTTGTTTCTTGGCAATTTATATAAAAAATGACCAGTGAAGATTATGAAAGTATAAGCAACAAATATGATAACAGATAGATATTTGATAGGTCCTCGGTTTCAAAACAATATACTAAGTTGACAATGTAATAAGATCACTTGTTGAGAAATTAATGACAATTTCTATATAGTCATTTAAATATGACCTGGTACAGTAAAATCAAACAATTGCAATAAACACCTAAATGTTGTTCTAAATTGATGCTGAAAGCAAATTTTCTTGTAGCGATTGGTACAGTGAAATCAAACGATGACTTATAAAATTAATTGTATGCACCTATTGAAAGAACGAATAGATATAGCGAGTTGTTACATCAAAAGCATGCACTCCTTATTATGGTGGAATATTATCAACTTCACTTCTGAGTTCCTAAAGCTATCGGCATTCAGACTTATGTTGCGCTGAATGTATTCAACAACTTGTGGATTTCCATCACAACTTCATTAACATCAGTTTTTGCTGGTATTGCCAACCCAGTCAATCCATATCCAGATCCATGTTCTAAAACTTTTTTGAACCTGAAAATATCTGAATGATTATGCAATAATAAGCCAAAACTTCTGCAAATGGCCAACAACATACTAGTCCAGTTTTGTCTATATTATATGTTGACGATACTACAATGTCATCTAAATAGATGTAGTCTTTAGTTCAGTGGTGTCTACATTATATTATTTACATTATCTACCTCTATATTACTTTAACTACAAATGTAAATGCTATAATAGAATACAGGGTAAAAAATTGCTTACTATAAACACAAAGCTCCATATAAAAAATGCATGGCCAACTTGCCCGGTCTCTTCTGCCTAAGACTTAGGAAATTGTGACAAAAAGTCGATGCAAAGTGTCCCTAGCTCTTTGGTCAATCCTTTACCATAATCTAGACCTATAATTTTTTTAGCAAAACATAAATATAAAGTGTAAGATAACAGATTCATGTTCTATTAAATAAAACTAGTATATCAATTATAAAATTAGCAAACCTGTAATGAACTTAAATGCACCAACAAGTCAACTCATATGCACCAAATTTAATACAAATCTTGAGAGTATTATGAGATTAATCAAATAGTAAACACATATGCACTAAAAAGTTAAAACCAGAATAACAAGATTGTTATGTGAAGCTGATCTTAGAATATTTATATTGCAAAATCAAAAAATCAAAAGAAAAACCAATGACATAAATTATCACAAAACAACACTGAATGTATCCAGACTAGAGATAGAAGTGATAATTTCTTTTAGTGAACATCTAATGACACCAATAGTAACATAGAATCAAGTGCAAATAGAAACAATCCAATTTTAAGCTAATAGATCTTTTACAAGACATATACATGTAAGTGCTAATAGAAACAGTCAAGTGCTTCTTTGTATCAAAAAACCAAATCAAGAACTCAATTCTTTTGTTAATTTTGCTACAATATATTTACAGCTTAAGCCCAAAGAAAAAAATACTTATATAAAATAAAAGGTCAATTTTAAAGCTTGGCCAACACTATGATTCCAAAAGCTAATTAATATGGCATTTATCTTACACATTGTTTCTTTATGTTGGTTGAAATTATTTTTTCAACTAGAGCCTATGTGTATATGTAATAAATGTATATGTTACAGGAGAAAGGAAATTTTATATTTGGTCCTAATATCTTAGAAGCTAGTGGAAAATTTTCAATTCAGTAAGGGGAACATCATATCCTAATATATTTACTTTAAATACACATACCCCTAAGATTCAACATGAAATGGACAACATGAAAATCCTTTCCACCATAAAGTGACAACATTATAGAAAAATAACAAAAGTAAATTCATTGTCCTTGTACCTAAAAGAATCTTCTCCACTTACTCAAGTGTTGCGATGCTTAGCCATGCTTGTACGTTTACGATATTTGATGTTGTTGGGGATGTGGTCATTAAATTGATTGAGTCCTGGAGGGAATCAGACACATTATCGAATAAGGTTTTACAAAGTTATAGTAGATTCTAATTGTTAACTGATCGACGCTAGAAAAGCGCGATATTTGTAATAAAATTCTGCAAGCGCACAGGTATGTAGCATACAGGTCGAACACAGGGAGGTAAATTAAAATTAAATTATTTATCTAATCTCTTGGGCGAGTTAGACGAAGCCTGGAGATTTGTTGAAATAAAAACAAATTGAAATTACAAACTTAGGATTATCATTGAATCTAATCAATGATTAATCACTAAAGAAAGTAAATTGCAAAACAAGCACAACAAGGCAGAAAATAAAAGTGCAGAATAAGAAGAACAACAAAAAGTAAATTAGGATTGTCGTTGAAACTAATCAAACGGCTAATCAGTAACAAAAAAATGTAAAATACAATTGGTGTTCTTCCAAAACTAATTGTGAAGACAACACCGATTGCTAAGAAAAAGAAAAATGCAGAAATAATAAAAAGAAGAACTGTTATTAATGGAGAAGAGAATATAGAATAGGATAGGATGGTGGCTACAATGACATTACAAGGGTATTTATAGTGAATAATCAAACCCTAACCCTAACCCTAATACAATGATAGATGTGCCTAAGGGAATTCACAAAAGAGTTTACAATGAGAGTCTCAAATGGGCCTTAGTTAAATCTATTAAATTTTTTGCCTTTCTTCTTTTCCTCTTGGTTCTTTGTCAAGCTTCCCTTGATTTGATATGTGCATGGCCTTTTTATCAATCATTTTCTTGTTCAACAGCAACTAGATGTGGGATCTTCATCTACAATTCTTCAAAATGTAAATATATAGCAATCTGATCTCCATTTCTCTACTTTTCTGGTTGCATGCGGGCTGGATTGGAATATCTGTAAAAGTAACAAAACAATACCCAAGTAATATTTATTTATATACAAAAGATAAGATATAAGAGCATAAAATAAACACATTTCTATGTCAATCATTAACAAATTATACAAAACATGCAAGAAGTAATAAATGAAAAATTGAGACAATGCCTTGAACGAACATATTGGTATGGACTCTTCCCATCCATAAAGGAATAATAAAATTGCAGCTATTGTAAGACAATATATATGTGAGACTAAAGCACTGACTTAAGAGAAGAATAATGAATAATAATTGAATAAATACAAGAAAAGTAATCTTTAGTGTAACAAATAATACAACTTGGCATGCATACATGTAACTATATGACCTCTTCCCAGATTATGTTGGAAGTCAGAAAAGGAAAAAGGAACTTAATAGTTGTATGTATTCATATAGATGTACAAATGAAACAAAGGCTAGTGAACTTGTTTGTTAATTAGCTTTATAACCAATTGCTACTAATAATAGGACATAATAACTTAAAAAATATCACATATCATACTAGATATCTCAACTTATCTAATATTAATCACGTAACACAAATTATATATACTGGTAGATATCATAGCAATTAGCATAAATATATTGACTGTGATCAGAACACAATGTCAATGATAATAACAAAATAGCAATTTCAAGGGTTGCATCTAAAAATTAAATAAATTACCTAAAACTTGGTTTCTAAAGAGAATAGACCAAGAATTCTTTGGTGATGGTGTCCAATTGTTGACCGGATGTGGAATTGGACCCGTATTCTTTGGTTTACCTGGGAGGAATTCGAGGGAATTAGGGACTGAGTGAATTAATATTGTGAGTGAGAATAAGGGATAAACATAATTCTGGCACCTTTGTTACTAGAACTAGGTTTAAAATGTTTTAGGGAAAATGATTTGGCACAGATTTGGGATTTCACTGGTTTCGTGAAAAGAGAAAAGGAAGAAAGGTGGGAGGAGAACCGTGCAGTGAAATAAATCTCAAAATAAAGCCGCTTATTTTAAAATAGCATTGGACATTTGGACTTGTTTTTTACATTTTCAACTTACTTTTGTCAGCACTTCGAAGAAAAATGCTGATCATAATTGCTGTAAAAGGTACTTTTTCTTGTAGTGAAAGTGTACACAGAAATTCCTAAAATAGAAGTTGTACCTTCAAGTGCGGGTTGACCTTGGTCTCTTGGGGGTCAGCTCTGTATTGGTGCTGCCTTTAGTGCATAATTTGGCCGCTTCAAATAACTTTAGGCTTTGGGCGGTCTTCAGGCATGTGTCCTTCCTCACGATAGTTGAAACACTTTTCTTTAAATTCTTTTTTTGCAAAGAAGTCCTACAATCCTTGGCCTTTACGGTTGCACCTCGTACAAGTCTTACCTTCCTTCTTGAATTTAGCCCCTTTCTTCTTATTCTTCCACCACTTCTTCTTCTTATTCTTATTAGAACTTCCTTCTCCCTTCTCACTATCCTTATTCTCCTTAGGTCCTTCACATGTGCATAAAATGGTCGTTTCCACTAAGGTTTCTCCGAACGTTACTTGTGCAACAAAATGTCCTTCAATGGGGGGTTCAACCCCTTAACAAATCTTAAGGATTTGTTCATTGGGGTATCCACTAAACACTTACCAAACTTTCTTAACTCAATGAATTTGGCTACATACTCTTGTAAGCTCAAACTTCCTTACTTGAGATGGATAAATTTCTTTAATTGGATCATCATCTCAGCTTTTGGTAGAAACTTTGCTTCGAAGCGGGCATTAAACTCAGACTATGTAAATATTTGGCCCTCGTTCTCTCCTGATACTAAGTTCCACCATTAAAGCGCTTCCCCCTTTAAGTGTCAGGCCGTAATTCTCCTTTTTTACTTCGTCTGGCCATCCAGTGGCTTCAAAAATCCTTTCGCAGTCCGTTATCCAAGTTTGAGCGCTAGTAAAGCCCTCCATTCCTGAGCATGATTTCCCACCAAGGTTTGTAAAGCTTTTACTAAATCGTGAAAAATCAAAGGCTACCTCAGCGGCAGGAGCTGCAGGCACAATTGGGGCGAGATTCGCCACAGGGACTTATGCCATAATACGTAGATACTATTGGAACCATTCTGGAAAATACCGAGCTCGATTTCCTTGTTCGGAAGGATGATCAACTATTCTACTATCTGAAAATAAAATGAAGAATCCCTCAGTGGATACTCCTAGGATAGTATTTAAGTTGAAAAGGAAGAAAACAATAAAGTTTCCTAGTATAGATGCATATCCTTGTTGGGGTAATTACACACACACACACACACACACACACAAATATATATATATATATATATATATATATATATGTATATATATATATATATTGTCTGCGGTAAGTAGCCCAGTGGTAAGGAGTTCCCACTACCTGGTAATAGGTCGCGGGTTCGAATCCTACCCTGGAGCAACTTCCCCCTGAGTAAAATTAACCCGGTATAGGCAGGTCCAAGGGGATCTTTGATGTGGACTGGGTTAGCCTATACCCCCCCAAGATGGACGGTCCGCCGTTAGTCTTCGGTGGTCGTTCATATATATATATATATATATATATATATATATATATATATATATATATATATATATATACACACACACACACACACACGTATAGTTTGAAAACCTTTTCAAAATAAAAAAACGTCTCTCATACGTATAATTTCCCTATAATCGGGTTACCTAGGCTCTGATATCAAATGTAACACCCCTTGGAGTAGGCCTAAATTTCGATCTAGAAAAGGCCCATTTAAACTTAGAGCCACTCTAAACAGATCATTGGTTCCCGTAAGGAATTACATTTGCACAGAAAAATAGATAGACATAGCGTTATGGAATTGCACACAATGGAATGAAAAAGTATAATACCAAAATAAGATGTACCATTTCATATAAAAAGCCCCAACATTCAAGCATAGATTATCAAAATACAATTATTCAATAGGCATATCATTAAAATTGATCATTTAGAGTTTCCATAAACAATACAACAATGATAACAAATAAAAGCATAATATCCCCATCATCCTCTTTAGTCTCCATCATTGCTTCATCCATTAAACATACCCTATCTACTAAGCTGTTGGATATGTTAAGGAGATAAGTTAGAATATAAAATTATATGTGACTGAAAATAGTGTTTACTTAAAGACCATACCATAAATTTAGCAAGTTATATATATCAAGGTATGTCAACGAAACACAAGCACACACGTAAATAACAAGTATCTAACCAATGAGGTGGATATCCAAGTCAATCGCTTAAGACCTCCATTAGTGCATTTAGGGTGAAGACCCAACGAGATGGGTATTCCCGGTCACTTAAGTCCCATATTGACTTATTTAATAAAGGTGAATTCTTACGATCTCTTATAACTCCGAGGCGGTAGCCCGTTAAGACCGCGTCATAATACGTCACCTTTCCTAAGTTTACATTCTCACAAGTAATATAAGAAGTAGTATCTCACCACTTAATACCTGTTTTAAGGTAAGCCAGCACATAGTCATTTAAGACCCCCTCCGGCGGGAGTCATATGTTACTACTTAACTGATATTACGGTAGAACACTTATGCTGCTTAAGACTTTCCTTAGGCAGAAGGGAAAAATCAATCGAACGTTGCGTAACTAAGAAGTAGAAATCAGAACAAATGTGATTGAACTTTCAATCTGATTCTATGTTATATTCGTTTATGTATGGTAGTATCAGAATGTAACTTTTTTGAAACTCGAAGAATGGTTTGTAGACACTGGAGCCATTCATCACATATGTGCAAATAAATGGATATTTACAACTTACAAAACTACTACTGGTGATGAACAATTATCCAATAACAATTCTTCCACATCAAAGGATTAAGGCAAGGGAAAAGTCATACTAAAATTAACTTTTAGAAAGAAACTTGTCTTGGGTGATGTTCTGCACATTCCAGAGTTCCATAAGAACTTGATTTTAGGGTCGCTGCTTAATAAGCAAGGCTTTAAACTTAACTTTATACAAGATAAATTTGTGTTATCAAAGAATGGAGTATATGTAGGAAGAGGTTATGTGTGTGATAATTTATTTAAAGAAATGCAATCATTATTGTACCAAATAATGATATGAATAAATCGAAATCTTCTGCTTATATGATTGACTCTTCCAACTTATGGCATTCCTGAATAGCCCATGTAAATTTTGATACATTGCAAAAATTGATCAATCTAGATTTCATATTAATTGTTTAGTTGATTCAAAATATACATGTTAAATTTTACTAAAGAAAAATTAATAAGAACCTCATTTCATCATGTAGAAAGAAAAACATAACATCAAGAATTAATACACACAGATGCAGGTAACCTAAAAATGTGTCCAGTTAGAGAAGAAAAATGATACTTCATCACATTCATTGATGATTATACAACATATTTTTATGTTTAACTTCTTGTAAGTAAGGATAAAGCATTTGACATGTTCAATAGTATAAAGCAGAAATTGAGAATCAACTCAACAAGAAAGCTTTAAGAAGTGATAGGGTAGGAGAATGTGAATTTCCCTTCAAGGAATAATATGCCGAACAAGATATGTACACCAAACTACAACTCAATATTCACCTCACTCCAAAGGCATAGCCAAACGAAAAAATAGAACTAAAAATGATTGTCTTACTGATTAGTTCTGGCATTCCAAATAACTTCCAGGGAAATGTTATTCTTTATGCAAATTGTTAATACCCTAGGTATTGATTTTGATGACAACAACCATATAAACATTACTACCAACATATCCTCAAGTGTGCAGTTACATCAAACATATTACGAAGACATTTATAAAGATAAGCAAGAGTACAAAAGAAGAAATATAAAGAAGGTTAATCAGAGCAATGGAAGAATAACAGAAGAAGGATAATCAAATCAATTAAAGACCAAATCCTATTGGAGAAAAATGTTGTAACACCCCATAATTTTATAACACATTAAAATGATAAACGAAGGAATACTTAATTAAACATTAAGAATTAAGTAAAACAGACTGCACCATTGCGTTCGTCTTGGAATTCTGCTTAAGATAGACCCCAAGTTTGTGTAAAATGGACATCGTATGATGAAGATATTAAGATTTGATGTTTATATACATGTAAGACATTTGTATATAAATAAAATTATTCCAAAAAATCAAAATCAGAGGCAGGAGAATTAGGTGGGAAATCGGCCCGTTAGGGGTTGACCCCCACCTTAAGATGGGTCGACACCACAACAGGGGTGTCGACAACCATATCGAACCCTAGATCCAGGGTAGATTCAGTTCTGCGAACGTGGACTTGTTTTCTGACCAGATTCATTAACCTTAGGCTATATAAAGGACCTTAATCCCATTGTTTTATTCATCTAAATCAATGGAGACAACGAGATGCTACCCCAACTCAGAATAAAGTTGCTTATTCTTCTCCAACAACAAGTTATACGTATTCAGAGATCTATGCTTTAACATCTGCAATCAAATTCTCTATTCTTTTGATCCAATCATAGTGAGTCTATGTTATTTTTAGATATAAACACCTAAAATGTAATCTTGACATGCCTATAAGTTTGGATCTAAGCCAATACCTGTTAGTACTCTGAAATCATAAACGATTTGCCATTACTTGTATACCTAATTTACCGTTTAGATCTCATATGCCTATTCATGATATCCCTATTATGTTAATTTGCCTAATCATGTCACCATATGCCTATTATATTGGTTTGCCTAATCATGTCACTATGCCTATACTGTTAGTATGGCCAATTCTATCATCATATGCCAATTTTTATTTACTATGCCTATTCTTGTTCTCTTCTCTCCCTCTTTCCCTTTTTGTTTTTATAGGCAAGCTACCTTCGAGCCTAGGCCTATTACGCGAACGTACGAAATTGAGAATGATTAAGGATGATAAATTTGGTGAATATTTCTTATTGTAAAACATGATTGGGAATTTTGGGCGTAATTTGTACCTTGAGCCAAAACTTGGGATTTAGGGACATAATCTATATCTTGATCTAAAACCTTAATTTGGGAATAACTTGTATCGTAGAACGGATGGGATTCGGGGAATAATGAACATGATAATCGGTTAGTAATGAAAATGCCTAGATATACAGTAATTAGAAATTGTAAGCGCGCTTAGAAGTCTGCCTAGTACCGCCCGTCATATCCAGCGTCCACAAGTGGTAAATCTGATGTGAGGGGTCTAAGTGCATAAACACATAACGTGATAAGACACGAGGCTAAGTCCGACTTGTGGAAGAATTCTGCCCGGAACCAACTGGCATATCCAGCATCCACAAGTGGCAGACTTAATGTGGGAGGTCTAGCGCAAGTAATAACCATAAATGAATGAATAGTAATAAAATTGTAATACTTAACTTGTTTGGATCACCTAAGGATTACATGAACCTATTAACTTGAGTAGGGGTTAAGTAAACTTGCTTGAATCAGTGGCAGAGTTAAGTAAATCTTGTGGCGGTGGACAATATTTATATATATGCCCACAAACTTAACATGTGGGGTTATGCAATCTAGTTAAAATGGTAGGCATAACCTGTCGAAATCCTAGTAGTGGTGATGCAAGCCTAGGGAGATGCTTGTATCATCTGGTGTGGGACCCGTTTCAGTCCGTAACCCATCTTGGTATCAAACGGGGAACCCCAAACTAGGTCGGGGTCTAGGCACGCTTACTGAGCTAATTATAAGAGGTCACTTGTGGGATGGTGTGGGCGGCGCATTCCGACGAGGTCATATGCGTGCATGAGTCCGGTCCAGGGAGGTTAAGACGCCGTGACACCTGTAGATATGGTTTGTGAACATCTCGTAAACAAAGGGTTGCCACTTTAGGAAGTGATACATCCTACTGTGGGGCCAGCATAGGGTATCCACGAGTTAGGGAGTCAATCGATTAGGGGTAGTAATTGGGGTATATCTAGTCTTGCTTTTTTAGGAGCCCGTTCTTGTCATTGGGGTTAATACCGTTCAATTCTATAGGGCTACCTGTATTGTATGGGGTAAAATCTCTCACTAGAAGTACACTTAAGTCTACCATGTTGTGCTTGTTGGGATCATCTTGTTATACTAGTATTGGTGCAGAGAAAAGTATTAGAGAAGAGCAATGCATGTTCTGTTTATCATATTTACCTTGATACACCTGCCTTATGACACTGTTATCTCTCTCCAACTTATATGCCTGTCATGATGCTTTTACTTATTTATATGCTAAAAGTAACTAGACTCGCCAGACTTTAGGCTGACCCATTTTGTTTCCTCTTTTTCCTCTTCCGTTTCCACATCGCCCTCTCCCAAGGTTCTCAGGGTGGGAATACTCAAGCTTGATCAGGATTCTTCTTTCCTTCTGCTTGAAGCTGCTTAGATGTACCGCTTGATTTCGTATCTCCTCTATTATGGCTATATTTTGGGGATTATGCTCTTTTTATATCATTGTACGCTGATGATGATTTTTGTACAAGGCAGAAGTTTCATGTTTTCAGTACTCTAGACTTATTATGTAATTAGGTTTAAACAACGAAGCTTTTCTATTTAATAAATTTTAAATTCCGCTATTATTTTATATTTGTCTTGTAATGTTTCTGTTACAGTTTACCTATAACACTTTATAACGACCCGCATTCTACACATCGCAGGATCGTAGAATATTTATTTCTTTCACATACAAAGTCGTATGGTCATGTGACTTTGGGAGACGACTATTGGGGTCATTTCCCATGTTCATGATTTTTCCCAATTTTTAAATGACCATTTTGCCCCTAGCTGATACTGTTTTAGCCATAACTTTTGACTGGAAAGGAATTTTGACCTGAAACCACTTCCATTAGACTCGTTTGATGGTTTACAATTCCGTAGAGTTGTCACATTAGCCAAATGGACTCACCGTTTGGGAGATATGGCTGAAACAAGTTTCAGATAGTGAAAAACAGCTTAATTGGGCTTAACCGGGTGATTAACAGCTAGGCCCAATGGGGGATTTCGGGATTAGAGGTATTTGAGAGCTGCTAGGGTTAGGATTTCTGTTTTTCACTCATTTTCCAGCCGTCACAAACTCTTTCTTCAACCTAACAATGGCCTTCATCATCTAAAAACACCTCTAATCACTTCTTAATCAAATTTTGGCTTAAACTACATCAAATTAAGGAGAAATAGCACCAAAGCAAGGTTAGAGCTACTGTGTTGCATTGGGAACAGCGCCAAATAGAGATTCATTTCAGTTTTTGGGTTTTATTTGTGGCTAAGGTGAGTGATTTGCATAGTTCCTCACTAATTATGGTTAATTAAGGGTAATTAGTGATAATTAGCGAATTTAAACATGATAAAATTCTGGAAAAATATTTATAAATTCGAAAATAATGTTTTAGACCTCTGCTAGAAATTTGGTTTGATTTGGTTAAGTTTTGTTAATCATATCATTAGTTTTGCTTAAACATGCTTAAGGGAAAATATGGGGTTTTGTGTATGTTTGATCCATTTTACATGCTATGATTATTGTTTTGGTGTTTGTGAATGATTATACATGATGCTATGACTGTATGGTATGCTTTGTGATTGTGTAGAAGTGATAGGTTGGTCGAAAACGCCGTCGAATGGCGTAAAACAGTCTCTGGAAAGTCGCAGGAAATATGTAGGGTTTCAAACCGGATCGGATCGGATAGGAAACTGGGCAAGTGGACCTGATTCGGATTGGAACCCAGCACAAGGGGCTTGGCGATAAGGAAGGCCATTTTCTTAGAGTTGGAGTTGGGCAGGGGATCGGATCGGAGAGACCAAGGGGGATCGGATCGGAGAAACTAAAGGGGATCGGATCGGAGAGACTAAATGGGTTCGGGTCGGAGAGACCAAAGGAGAACGGATCTGGAGACATGAGGAGCGCACCTGAACCGAACCACTTCAGAACATCCGAACCAAGTGCTATTACTGCTATGCGACGACTTTTCTGAAGACCAATTCCAATTTGACCAAAACCCGAGATGCAAAGGAAGTCTAAATGAGGAGCTTTGACTCAGGATCCAGTTGGGAACCAATGAGTGAGCTTCATGATTGGGCTTTGCTGCGGGACGTGTGCTAAGGGGTTGTCAATATCTGTAACTTTGAATCAGTATGTGTAGGGAGTATGTGAACGGATTCAGGGCCACAGTGGCTCAGGTATGACTAAAGAGCTATAGACCAATGAAGTGGGATCATTTGTAAAGATTTGGTCATGACTCCACGTGGTAAGCTTGGTAGTAGCAGTAGTTGTACAAGTCGAACTTCGTCACTACTTTGATGGGTCTAGTGATTGACAGTGGTGGACATCGTATGCTTTACGCACTAAGTGAGAGATGTGAGGATGGTTGCTATGTTTGATTTGTTTCCCATCATTACGACATGTGCATCCCCACCCCCGTACTCTTTACACCATTTGTTATGGCACCTTAGAGTATTGTACGGTATGTAGTGCTAACTCTTTGGTTGCAGGTCCAGGTCACGTATGGTTTAGTATACCTGTTATTGTTCTGTTTAGCTGCTTATCGCTCATACCAGACTTTTTGTCTGACCCAGAGTTTTATGTCTCTTCTTATTACTCTGGGTGCTCTCACGAGCAGACTAGAGACAGGTTAGCTGGGTATGCACGAGTAGCTGATCCGGAGACGAGCAGGAGGCTTTCACGTATGATACATATAGTATTCTCCCTGTGTTGTTGAAGATCACTGCTTGGGCATTAGTAGTGCATCTTCTACTTTAGCTTTCTTTTTCTTTGGAGACAGTAATTTGGAAAATTGTAATAAGCTGTATTTGAATTTCCGCTGCTATGTTGGTTTAGTTTTCAGCTTATGCACTGTCTCGCCTGTTTTATGTCAAGATTATGTTATTATTATATTTTGGTCCATGCGCTGTGAGACATCCTCAGGTTCCTTTTTAGTTCATTCTCTTCTTTCCTTTCTTTGGCGTCCTTTCCGTACTAGTCGGGCATGTGTACAGCGCACCTTCGGAAGAAATGCAGGCTGGTGCGGGGCGGGCCGTCACATTTGGTATCAGAGCTCTAGGTTGCGTAGCTAACCTAGGGAAGTCATCAGGGAGAGATAGTATACATATATGAGAGCGCGTATTTGTGATCATTTTGGTTTTCAAAGCTATATATATTATATTATTAGTATAGCTAAGGATGAAGTTGCACTGCACTAGCACCACTATGGAGATGGTTAATCGTTTTCTCTGTGCAGATTAAGCGATGAGCCGATACGCAAGGGGTACCTGTAGAGGAGCCAATAATGGGAATGTTGCAGACATGAGGACGATGTTTACTGACTTCATGAGAGAGATGCTTAGGGATGTGCAGAGGGAAGCTCCCAATGGTGGTAATGGTGGTGGTCCAATAGTGCAGGCGCCTAGGGCAGATTTCGCCAAGCTGAACAAAGATTATACTAGTCTTGGCGGGAAGCCGTTACACGGAACGGAGTCGGCTACGGATGTTCAGGATTGGTTGGATAGCTGTGAGCATATCTTCGAAGACTTGGGCATCGAGGATGCAATGAAGAGAAGGCTAGCATCCCGTCATCTGCAAGGGCGGGCTATGAATTGGTGGAATGCTATAAAGGCAGCTACTCCCAAGGATCAGATTACTTGGGATCAGTTTAAGGCTCGCTTTAGCGATAAGTTCATTCCAACTGCTCAGAAATCAATATTGTTTAGGAAATTTTTGGAGCTCAAGCAGAATGGCAGAGCTGTATCGGAGTACATTGCATAATTCGATACTTTATCGAAGTATGGGTTATCCCTAATAGATACTGCCAAGAAGAAGAACGAGAAGTTTATAATAGGTTTGGATCAATACTTGGGGGAAAATCTTATTAACCACATCGATGAGACGTTTGAATCGATTGTGGGGAAAGCATTGAGGTCAGAGAGTCTTTACCCTAAGTCGAAGACTGAGGTTGCATCTGCAGAGGAGCCAAAGCCGCAAGCAAGCGGTGGAGGCAGGAATGGTTCTCAGAATAAGAGAAAGCAGGATCAGACTAAGGATGGCCAGAAGAAAATGAATAAGAAGGATGTTGAGTGCTTCGACTATGGTAAGAAGGGCCATTATGCTAGTAATTGTCGGGCCAAGCCAGTGGATAGGAAGTGCTTCAACTGTGGCCAAGTGGGACATCACAAGGACAAGTGTCCGCAACCCCCTAAAGAAAAGTAGATGGTGAAATCATATGCCCTTAATGCTATTCCTTCTTCGTCGAATGCCCCAACTGCGGTGGAGAAGGGAAAGAATGTCGTTATTTAAGGTATGCTTTCTGTTTATGATGTTCCTGTTAGAGTTTTGTTTGATACCGGGGCTTCCACTTCTTTCATATCTAGTGACCTGGTAGATAGGCTGGGATTGGAGCCCGAGATTGTCGATAGACCTTTAGTAGTGACAAACCCGATTGGTGGTTTGACTAACCTTAGCATGATTTATCGTAATGTGGTCTTATCAAGTCATGAATGCATGTTTGTTTGTGATTGCTTTGTTTTGGGCTTCACTGGGTTTGGCATTATTTTGGGAGTCGATTGGCTCTAAAGATACGGGGTGGTGGTAAACTGTGAGGGCTTTTTGGTGACAGCTAGAGCGGATGATGGACAAAGGGTAGTGTTTGGTGGTCTACCTAGTGATGGGGTAATGGCTAGTTTTCTAAATTCCCTCGACATCCCGCAAGGTGAGTTGTCAGGTTTGCCCGTGGTTGGCCAGTATACGGATGTCTTGGAAGAAGTGACCGGGCTTCCACCACACCGAGAGATTGAGTTCCGTATTGATTTAGTGAAAGGTGCCAGACCTATAGTGATGCCACTTCGTCGTATGGCACCAAGGGAGCAGCGAGAGCTCGGGGTGCAAGTCAGTGATCTTTTGAAGAAGGGATTTATCAGAAGGAGTGTTTCTGAATGGGGAGCACCAATTGTATTTGCTACCAAGGCGGATGGTTCCCTTCGTTTGTGTGTAGACTACCGCGAGTTAAATAAAGTGACGAGGAAGAATAAGTATCCTCTACCGCAGATAGATGATTTGTTTGATCAGTTGAGTTGCGCGAGAGTATTTTCTTAGTTGAATCTCACGACAAGTTTTCATCAGTTTAGAGTGGAAGCTGAGAGTATAGCTAAAACGACATTTCGGACGCCGTCTGGATTTTATGAGTGGTTGGTCATGCCATTCGAGCTGACCAATGCCCCAGCATACTTCGTGGATCTTATGAATAGGGTATTCAGAAATCAGTTGAATAAGTTTTTCCTTGTGTTCGTGGATGATATTTTGGTCTACTCGAGGACAGAGGAAGAACACAAGGAACATTTAAGAATAGTGATGGAGGTGTTGAGAAAACACCAGTTGAAAACAAAGTTTTCTAAATGTCACTTCTGGAGGAGGAAAGTGAGATTCTTGGGCCATGTTGTTTCAGAAAATGGTATTGCTGTGGATCCTGCGAAGGTGGCTACGGTACAAGATTGGCCTATGCCCAAGAATGCAACAGATATAAGAAGTTTCTTGGGATTAGCTGGATATTATCGTAATTTTATCCAAGATTTCTCCAAGATAGCAGCGCCATTAACTCAGTTGACAAAGAAGAATCAAGCTTTCGTCTGGGACGAAAAGTGCGCGAATGCATTCAAGAGTCTAAAGGAAAAGTTGACATGTGCACCAGTGTTAGTCATTCCAAAGGGGAATGAAAAGATGACAGTATATACGGATGCATGTGGCATAGGGCTAGGTGTTGTATTGATGCAAGGAGGTAGGGTTGTAGCTTATGCAAGTCGGCAACTGAAACTGCACGAGAAAAGATACCCTACCCATGATTTGGAATTGGCAGCGATCGTGTTTGCATTGAAAATGTGGAGACATTACCTCTTGGGAGAAAGATTTGAGTTGTTTACCGATTATAAATCATTAAAGTATCTCTTCTCTCAGAAGGATTTGAATCTCCGACAACAAAGATGGTTAGAATTTTTAGCTTCCTATGATTTCGACATCGCATATACACCAGGAAAGGGCAATGCGGTGGCTGATGCATTGAGTAGAAGACATGCCAGTTTAGGGGCTATGTTTCTAGAATGGAAGCAACTGGAGTACATCGCTGGGTATGATTTCAGACCAAAGTGCAAATTGGATCCAGAAATGTTAGCAAGTTTGACGATCAGACCCACTTTGATTGAGCGGATTGGTTACAGTCAGAGGAGCGATCCTGACCTATTGGAAATCATCTCAAAGTTAGAGATGGGAATCGACGGAGAGATGAACAAGTATGGGCTTGATCGAGACGGATGGCATAGAAAGAATGGAAGACTAGTTGTACCCAATGTCAATGGATTGAGAGATGAAGTGCTTAGAGAATGTCATTACTCAAAACTGACTATACACCCCGGTGGTAACAAGATGTATCGAGACATGAAGCAGACCTACTACTGGGAAGGGATGAAAAGAGACATTGGGAAGTTTATATCCAATTGCATGAATTGCCAGCTAGTTAAAGCTGAGCAAAAGAAACCTAGTGGTTTGCTACAACCGTTAGAAATTCCAGAGTGGAAATGGGAACAAGTGTCAATGGATTTCATTGATGGGTTACCAAGGAATAGATTGGGCCATGATAGCATTTGGGTAATTGTGGATCGATTGACTAAGATTGCAAGATTTATACCCGTCAAGTCAAACAGGATGGCAGCTAAGCTAGATGAACTATATGTAAAGAGGGTAGTGAGATTTCATGGAATACCCAAGGGCATTGAGTGACCGAGATCCGTTTTTCACTAGTGGATTTTGGAAGAGCTTACAAGAGGGGTTAGGATCAGAACTACATCTCAGTACCGCATATCATCCTCAAACCGACGGGCAGACAGAGAGGGTGAATCGAGTGTTAGAGGATTTCTTGAGAGCCTGTGCATTGGATTTTGGTGGGTCATGGGATGACCATTTGCATCTAGTAGAGTTTGCATATAATAATAGTTATCAATCCAGTATCGGTATGGCTCCGTTTGAAGCTTTGTACGGAAGACCGTGCAACTCACCATCATGTTGGTTAGAAACTGGTGAGAAGTTTGTGCATGGACCAGATGTGATAAGAGAAACTTCAGACAAGATCAAGATCATTCAACAGCGAATGAAGGCTGCCCAAGATAGGCAGAAGAGTTATGCTGATAAGAGGAGAAGAGAATTAAAATTCTCTATTGGCGACTTGGTGGTTGTCAAGATTTCTCTATTGAAGAGCGTGATACGATTTGGCAGGAGAGGCAAATTAGCACCAAGATTTGTTGGTCCATTCCCCGTTCTTGAGCAAATTGGGAATTTGGCATATAAAGTTGAATCACCAGAGAAGATGGCAGGAGTTCACAACGTATTTCATGTTTCCTAGTTAAGGAAATTCGTACACGACCCAGATGTGACTATTTCACCTGATCAGTTGGATGATGTCGAAGTTGAACCCGAGGCGGTTGGGAACCGCAAGCCTATGTGTATTGTTGGGAACGATACGAAGCAGCTTCGAAGGAATGCAGTGAAATTAGTCAAAGTTCAGTGGGGGAGAGAATGAGAATGATTGTACTTGGGAGACAGAGGAGAGCATTAGGAAGACGTATCCAGAACTCTTCGCCTGGTAAGATTTCAATTTCGATTTAGTCTTTCCGCATGCTAGGATAGGCTTGTTTTGTTTGTTTTGCATGATTGATTATTGTATATGGTTGGTAGGCATGCGGGATCCTTTGTATGTTTTGGGTTAAAGAATTTCGGGGACGAAATTTCTTAAGGGGGGGAGAGTGTAACGACCCGCATTCTACGCATCGCAGGATCGTAGAATATTTATTTCTTTCACATACGAAGTCGTATGGTCATGTGACTTTGGGAAACGACTATTGGGGTCATTTCCCATGTTCATGATTTTTCCCGATTTTTAAATGACCATTTTGTCCCTGGCTGATACTGTTTTGGCCATAACTTTTGACTGGAAAGGAATTTTGACCTAAAGCAACTTCCATTAGACTTGTTTGATGGTTTACAATTCCGTAGAGTGGTCACATTAGCCAAACGGACTCACCGTTTGGGAGATATGGCTGAAACAAGTTTCAGATAGTGAAAAATAGCTTAATTGGGCTTAACCGGGTGATTAACAGCTAGGCCCAATGGGGGATTTCGGGATTAGAGGTATTTGAGGGCTGCTGGGGTTAGGATTTCGGTTTTTCACTCATTTTCCAGCCGTCACAAACACTCTCTTCAACCTAACAATGGCCTCCATCATCTAAAAACACCCCTAATCACTTCTTAATCAAGTTTTGGCTTAAACTACATCAAATTAAGGAGAAATAGCACCAAATCAAGGTTAGAGCTGCTGTGTTGCATTGGAAACAGCGCCAAATAGAGATTCATTTCAGCTTTGGGGTTTTATTTGTGGCTAAGGTGAGCGATTTGCATAGTTCCTCACTAATTATGGTTAATTAAGGGTAATTAGTGATAATTAGCGAATTTAAACATGATAAAATTCTGGAAAAATATTTATAAATTCTAAAATAATGTTTTAGACCTCTGTTAGAAATTTGGTTTGATTTGGTTAAGTTTTGTTAATCATATCATTAGTTTTGCTTAAACATGCTTAAGGGAAAATATGGGGTTTTGGGTATGTTTGATCCATTTTACATGCTATGATTATTGTTTTGGTGTTTGTGAATGATTATACATGATGCTATGACTGTATGGTATGCTTTGTGATTGTCTAGAAGTGATAGGTTGGTCGAAAACGCCGTCGAATGGCGTAGAACAGTCTTTGGAAAGTCGCAGGAAATATGCAGGGTTTCAAACCGGATCGGATCGGATCATTGGGCTCGGATCGGATAAGAAACTGGCCAAGAGGACCCGATTCGGATTGGAACCCAGCACAAGGGGCTTGGCGAGAAGGAAGGCCATTTGCTTAGAGTTGGAGTTGGGCAGGGGATCAGATCGGAGAGACAAAGGGGGATCGGATCGGATAAACTAAAGGGGATCGGATCGAAGAGACTAAAGGGGATAGGGTCGGAGAGACCAAAGGAGAATGGATCTGGAGATGTGAGGAGGCGCACCCGAACCGAACCACTTCAGAGCATCCGAACCGAACCGAGCTAGGAGGGGAACACCGAACCGAGCCGCACTCAGGAGCATACTAAGAGGCACTAGACCGAACCGAACCGAACCGAGGAGGACTGGAGCACTATGCATATCCGAACCAAGTGCTATTACTGCTACGCGACGACTTTTCTGAAGACCAATTCCAATTCAATCAAAACCCGAGATGCAAAGGAAGTCTAACTTAGGAGCTTTGACTCAGGATCCAGTTGGGAACCAATAAGTGAGCTTCATGATTGGGCTTTGCTGCGGGACGTGTGCTAAGGGGTTGTCGATGTATGTAACTTTGAATCACTATGTGTAGGGAGTACGTGAACGGATTCAGGGCCATAGTGGCCTTGGTATGACTAGAGAGCTATAGACCAATGAAGTGGGGTCATTTGTAAAGATTTGGTCATGACTCCACGTGGTAAGCTTGGTAGTAGCAGTAGTTGTACAAGTCGAACTCTGTCACTACTTTGATGGGTCTAGTGATTGACAGTGGTGGACATCGTATGCTTTACGCACTGAGTGAGAGATGTGAGGATGGTTGCTATGTTTGTTTTGTTTCCCATCATTACGACATATGCACCCCTACCCCCGTATTCTTTACACCATTTGTTATGGCACCTTAGAGTATTGTACGGTATGTAGTGCTAACTCTTTGGTTGCAGGTCCTGGTTCAGGTATGGTTTAGTATACCTGTTATTGTTTTGTTTAGCTGCTTATCGTTCATACCAGACTTTTTGTTTGACCCAGAGTTTTATGTCTCTTCTTATTACTCAGGGTGCTCTCACGAGCAGACTAGAGACAGGTTAGATGGGTATGCACGAGTAGCTGATCTAGAGACGAGCAGGAGGCTTTCACGTATGATACATATAGTATTCTCCCTGTGTTGTTGAAGATCACTGCTTGGGCATTAGCAGTGCATCTTCTACTTTAGCTTTCCTTTGCTTTGGAGACAGTAATTTGGAAAATTGTAATAAGCTGTATTTGAATTTCCGCTTCTATGTTGGTTTAGTTTTCAGCTTATGCATTGTCTCGCCTGTTTTATGTCAAGATTATGTTATTATTATATTTTGGTCCATGCACTGTGAGATATCCTACAGGTTCCTTGTTAGTTCATTCTCTTATTTCCTTTCTTTGGCTTCCGTTCTGTGCTAGTCGGGCATGTGTACAACGCACCTTCGGAGGAAATGCAGGCAGGTGCGGGGTGGGCCATCACACACTTCACGAAACTTAATGCATTCTGATAAAGAGTGACATTAGCGGACATGGGGTGTCACATTTGGTATCAAAGTTTAAGGTTACCAGATCGGATAAAAAAATTTGAAAAGTGTTTTCAAAAAGGTTTTAAAAGAAAACATTTTCAAAAGAAAGGTCTGTTTTGAAAAACATATTCCCTAAAGCCATATGAAATATCTTTCGATTCTCTGTTTGAATCCCTTTTTCCTTTTCTTTTCAGCATGTCTGGGGAACCTAATATTCCAGAGGGCATACAGATACCGGTTTGGTTTCGTACGTATCTAGAAGCTACGGTACCTGCCGAAGGCCAAGCAGACACCCCTCCCCCAGTTACAGCCGTCGTTCCTCCTCCTCCGCATGTTGATAATTTCTCTAAAGGTATGCAAATATTTCTGTGCTATGGGTTGAAAGCCCTTCTGAGGAACTAAGACTTTCGTAGAGGCAAGGAATTGGCTTAAAGAGATAGAGGATTTGTTTGGGGTTTTTGAAGTTGACGAGCGTAGGAAGATTCAGTTGGCCGTTTGGCAGTTGAAAGGTGAGGCCTCGTTTTGGTAGGGAGTGATGCATGCGGGATGTCTGGTCGAGACATGGGATGATTTCTGACAAAGCTTCAAAATGAATTTTCTTTCTCAAGCCGATCAAAGTATGCAACTGGAAAGGTTTTTGGCGCTTAAGCAAGGAGGCATGTTTGTTAGAGAGTATGTTAGTAAGTTTATACAATTGGCGAGGTTTGGTTTGGAACTAATAGATACACCGAACATGAAAGCTTTGAGGTTTGCTAAAGGATTGAGTGAACCCCTCCATGGGTTGGCTATGTCTCATATTCCGATGGGAGCAACTTTTGAGAAATTTGTTAATATGCCATTAATGCATAAAAAAGACAAAGGTGAAAAGAAAGAGTCTAAGGTTGAGGAAACGCAAAACAAGAATGTGTGGCCCAAGAAAGAACAACAACAACAAAAGAAGGGTGGTAAGAACGGTAAAGCCTGGGATTAGAGGAAATGCCATCATTGTGGATGCGAGGGTCATGTGATCAAAGATTGCAAGAAAAAAAAGAACACTATTTCATTGTGGAGAAGTCAGACATCTTATTAAGGAATGCCCAAAGAGGCAAGGACAGGGTCAAATGGCAGGATCTTCTGGAGGGCAGGTGTATGCTCTCATAGCTAGTGCGCCAGATAGAGGTAGGAAAGTTTCTGTAGAAGGTTTGATTTCTCTTTTCAATCATCCAGTTAGAACTCTTTTTGATTTGAGCGCTTCGCATTCTTTTATATCTGATTCTGTGGTTGAGTCTCTGCACCTTAGTACTAGTATGGTTTTGGATCCCGTTGATGTCTCAAACCCCGTTGGTCGTACGGCTCATTTATCTAGGATTTGTCGGGGTTTGAGAATATCTGTTTTAGGCGTTGAGTTTGTTTGCGATGCATACGTGCTTGATTTTATGGGCTATGGTGTGATTCTAGGGATGGATTAGCTTGCCATGTATGGTGCTATTCTGGATTGTGAAAGGAGGGTCGTTAGATGTAACACCCTGTAATTATGTAACATTAAGTTTCGCAAATTAAAGTATAATTAAGTTTTAAAATAAGAATCAAGGGAAACGGGTTGCGCCATTGCGTTCGTCTCTAAATTCTTCTTGAAAACGAGTCCGAGTTTTCGAGAAACGGAGTCCGTATTAGGGAGATATGACCCTCCGAAGTTTCAAGGATTTTAAGAACAGAAAAACAACTCAAATTCGAATTCGAAATTCGAATTCAAACCCCAGCGCAGACTAGGCGGGAATTTTTCCACCCAGGACCAGGTCGACTTGGGGGTCGACACTATGGTCGACCTCCTAGGGACCAGGTCGACCTGGTGCTGAAACCCAGTTTTGAGCCTGGGTTCATTCTGATGTCTCAGGTCTCGTTTTCGGTCTAGATTCGTCCGCCTAATCCTATATAAACATCCCCCTAGCCCCATTCTCTTTACACCATTTTATTCTCTCCTTATGTTGCCTCTGGAATAATTGAAATAAATAAATTAAAGTAAAATACACTTAGCCAATTTAACATGTTAACTAGACTAGAAGGTGGAGTTAAGTAAACTTAGAACACTTAGCCATCATAGTGTGACAAATGAACAAGGTTAAGTTAAAACATGAAGGGACAATACTTAACCATTAGAACATGTGAATTGAACATATGTTAGGGTTAAGTTAACTAAGAGAACACTTAACCGTTATAACATGTTAGCTAAACAGATGGGCAGGGTTAAGTTAAATGGGACACTTAACCAATACAAGATGAAGGGGTGGGGTTAAGTAATAAGAAATACTTAACCAATATAACTTGATTTGTGGTAAGGTTAAGTCAACATGAACTATTGATAACACTTAACCAGTTTAACATGACAAATGAATGGGTTAAGTTAACTTGAATTGACTAATGACACTTAACCAATCCAACTTGACGAGAAAAAGAACTAAGTAGTAAACCTTAGTTAAGAGGACTAAGTTGTAAACCTTAGTTAAGAAAACTACGATTCATGAAACTAAGTAGTAAACCTTAGTTAAGGGAGCTAAGTAGTAAACCTTAGTAGAATACGAGAAGGAGCGAACGTCCATCTGATCTTAAAGAAGGCTCCAACAAACTGGGTTACGAAGCAAGCGACTTCGAGGGGACGTGAGGGTACTCTTGGTATCCCTCTGTGAGGCTGCAGATGATCCTCCTGGGCTCACAGAGGTTAAGGTCTGCGTTAAAAGAACCAAGGGTATGCCTTGGTTGCAATATAAGGCAACCTAAAGACTAGGATGGACCAGCGTGATTCGGCGAGACCAGTAGCCCTGTGATAACAACTCGTCGTCTACCTACCATCTTGAGTCAATCGAGATACGTGAAGCAGAAAGGTGGAGAACTCCAAAAGACCATATGCTTGCTATCTAGTTATGGTTGCGGATGGCCATAGGTTAGTGGGGGCATAGGGGGCCTGCGTATAGTTCTCATTTTTTCAAGGTGTGCCTTTCATTAGCTGAGGGAGGGGTCAAGTGGGACCATAGCCACTGGAAAAACAGACCTTACAATCTGCATCGGCAGATATCTGAAAGCTCCCGACCGAGTTCTGTGTTTCTTGATTTGCCCTACCACGAGACTCGGATCGCACATATAGAGGACATGTGCATCTAGACAGCGATAACGATCCACGACACATACATGGGGAAAGTCTAGGGACATATACCACTCTGGGTAGTGTGTCCTAGATTAGGGGCATCGTTCGATAGGTAGCATAATCCCTAGTTGGACCTAGGTCGCGTAAACCCTAAAATCTGAGAAACGTTCAATAGGTAGCATAAACCCCAGTAGCCCTGGGTAGCGTAAACCCTGGTTGGATCTAGAATGCGCTCGATAGAAAACCCTAGATTAGATCTAGGTAATAAACAGTAAATGTACACCTGAAACAACCACAATTGCGGGGATTGGGATCACTTTATTGTTTTATCAGTTTGTGCAGATTACTAGTTAGGTGGTGCAGAGATATAGGAATTGGAATAACAAGGTAGTAGCAAAGCAGAGAAAGTATAGAAGTGCATCCAGTTTATCTTACCTTATCATATCTTGTGCTAACCTTATGATTCCCGTCATCATGGTGTTGTCTTGTATTCAGTTAAATTCATGTCATGTTGCTTTTACCTGTTCACATGCTGAAAGTTACTGAACTTACCGGACTTTATGTCTGACTCTGTTTTCTTTCGCTTTCTTGTCTTCCATTTTACCCCTCAGGTTCGCAAGAAGGGAATATTACTACTTAGCCCAGTTTTCTTTCCAAGCTGAAGATTAGTCGAAATTTTGCTTGGATTCTCTTTTCCATTGCTATGGCTAGCTCAAGCTAAATTGGGGAATATAAATGTTATTTTATGCTTCTTTATTTTGTAAGACAGATACTCTGGTATTGGAAAATAATTTTTGTACAAACTATTTTATCAATAAAGTAAAGTTCTATTTTCCGCTGTTTTAATTTTGTCTGTCTTGTAATTTATCTGTATCTTTTACCTATAACTGTCCACCGAAGTTAAGGCATTCCCTTTGTGAGTGACCTTAACGGATGTGGGGTGTTACACGTGGTATCAGAGCTGAAGATTACCGGATCAGATAAAAGATTTGAAAAAAAATATTATTTTCAAAACGGTTTTTAAAGAAGCATTTTTCAAAAGAAAAGTTTTGTTTTAAAGGCATATTCCCCAAAAAGCCGTACGCACTATCTTCTGATCCTCTGTTTGAATTCTTGTCCCCTTCTTTCTTGAGTCTTCGGGGCTCTTGGCTTTCTGGGAGGTAACCTCATCGCGGCACAGTTCCATAGGCTTGATAAGACTACGATACCTATCGAAGGGCAAAGTACTGCCCGACTCCCATCTATAGCCATAGTAGTTTCACCTGCAGCTAGTCTTCTTTCAAGCTTTGAAGGGTTTTCCGTGCAATGGAGGCAGCTTTTGAGAAACTTGTCAATATGATTACACAGGGATGGTAAAGATGAGGATGAGGGAGTTTAGCTAGGGAGCTCAACGCAAGGATGAGAAATTCATGGATATAAACTCGACTCACGAAGAAAGAAGGAATTATAAAACCTAAGACGAGAGGAAGTATCTTTTCCATGGTATAATGGGGCATATAATTAAGGAAAAGGGCAAGGATGAGGGACAGGATTTTCAGAAGGGAGAGTGCATGCTTTCACCACCAGAATACCTGAGAGAGAGATAGTAAAAGTCTATGTTGGAAAAGTTTTGCTTTTCATTTTGATCAACCAGTTAGTACTCTTTTGATCTTAGCGCTTCGCATTTGTTCATATCTACTTCCATAGTTGAGTCTCTGCACCTTAGTACTTGTATAGTAGAAGATCCCATTAGTGTCTCAAATCCAATTGGTGGTTCGGCCCGTTTACCTTTGGTTTGTAAGGATTTGAGAATAACTATATTAAGTGTTGAGTTTAAGCGTAATGCTTATGTTTTTGGTACCATGGGCTATGAGTTGATTCTAGGCATAGGTTGGTTGGTTAGTAATTCTGAAAGGAGGGTAGTTAGACTTTTGACTTGCTTTGGAAATACCCTCGAGATTTCATGTAAAGAATCAGTTAGGCTTAGCTAGCTAGAATCGCTTAATGCATTTATCGACGATTTGCAATCCGTTACGGTAGTCCATGAGTATGCAGATGTTTTTGATTAGGTTAGGAGTTTACCCCTAAAACGCGAGTTAGACTTCCGCATATATCCAGTTGACAATGCAAAACTACGACAGTTTTGGAAATGAAGGTCAAGAAGCTTCGCAATCGTGAAGATTAATTAGATAAGGTACAAAATAGTGAAGCTCAAGAAGATGCGACTTAGAAGACTGAAGACTAGATACACGCATCATACCCTTTTTCTTAAGGGTACATCCTTGATCTCTTTTTCTAGGAATTTTATGCATACTTTCTAGCTTTTAAGGTATATCCTCTAGGGGCATATCATCGATCCTTAGGTAGAAGCTAATGGATGCAAACATGTATTTGAAACATGTTATGATTGATGGTTGCAAATGGTTGCTCGTGGATGCATATACACACCATAGGCGCTAGAACGACTCAGTCACTTTCATATTGCATTAACATATATGTATTTGCTTAACGGATTTAACTGGATATGTTATCATATGGATATTGCATATGGATGAATGGCTATGCACACATGTAGTATTTACATAACTAGGGATTCTTGCATACATGATTGGATGCATGGCACTGACATAATTAGCATTAAGGAGGTCAACTGAATCAGTAAGACCGCCTGATTTGGCATTAGATAAAGACATATACACACACTATGCATATGAACATGAAAGCATTATAAATCTTTTTAAGGACAATGAATGCCTGTGATTGAATGGTTGAGTAGATGGGTGATTGGATGGTAGGATACATTCTTCCTAACTTGAAGATTTCGGGGACGAAATCATTTTAAGAGGGGGAGAATGTAACACCCCGTAATTCTATAACATTAAGTCTCGCAAATTAAAGTATAATTAAATTTTAAAATAAGAATCAAGGGAAATGGGTTGCGTCATTGCGTTCGTCTTGAAATTCTTCTTGGAAACGAGTCTGAGTTTTCAAGAAACGGAGTCCGTATGAGAGAGATATGACCCTCCGAAGTTTCAAGGATTTTCAGAACAGAAAAATAGCTCGAATTCGAATTTGAAATTCGAATTCAAACCCCAGCGCAGACTGGGCGGGAATTTTTCCCGCCCAGGACCAGGTCGACCTGGGGGTCGACACTATGGTCGACCTCCCAGGGACGAGGTCGACCATATGGTCGACCTGGGGGTCGACCTGGTGCTGAAACCCAGTTTTGAGCCTGGGTTTATTCTGACGTTTCTGCTCTCGTTTTCAGTCTAGATTTGTCCGCCTGATCCTATATAAACAGACCCCTAGCCATTCTCTTTACACCGTTTTATTCTCTCTTTATGCTGCCTCTGGAGTAATTTAAATAAGTAAAGTAAAGTAAAATACACTTAGCCAATTTAACATGTTAACTAGACTAGAAGGTGGAGTTAAGTAAACTTAGAACACTTAGCCATCATAGTGTGACAAATGAACAAGGTTAAGTTAAAACATGAAGGGACAATACTTAACCATTAGAACATGTGAATTAAACAGATGTTAGGGTTAATTTAACTAAGAGAACACTTAACGTTATAACATGTTAGCTAAACAGATGGGCAGGGTTAAGTTAAAGGGGAAACTTAACCAATACAAGATGAAGGGGTGGGGTTAAGTAATAAGAAATACTTAACCAATATAACTTGATTTGTGGTAAGGTTAAGTCAACATGAACTATTGATAACACTTAACCAGTTTAACATGACAAATGAATGGGTTAAGTTAACTTGAATTGACTAATGACACTTAACCAATCCAACTTGATGAGAAAAAGAACTAAGTAGTAAACCTTAGTTAAGAGGACTAAGTTGTAAACCTGGGTTAAGAAAACAACGATTCGGGAAACTAAGTAGTAAACCTTAGTTAAGGGAACTAAGTAGTAAACCTTAGTAGAATACGAGAAGGAGCGAACGTCCATCTGATCTTAAAAAAGGATCCAACAAACTGGGTTACGAAGCACGCGGCTTCGAGGGGACGTGAAGGTACTCTTGGTATCTTTTTGTGAGGCTGCAGATGATCCTCCTGGGCTCACAGAGGTTAAGGTCTGCGTTAGAAGAACCAAGGGTATGCCTTGGTTGCAATATAAGGCAACCTAAAACTAGGATGGACCAGCGTGATTCGGCGAGACCAATAGCCCTGTGATAGCAACTCGTCGTCTACCTACCATCTTGGGTCAATCGAGATACGTGAAGCGGAAAGGCGGAGAACTCCAAAAGACCATATACTTGCTATCAAGTTATGGTTGCGGATGGCCATAGGTTAGTGGGGCATAGGGGGCCTGCGTATATTTCTCACTTTTTCAAGGTGTGCCTTTCATTAGTTGAGGGAGGGGTCAAGTGGGACCATAGCCACTGGAAAAATAGACCTTAGCATCTGCATCGACAGATATCTGAAAGCTCCCGACCGAGTTCCGTGTTTCTTGATTTGCCCTGCCACGAGACTCGGGTCGCACATATAGGGGACATGTGCATCTAGACAGCGATAACGATCCACGAAACATATGTGGGGAAAGTCTAGGAACATATACCACTCTGGGTAGTGTGTCCTAGATTAGGGGCATCGTTCGATAGGTAGCATAATCCCTAGTTGGACCTAGGTCGCGTAAACCCTAAAATTTGATAAACGTTCAATAGGTAGCATAAACCCCAATAGCCCTAGGTAGCATAAACCCTGGTTGGATCTAGAATGCGCTCGATAGAAAACCCTAGATTAGATCTAGGTTATAAACAGTAGATGTACACCTGAAACAACCACAATTGCGGTGATTGGGATCAATTGTTTTATCAGTTTGTGCAGATTACTAGTTAGGTGGTGCAGAGATATAGGAATTGGAATAACAAGGTAGTAGCGAAGCAGAGAAAGTATAGAAGTGCATCCAGTTTATCTTACCTTATCATATCTTGTGCTAACCTTATGATTCCCGTCATCATGGTGTTGTCTTGTATTCAGTTAAATTCATGTCATGTTGCTTTTACCAGTTCACATGCTGAAAGTTACTGAACTTACCAAACTTTATGTCTGACTCTGTTTTCTTTCGCTTTTTTGTCTTCTGTTTCCCCCTCAGGTTTGCAGGAAGGGAATATTACTACTTAGCCCAGTTTTCTTTCCAAGCTGAAGATTAGTCGAAATTTTGCTTGGATTCTCTTTTCCATTGCTATGGCTGGCTCACGCTATATTGGGGAATATAAATTTTATTTTATTCTTCTTTATTTTGTAAGACAGATATTCTGGTATTGGAAAATGATTGTTGTACAAACTATTTTATCAATAAAGTAAAGTTCTATTTTCCGCTGTTTTAATTTTGTCTGTCTTGTAATTTATCTGTATCTTTTACCTATAATTCTCCACTGAAGTTAAGGCATTCCCTTTGTCAGTGACCTTAATGGATGTGGGGTGTTACATTAGACTTTTGACTTACCATGGGAGGACCCTCGAGATTTCTTGTGACCCTAAAGGGTCTGTCATGCGTAGTTTTCTAGAATTGCATCTATCGATAATTTACGATCTATACCAGTGGTCTGTGAGTATCCTGATGTTTTCGAGGAGTTCAGGGCTTACCTCTGAGGCACGAGATTGATTTCCATATATACTTGGTGGATAATGCGAAGCTAGTTGCATTGCATATGCGCCATTTGGCTCCAAGAGAAAGGAGGGTGCTCAGTAAGCAAGTAAGGGAGCAACTTGAGAATGGGTTAATTAGACGAAGCATATCTGAATGGGGTGCTCCAGTGGTATTCGCCACTAAGGTGGATGGTTCGCTTCGCTTATGTATGGATTACAGAGAGCTGAATAAACTCACTAAGAACAATAGGCACCCACTTCCACGGATGGATGATCTGTTTGACCAGCTTGTAGGTGCATCTGTTTTCTCTCAGTTAGACTTAGCCACGGGGTTTCACCAGTTAAGGGTGGCTGAAGATAGTATAGACAAGACCGCTTTTAGAATTCCAGATGGTCCCTTCGATTGGCTCGTCATGCCTTTTGGGTTGACGAATGCACCCACCCATTTTGTTGATCTGATGAGTAGGGTGTTTTGGGAGTTTCTAAATAAGTTCATTGTGGTCTTTGTTGATGACATCATGATTTTCTCTAAGAACGAGGAAGAGCATACCCGACACTTGAGGGAGGTTATGAAAACTCTCTGTGCGCACCAGCTTAAGGAAAAAAATTCCAAATGTCATTTTTGGAAGTGAGATTTCTAGGGCACGCGATCTCTAAAGATGTAATAGCAGTAGATCCCGCGAAGGTAGTTGCAGTTCCAGATTGGTAGATCCCAAAGAATGCAACGAAGGTGAGGAGTTTTCTTGGATTAGCGGGCTAATATAGGAGGTTCATTAAGGACTTCACAAAGATATCAGCTCCACTCACCACACCGATGAAGAAGAATATGATATTTTCTTGGGATATAGACTATGACGATGCTTTTCAGCAATTGAAGAGGGCTCTGACAACAACTCCAGTCTTGACCTTTCCCGACGGGAACAAAGGGTTCACAGTATACACTAATGCATGCGGTACAGGGCTTGGTGTGGTTCTGATGTAAGAGGGAAGGTTAGTATGTTCTGGAGGTAGACAACTAAGAGTTCATGAGAAGAACTACCGTACCCATGACTTAGAGTTAGCTACCATAGTATCTGCACTTAAGACTTGGCGCCATTATCTACTTGGAGAGAAGTTCGAGTAGTACACCGATCATAAATCTCTTAAGTACTTGTTCTCGCAGAAGGATCTTAATTTAACGTAACAAAGTTGGATGGAGTTCCTAGCATCCTATGATTTTGAGATTGCTTATACCCCTGGCAAGGGTAATGTAGTGGCAAACGCATTGAGTAGGCAAAGGATGACTTTGAGTGCTCTGTTTGTGGAGAGGAAAAGCTTGGAGTTTATATCGACTTTTGATTTTAGACCCTCCACCGAGTTTATACCTGATTATTGGCATTGTTAGAGGTGCGACCTACTCTGTTGGACCAGATAGGGACTTCGCAATGAGAGGACCCACATCTACCTAATATCCTGGATAGGCTCAGTAGAGGTGAGACTTATAGTCATCTCAGTAGATATTCCATGGATGATAAAGGGTGGCTGCGACGAGATGGAAGGCTTTGTGTTCCCCGAGTTGGGAGTTTGTTGAAGATAGTCCTTGAGGAAGCCCATCATTCTAAGATGACTATTCATCTAGGTGGTGATAAGATGTATAGAGATATGAAGAGGGTTTTCTTTTAGGCTGGGATGAAAAAAGATGTGGTGGAATTTGTTTCTAGATGTTTGATTTGTCAGCAAGTCAAGGATGAGCAAAGGAAGCCCGGTGGTTTACTTCAACCTTTAAAAGTCCCACAGTCGAAGTGGGAGAGTGTCTCTATGGATTTCATTGATGGTTTGCCTAGATCAAGGAAAGGCAACACCAGTATGTGGGTTATAGTGGACAGGCTTACTAAGAGCGCTCACTTTATCCCCATTAAGAGTAAGACAACAACAGCATGGTTTGCAGCAGTTTATCTTCGTGAGATAGTCCGTCTGCATGGAGTACCTTCTAGTATTGTGAATGATCGTGACCCCATATTCACTAGTGAGTTTCGGAGGAGTTTACAAGAAGCATTAGGTACACAGTTATGTTTGAGTAGTACTTATCACCCTCAGATCGATGGACAGACGGAAAGGGTGAATAGATTTCTTGAGGATCTTTTAAGGCTGTGTATCCTAGACTTCGGTGGGACTTGGGAAGAGCACCTTCTTTTGGTAGAGTTCGCTTACAACAACAGTGTACCAGACTAGTATTGGCATGGCACCCTTCGAAACATTGTACGGACGACCCTTTAGATCACCGACTTGTTGGTGGGAATCTACAGAAAGGCTTCTACTTGGACCTGAGATGATTAGGGAAACTTCAGAAAAGATTGATCTTATCCGCAAATGAATGAAGACAACTTAGGATAGGCAGAAGTCCTATGCAGATAAGAGAAGGACCGACATTGAGTTTGAGGTAGGAGATATGTTTTCATCAAGGTATCACCTTTGAGGAATGTGGTTCGCTTCAGATATGCAAGGAAGTTGGCACCAAGATTTTAGGGCCATTTCCCATAACAGAAAGGATTGGCCAAATGGCATATAGAGTGAAGCTACCAGAAAGACTGTCCGGCGTTCATGATGTTTTCCACGTTTCTCATTTACGGAAATGCTTGCATGATACCGCAGAAGTAATTGAGCCAAGTATGCTTGAAGAAGTAGAGGTGGAACAGGAGCTGATAGTTAGACGAGTCCCTACCCGTATTCTTGGATCAGAAGTTAAGAAGCTACGCAACCGAGAGGTCAAGTTGATAAAAGTTCAGTGGGGAGATAACCAAGAGGATGCAACTTGGGAGATTGAATACAAGATTCGCGCTTCGTACCCTTTTCTTTTCAAGGGTATGTTCTTAACTTCTTTTTTCAAAGCTTTTATTCATGCTTGTTTCTATCGTTTGAACATATCCTATCAATCGAATCTTCGACCTTTAGGTAGGAAACCCATGAATGTAAACATGTGTTTGAGACAAGTTATGTTTGATGGATGCAAGTGGCTGCTAGTGGCTGCTCGTGGATGCGTATACACACACATTAGGAACTAGATCGGCTCAATCACTCTCATACTGCATATGGATGTGTGTGCATTTTTCTTCTTTTATGGATGAGAATGGGTGAATCATCATATGGATGCTGCATTTGGATGGATGATTGTGCATACATATAGAACTTGCATGTTATACTAGGATTATTTGCATACATATTGGATTCACGACATTAACATACATTGCATTAAGGAGGTCAACTAAATCAGTTGACCGCCTGATCTTTCGCATTAGTATAGGGACATTTACACACATCTTTGCATACGTTCATATAAGCATTAAAAATATTTTAAGGTCAATGGATTCCTGTAATTGGTAGATGAGTATATGGATAATGGATGTTAGGATATACATTCTTCTTAACTTTGAGATTTCGGGGACGAAATCCTTTCAGTAAGGGAGAAAGTAACACCCCATAATTTTATAACACATTAAAATGATAAACTAAGGAATACTTAATTAAACATTGAGAATTAAGTAAAATGGACTGCACCATTACGTTCGCCTTGGAATTCTGCTTAAGATAGACCCTAAGTTTGCGTAAACCGGACATCATATGAAGAAGATATTAAGGTTTGAAGTTTGCATACATATAAGACATTTATATATAAATAAAACTATTCTAGAAAATCAAAATCAAAGGCGGGATAATTAGGTGGGAAATCAGCCCGTTAGGGGTCGACCCCCACCCTAAGGGTGTCGTCCCATGGGTCGACACCACAACAGGGGTGTAGACACCCATGTCGACCCCTATGTCAACACCCCCACCCCCCGGATCCGGGGCAGATTCAGTTCTATGTACATGGACTTGTTTTCTGACCAGATTCATTAACCTTAGGCTATATAAAGGACCTTAATCCCATTGTTTTATTCATCTAAATCAACGACGACAACGAGGTGCTGCCCTAACTCAGAATAAAGTAGCCTATTCTTCTCCAACAACAAGTTATACGTATTCAGAGATCTGTGCTTCAACATCCACAATCAAATTCTTTGTTCTTTTGATCCAATCACAGTGAGTCTATGTTATTTTTAGATATAGACACCTAAAATGTAATATTGACATGCCTATAAGTTTGGATCTAAGCCTATACCTGTTAGTAATTTGAAATCATAACAGATCTTCCATTACTTGTATACCTAATTTACCGTTTAGATCTCATATGCCTATTCATGATATCCTTATTATGTTAATTTGCCTAACCATGTCACCATATGCCTATTATGTTGGTTGGCCTAATCATGTCACTATTCCTATTATGTTAGTATGACCAATTCTATCATCATATGCCAATTTTTATTTACTATGCCAATTCTTGTTCTCTTCTCTCCCTCTTTCCCTTTTTATTTTTATAGGCAGGCAACCTTCGAGGCTAGGCCTATCGCTGAAATACGTGAACGTACGAAATTGGGAATAATAGAGGATGATAAATTTGGGGCATAATTCTTATTGTAAAACATGATTGGGAATTTTGGGCGTAATTTGTACCTTGAGCCAAAACTTAGGATTTGGGGGCATAATCTTTATCTTGATCTAAAACCTTAATCTGGGCATAACTTGTATCGTAGAACGGACGGGATCCACGGCATAATGAACCTGATAATTGGTTAGTAATGAAAATGCCTAGATTTACAGTAATTGGAAACTATAATTACGCTTATATACGAGGTTATATTACACTTGTGGTAGAAGTCTGCCCAGAACCGTCTGACATATCCAGCGTCCACAAGTGATAAATCTTATGTGAGGGGTCTAAGTGCATATACACGTAACGTGCTAAGACACAAGGTTAAGTCCGACTTGTGGAAGAAGTCTACCCGGACCCAACCGGCATATCTAGCATCCAAAAATGGCAGATTTAATGTGGGATGTCTAGCGCAAGTAATAACCATAAATGAATGAACAGTGATAAACATGTAATACTTAACTTGTTTGAATCCATAAGGATTAGATGAACCTGTTAACTTGAGTAATGGTTAAGTAAACTTGCTCGAATCAGTGGGAGGGTTAAGTAAACCTTGTGGCAGTGGGTAATATTTATATATAGGCCCACAAACTTAACCTGTGGGGTTATGCAATCTTGTTAAACTAGTAGGCATAACCTGTCGAAATCCTAGAAGTAGGGATGCAAGCCTAGAGGGAAGTTTTTATCATTTGGTGTGGGACATGTTTCAGTCAGTAACCTATCTTGGTATCAAACAGGGAACCCCGAACTAGGTCGGGGTCTGGACACGCTTACTGAACTGATTATAAGAGGTCACTTAAGGGATGGTGTGGGCGGCGCATTCAGATGGGGTCACGTGCGTGCATAGGTCCAGTCGAGGGAGGTTAAGATGTCGTGACACCTGTAGAGTGCACATCTTGTAAACAAAGGGTTGCCACTTTAGGAAGTGATACATCCTACCGTGAGTCCAACATAGGTTATCTAAGAGTTAGGGAGTCGATCGATTGGGGGTAGTAATTGGGGTACATCTAGTCTTTCTTGTTTAGGAGCCTGTTCTTGTCGTTGGGATTTAATACTTGTCAGTTCTATTGGGTTACCTGTTTTGTATGGGGGTAAAACCTCTCACTAGAAGTACACCTAAGTTTACCATCTTGTACTTGTTGGGATCATCTTGTTCTTGTTATACTAGTATTGGTGCAGAGAAAAGTATTAGAGAAGCGCATTGCATGCTCTGTTCTGTTTATCCTATTTACCTTGATACACCTGCCTTGTAACACTGTTATCTCTCTCCAACTTATATGTTTGTCATGATGCTTTTACTTATTTATATGGTAAAAGTAACTGGACTCGCCAGACTTTATGTCTGACCCATTTTGTTTCCTCTTCTTTCTCTTTCGCCTTCCCCCCCCCCCCCAAGGTTCTCGGGGTGGGAATACCCAAGCTTGATCAGGATTCTTCTTTCCTTCTGCTTGGAGTTACTTAGATGTACCGCTTGATTTCGTATCTCCTCTACTATGGCTATATTTAGGGGATTATGCTCATTTTATATCATTGTACTCTGATGATGATTTTTGTATAAGGTAGAAGTTTTATGTTTTCAGTATTCCAGACTTATTATGTAATTGGGTTTGAACCACGAAGCTTTTCTATTTAATAAAGTTTTGTTCTGATGTTATTTTATATCTATCTTGTAATGTTTCTGTTACTGTTTACCTATAACGCTTCACGAAACTTAATGCATTCTGGTAAAGAGTGACATTAACGGACGTGGGGTGTCACAAATTATGAAGAACAGAGGCGTTTGAAGTGATAAGGAGTTGGTTGAACCTTAAAGTATCTTGTTAAAGATCCCATTGCAATTATACTTGAAGCTCATCAATCATTGACCTCAAATGAATCACCAAAATCTGCAAATATAAGGTAATTTGAAATGCTGAAAATTTGCAACACTTATAAGTGTTGATGTTCATATTTTGCAACACTTATATGTTGACATATAGGTTTTGGTATGTCGGGATATAACGGTTTTTCAAATTTTCAAATTTTAACTGAAGAGTTATTTCCCTCCATTCCTTCACCAAAATACACATCTCTTCAACTACTATTTCAAGGCTTTTGGAAATAAATTTTAATATCAATATTTCTCATTATCTTCTACTTCTTCTTCTCTACACTTTTGCACTATAAATCTGTCAAATACTTTCCAATTATCCTTGCAAATCCACTCCCTTTAACTCCAATTCTTCATTAATTTGCAAGCCACATAATATTAAAAAGTTGTACTTGAATTTAGATCATTCTCTCTCTAATTTCATCCTATTTTCTCGAATAATTCAAAGATATATTGCCATTGGAGGTCTATCAGACCATTGTACCAAATTTGCAAGAATCAATATTGAAGATATGACTACTTTCCATTGTTTGTTGTTGTTGATATGGATAATGTCTATCTTTTAGCCCGTGAAATCAAGATTGTAAAGGTGTTCCTGCCATCCGTGGAAAATAAGCGATTATAGTTAAATTATGCATGGTGAATTGCACGAATGGATGAGGATTGATTAATCCAAACAAGTGTAAAAATCCTGATGTCATTTACTCTACCGCGCTTTATTTTATAACTTATTTCTTTCTATTTTATGTTTGAATAGATATAGTAAATACGCTTCACCCCTCTACTGTTTTAATAGCCTTAAGATCCAACACTAAGTTGTAGAAATCTCAGTTCCCAACAATGGGTATTAGAGCACTAGTTTTCAAAAATCAATCAACTGGTTTTTGAAAAGTAGAAATGGCTGGTGACACTAGTAACACTTTCAGTAATAGTTTAATACAAAGGCAATCTACCACTAGACTCCCTATATTTGATGGCAGTAATTATGCTTATGGGCTTGTAGGATGGAATTTTATTTGTAGTCTAATGGTTTAGATATTTGGAACATTACCCAAATAGAATACATAGAGCCTCAAATTTATTATTCAAAATGGACACTGGACCAAAAGACACAAAACTTAATAATTCTAAGGCCATGAACATTTTATTTTGATCTTTATATCAAAATGAATTTAATTGAGTGTCTATTTGTAGTTTTGCATATGAAATTTGGAGAACACTAAATATCACACGAGAATGCACTAGTAAAGTAAAACAGACAAAGATATCTATGCTAACTAAGCAGATTCAACTCTTTCAAATGAAACCAAATGAGTCTATTTCTGATATGTATTCTAGATTTCAGGATATAATACATGCCTTAATATCATCAGGAAAGAAAATTACTGAAGAAGACCAAGTCAAAAAGATCTTGAATTCACTTCGTAGTGAATGGGATCAGAAAACGCTAGAAATCAAAGAAGCCAATAATATTAGTACTATGGAAATAAAAGAATTAATTGGTAATCTAATGTCCTATGAAGTAAAATTGCAGGTTAAAAACGAGAATCAGGGAAATGAGAAGAATCATTAGCACTTAACACTGTGATCAACAATGATGAACTGGATGATGATATTGTTGATGATGATATCAAGTTTATTACAAAGAAGATCAAGAAATTCTTGAAGTATATAGGTTTATATTGGTTTATATATATATATATATTTGCAAATTGGTACACGTTATTAAAAACAAATCATATGCTTCCATTATATGCCTCGTCAAAACCTTGTAATCTGCCTACTGGGTACCTTGCAAGGGAAATGAGTACATATAAGTTCCATATATTAACTTACAAAGTTTGATATATTAAATAGCTAACTAACAAATAACACAACATGGGCCCACAACCCAATTTAACTGTTGTAACTAATCTTTTCCATCGTATATATCAACCAAAGTAAAGAAGATCGATACCCCACCTCCTTAGCAAATGTTCGTTCCATGACGATCTGGTGGTAGTGTTGCCATTCCCCTGAACCAGATAGAAAACCTCCCTCTCTATCTACTGCAACTTCACATTGGAATGAGTATTGCGATTTGAAAAAAACGTGAGAGTTACATTCATGCCAAATATAATATACTGAAGTTGTAAAGTGCCGAACGCTGCATCTTGAAGTTGGTCCTTGTAGTGAAAATGTGAAAGAAGTGGGGAAGTCTCATCATCCAGAGAAGGTAGAGCCGTAGGGTGTAAATTAAGTTTCAATTTGAGTGATCCCCATATGAAGCCCCATGTCAATGTTGTATATGCCGGGTGGTTCCAGGCAGACTTCTACAAGTAAGTTTAACCTCGTGTCATAGTGTATTAAACTTGAATGACCCATGGCACCCAGACCTCTCACATTCCGGACCCACTTGTGGTTGCTGGATTTGTCGATTGGTTCTCGGCAGACTTCTACCATAAATGACGACTAACCTCGTGTCTGTGTGCCATTATTTAATATATAGATAAGCCATTCTACACACACACACGTAAGAAATCATTATATGTGGACATTTCAAATTTTAATCCTATTCTAACGTATTTATTACATCATTATTACGTTGAATTACGTTGATTATGCTACATAAATAGAATATTTAATACGTATAGTAAACGCTAGTTTTCGTATGGGCGAAGAAACGTTCTAACGATGTGAATTGTCAAATTAATCTACATTCAAGGCATACAAGTTTAATTTCCACATCAGATCGCTAAGCACATGGCATAATGACATAAGGGCATAATTGATAATAGCAGTAATGGAAAAATACAACATAAAAATAAAACTTGTATCCCTAAGCTTATTGGAATAACTTGATTAATGAACCAAGAACGAGGTACAAATCATATGCATATATATATATATATACACGCATTTTCATTAATACATATATATACATAGACCTTTGTTTAACCTAATTTACCCTTTCTCATATTATTTATAAAAATTTTGACATTTGATTTGTTTTAAATCTGAATACGTTCAGATTATCCATTTAAAAGGGAAATCCAAACCTATTCAATTAATAAAACTAATCAAATCTAAACCTTTTACCATCGTAAACAAAGAGTTAGATAAAAATGATAAATCACATCAAATAAAAGTATACCACCCAAATGTTCCACATCTGCTACTAATACAAATCCACAAACCAAATATCAATTGACAACTCTTACGACATATATATAGAAATAGGAGATTTGGGAGTTTCATAGTTTGGTATTATCGTTATTCCAAATCTCCTTAAGCATACTAATCCATATAATAATCTACAAATGTAGAATATGCCTAAGAAATTACCAATTTCATTCACAATGATTGGAAATGTAATGGATCTAATGATGTTTTGTCTGTTTGATGCAAACTCCAATCTGTAGACATCTATATACATAAGAATCAAATAATTAGAATTCTTATATATATACCATGTGATTCCAAATCTATATTCTAGTTCAAATCCTATGAGAAAAGAGATTTGAATAATAAGAGTAGATTTTTAAGAGAAGGAAAAAACATATTATGAATTCCTATGGAATCAATGGTAGAGTGGAGGCACACATAGAGAGAGTAGCTGGGTTTAGGTATGGATTCTAAGGGTTTTTTTATAGGTGATTGTGTAAACAAGAATAGTAGGATTATTAAGATTTAATCTTAGTTGTTCGTTCTTATAAATTAACCCCAAAACCTAACCCAAGCCTAGCATTACTGGGCATTTTCGGTGCCAGGTGGTCGACCTCCCCCTTAGAAGGGCGGTCGGCACCCGTTCTTTGGGACAGCCGACCTCCTAGTCACGAATTTGCCAGTAAACGCTACGAAGGGATGGAAAGATTTATTTTATATAACGTTAATTAATTTAGTTTATTTCTTTCCTTGTAAACATTATTCTTGTTCCCTTGTATCTATCTCTTCGTTCGAAATTCAAATCTACCTAAGGGAATGTTATTATTTATCCAATTTATTTTATCCCTTAGAAATATATATATTATTAATTCAACCATATATATGTGTTTACCATCTGATTTCTTTGTATTGTAATTTCTTCATACGAACACAGTTTTCAATATGTTGTATATAAAAACATGTTAGAATTTCGTCACGGATCAAAATAAAATATTTTCATAGCCAAATTCCCTTTTTTAGCCTGTTTATATTTTATTATTTAACTGCTTATTTCATTTATTATTATTATTATTATTATATTTAGGTACATTTTTATAGGGTATTACACTATGATATGAGGTTAAACCCGCCTGTAGTAGAAACGTGCCTAGAATAGCCCGACATATCCGTCATCTACAAGTAGACAGTTTAATATGAGAGGTCTAATGTGGTGTATATACACCTATTATGTGTGTAAATAGGTAGATTTACTATGCTTTGAGAAGGTCTTAAGTTGCTGACTTTCTTCTTATCTAGTTTGGTTCTTAAGTGGTCAAACCTAGGACCATTCCGAAGGTTTATTCTTTGGAATTGGGCCAAAGTCATGGGACTCTCCCTTATTAATTTTGACGTTGGCCTATGGTCCACCTTTTGTAATAAGTTGTTTAGTCATGGCAATAACGGAGTAGTGTGGTTTACCGGAATGTCCACTTCCTCTAGGAGCATGGTGAGGGCCAACCTAGGGAAAAATTTGGTATACATGGGATATAGCATGCTATTTAATTAACCAACCGTCTAAGGGAAGTTTTAAGTAGCATTAGTGTTCAACTGTAATGTCAGTTAAGTAGCAACATGACGCGTCCACCAGAGGGGTCTTAAATGGCTATATGCGGGCATACCATAAACTGGTATTAAGCGGCGAGATACCGCTTCTCTTATTACTTGTGAGAATATATCTTTAAGGATGTTGACTTTCTAGGAAGGGGTCTTAAGTGGCTAGGGTCCTCCTCAGGGTCATAAGAGATCATAAGAATCCCCCTTAATAAACATACTAGAATGGGCCTTAAGTGACTGAGAATGTGCACCTCGTTGGGTCTTCATCCTAATGCATCAATGAAGCTCTTAAGCGATTGATTCAGACATCCTCCTCATTGGTTAAAGTATTTCTCTATATTTGTGTGCTTGTGTGTTTACATAGACATATTTTGAAGTATATAACCTGCCAAATCTAGAGTATAGTCTTTAAACACATATTATTTTCGGTCACTAGAACTTTATGTTCTGACCTCCCTCCTCTTAACATACAAACATGATGGTAGGTGGGAGCGCCTAGATCAATGATAATTTGGAGATGGAGTCTAACGGCAGAGGGTCCATGGCTATAAAGCATTATGGAAATATTACTGTAACACCCCACCTTCACTAGGGTCACTCACAAAGGGAATGCACTAGCTTTGGTGGAGTATTATCTAGGTAAACATACACAGAAATATTACAAGACAGAACATATAAAACAGCGGAAGAAAACCAAATTTCATTTCTTTAAAATCTAGAAAGGTCTAAAGCCTTTTACATCAAAATGCCATTAAATCCATTACATCGAAATCTGTCTTGCAATAGTAAAGAAGCATAAAACCATAGTCATAAATCATTCCCCAAGTAAAACAGTAAAGCAAGCCATAGCCAAGAGAAATCCAAGCCGTTCGTGAAAGAGCCTTGGAGCTTGGTAAGATCCAAACTAAGCTGTATTCCCACCCTACGAACCCGGGGGGGGGGGGGGGGGGGAAGAACGGAAGAAAAAGAGGCGAAACAAAACGGGTCAGTCATAAAGATTGAGTAAGTCCTAGTGACTTTCAGCATAGAAACAAGTAAAGATAACATGACATGTATAAACTGAAAATAAACATAAGGATGATGACAAGATAAACTATACTAACCAGATAAACTACGGTAACAAGATAAACTATGCAAACCAGATAAACTACGTATAGCATCGCATGTTTAACATTCTCTGCACCAACTGTACTAGTACCCCAACCCGTATCATCCTTTCCATGTATATGTACAGTCCCTTGCCGTATATCGTACGGGTTTCATCACGTATTTCTATACTACTTCAACGTAGTGCCACCATTCTTGAAATCATTTGGACTGCCACCCTTGTTATGGCTAGGTTTCCTTATCATGAACTATCGCGTGTTCAACTAGGATTTAGGCCACCTAGGACCACTAGGGATTATGCTACCTATTGAACGTTTTCTAGATTCGATTAGGGTTTATGCCACCTAGGACCACTAGGGATTATGCTACCTAACGAACAACACCCTTTTTCCATGTAACGATTTATTAATCGATCGGCTCCCTACAAGTCCTAGCTCGTTCATGTTTCTGTGTCATACGGCCCAATCACGAAATGTAGTCACCTGTGCTAGGTCTACCCTAGGGTGTATCAAGCCCTAGAGTGCCAACCACCGACACGAATTAAGCACGCACAGTGTAAACCTACCAGTGCCCAATGCCTGCTTTTTCAAATCCGGACTACGTGCATGACCATAGTCCGCCTGAACCTACAATGGCACACCAACTCAGCCGTCGTTCTGGTCGCTTACAATCAGCCCAGTAATCGTGCCCCACCCTGCCTAGTTCCAGGGTACCGTGATACATCTAGTGGGTTACTGCTGAAAAGGACCGCGTAACTAGGGTTTCCGTCTAGTAGGTTAAGTGTTGTCATTTAAATTCGAGACTTAACCCCATCAGTCTAGCATGTCAAGTTAGTTAAGTGTTGTCATTCAAGTTCGTGACTTAACCCGCCTACGTGTCATGTCAAATTGGCTAAGAGTTGTCGTTCAAGTTCATGACTTAGCCCTACGCATCATGTGTCAAGTTGGTTAAGTATATTCAAGAGGTTCATGACTTAACCCTATCAAATCATCGTGCCAAATTGGTTAAGTATGTTCAAGCGGTTCATGACTTAACCCTATCAAATCATCGTGTCAAATTGGTTCAGTATGTTCAAACGGTTCATGACTTAACCCTATCAAATCATCGTGTCAAATTGGTTGAGTATTTTCAAGCGGTTCATGACTTAACCCTATCAAATCATCGTGTCAAATTGGTTAAGTATATTCAAGCGGTTCATGACTTAACCCTATCAAATCATCGTGTAAAATTAGTTAAGTGTATTCGAACGGTTCATGACTTAACCCTATCATGTGGCATTAATTCATTAATGCACCCAACCTCTCACATCATACCTGTTGTTTGGTCACTGGATATGCCGGGCGGTTCCGGGCAGAATTACACCACAACTCAGTCTGACCTCGGGTTTTCAAGTGCGATATGACCAACTACCCACACTGGATCCTATTGTTTGCAGTAACTGGATTTACCGGGCGGTTCCGGGCAGAATTACACTGCAAACTCAACCCAACCTCGAGTTGACCATTTTCATGTTCATTCTAAATGTCATGTCCATGTTCAATTTTCATGTCAAGTTCGTGTCAAGTTTCTAAGCGAGTTTCATGTCAAGTTCCCATATCAAGTTTTCAAGTTTCAACTTATGCTTATTATCAAGTTCATGATTCATATTCATAACCAATTCACGTTTCAAGTTCATAAGCATGTTTACGTGCCTTCTAAATGTCCAATATCAACTATCAAGTCATAGTCAATTTTGTATTCAAGTTATTCCCATCGTATCAATTTCATGCTATTTGTCGCGTTCCACAATTACCTAAAAACATGGTTTGACTACCAGATTCTATTTTCTCTAATTACGTTCCGAGTTCACAATTCACATTCATGTCAATTATCAAGTTTACAATCGCTTTCGTGTTCAAGTTATGCCAATTCATGTCCAAGCTAATTCATGTCAATTACCAATTCATGTCTAAGTGAATCTTCATGTTTTGACCAATATCCCCAAATCGTATTCCTACCGTGCGCGTATCGAGATTAATTCAAAAAGGGATAAACAAGGAAATCATGACAAAGATGGGCATGTGAATAGGCATGAGATTATAATCCAAATCATATGTTCAACAGAATTGGTGTATAATAGTTTAACACATCATAGGCATGTGAATAGGATCAAGAACAACAATATGAAAACCAAGGTTTAGGAACATAGGTAGACTTGCATTAATCCAAATTCAAGATTCAAGAGAGAATAGGGTGAAAAAGTCTTATCATCAAGTCAAGGTCCAAGAATTCATATTACAATCTAGTGTTTAAATAATAAACTAGGTCCAACAACATGAATAGGCATGATTCATTCGATAAGGAATAACCCAAAATCCTAGATTCAAGAAGAAACAAGAACAGATCTAAACAGATAATTCAAGCTTAGGACCAGTTTCATTTTACTCCATGTCCATATTAAATTTAACCAGTTTCAATCTCAAAGTAACTAGAACTTACAGAGCGTGGATCGAGAATTAGAGTGCAGAGATTTGATTCTGGAAACGGTTATTGCAGTTGTTGAATCTCTATTTGTTTAGTCTTGTTCTAGTTGAAAACCCCCAATTTGAAATTCCTAGATGTTGTCTTGACGAAGAAGAAGTAGTCTCTTTTAATTTTAATATTATCATTTTGATTTTCACATAGGTAGCATAAGGATAGAATGAAATCGTGTAGAGAGAATGAGGCTAGGGGCTGTTTATATAGGTTTAGAGTCTTGAATTTGGTCCAGAAATCGGTCTAGATACGCAGAAATGAACTCAGCCTTGGATCTGGAAATTCGGGGCAGGTCGACCCCCAGGTCGACTACCCAGTCGACCTGGTCAGGGGGAGGTCGACTACCCAGTCGACCACCCAGTTGACCTGGGTACTGGGCGGGAAATTTCCCGCCCAGCCCGCTTCTGGGTTTGAATTCGAATTTCGAGCTGTTTTGGTTTCTGAAAATTCCTGAAACTTTGGAGGGTCATATCGCCCTCATACGGAATCCGTTTTTCGAAAACTCGGACTCGTTTTCATGTAGAATTTCGAGACAAACGTAATGGCCCAACCCGTTTCCCTTGGTTCTTATTTTAAAATTTAATTCTGCCTTGATTTATGGTTATAACATGTTATTAAAATACAGGTTGTTACATTCTCCCCCCCCCCCTTAAAGGATTTCATCCCCGAAATCTCTAAGTTAGGAAGAATGTATCCTACCATCCAATCATTCATCTACTCAACCATCATTCACAAGAAACCATTGTCCTTAAAAGATTTCTAATGCTGTATGAATATATGCAGAAAGCATGTGTATATGTACTTATCTAATGCAAAAGATCAGGCGGTTACTGATTCAGTAGACCTCCTTAATGCAAAATATGTTAGTGTAATGAGTCCAACATGTATGCAAATTCCTATTACATTTCACAATTTCTACATGAGTGCTCAAACATTCATTCATATGCAACATCCAAATGATAGTATATCAAGTTTCCATCCATGTACAAGTATAAACATTCATGCATATGCAATATGAAAATGTGACTGAGCCAATCTAGTGCCTAATGTGTGTTATGCAACCACGAGCAACCACTTGCAACCATTTGCAAACATCAACCATAACATGTCTCAAACACATGTTTACACCGAATTGTTCCTACCTAAAGATATAGTCGAACGATAGAAGCAAGTAAAAATTTTGTGCCCATTAGGCAATGTCAAAATAGGAAATCTATGTCACATATATACTGATTAGGAGAAGAACTCCCTATGAACCAGCCCGAAGACCGAAATTAACATCAGGCTGACACCCAAAGAATTACTCAACCCAGCGGACACCCTCAAGCCCCAACATGCATTACTAACAGATGATCCCTATGGGGTTTTGCAACAGAAATAGGATTGAGAATAGGACCGAGAGGTTATACTTAAAAGATAAGCTTTACAGGAAAAGAGGGATCAAGGATATACTCTTAAAAAGAGATATGATACACGTGTCTAGTCTTCAATCTTCTAAGTCGCATTTCCTTGAGCATAACTCCATTGTGCTTTGACCGTCTTTAGCTTCACAATTTCGTAGCTTCTTAATTCCTATTTCCAAAATATGAGTTGGAACTCATTTCACTGTCGCCTCTCGTTCCACTTTCACTTATTCTTTTTCTAGTACACTCAGCTTAAACATAACTGCGTACTCATGATTTCGTGCAAGCTTTCCAAAATTCACTAGTGAATCTTGGATCTCATTCACTTACTAGAAGGTATTCCAAAATGAATTATCTCTTGAAAATAAACAAATGCCAACCATGTTGCCAAGTGTACTTACTAAGGTGATTTTCTATGACTCATGCATAAGCGAACTGAACCATCCGCCTTAGTGGCGAACACTACTCGAGCAGATTGATAAATGTATCAAGAGATTCTAGGTAACTAAGCATGGCAGAACCCTAAGGGTTACACTAAACTTCGAGGGTATTACCGAGGCAAGTCAAGAGTCTAACTACCCTCTTTTCATACTCGAGAATGGTATCATTTCTGGATAACCACTCCATCCCTAGAAACAACCCATAGCCCAAAAACATAAGCATTACTTCTAAACTCAAAACTTAGCATAGACATTCTCAAATCCAAACAAGTCATGAATAAATGAGCCGATTACCCAACAGGACAAATATGGGACCCTCTACTATGCTAGTACTAAGGTGCAGAGACTCAACTATCGAAGCAGAAATAAAAAGGATGCGATGTACAAAAACAAAGTTCTAGCGGGATGAAACTAAACCTTCAACAGAAACATTACCACCTCTCTTAGGTATGCTAGTAATGAGAGCATACAATTGCCCTCTCGACGATCTTGTTCTTTTCCCTTGTCCTTGTCCTATAACACTTAACTACATGTCCCTTTTTACCATACTAAAGATACTCTTTCTTGTCATGGGTTTTATTATTCTTTCACTTTGGCCTCTTCCTTTTCACCTTTTCCTCCTTCGTGGATTAAGCCATATCAACAAGTTTCTTATCCTTAGGCTTGTGTTCTTTTATCCTCGTTCTTACTATCCTTGTATAGATTGTTGACAAGTTTCTCGAAATCTACCTCCATCGCACGGTAAACCTACAAAGCTTGAAATAAGATTAGTAGCAGATGGAACTACCGCGGCTACTGATGGAGGTTGGGCACTCCTTTGCCCTCCGACACACGCCTACAAGACTATGGTGAAAAGAGAGGAAGAAGAGATTCAAAGAGAGAATCAAAAGATAGTGCATATGGCTTTGGAGAATATGCCTTTCGTAAAACAAAACTTTTCTTAGAAAAATGCTTCTTTGTAAATGTTTTGAAAATAATTTCAGAAGGTTTTTAAAAGCTTTTGCCCAGTCTGGTAACCTTCTGCTCTGATACCAAATGTAACACCCCACCTCCACTAGGGTCACTCACAAAGGGAATGCACTAGCTTTGGTGGAGTATTATCTAGGTAAACATACATAAAAATATTACAAGACAGAACATATAAAACAGCGGAAGAAAAACCAAATTTCATTTCTTTAAAATCTAGAAAGGTCTAAAGCCTTTTACATCAAAATGCCATTAAATCCGTTACATCGAAATCTGTCTTGCAATAGTAAAGAAGAATAAAACCATAGTCATAAATCATTCCCCAAGTAAAACAGTAAAGCAAGTCATGGCCAAGAGAAATCCAAGCCGTTCGTGAAAGAGCCTTGGAGCTTGGTAAGATCCGAACTAAGCTGTATTCCCAACCTACGAACCTGGGGGGGGGGGGGGGGAGGGGGGAAGAACGGAAGAAAAAGAGGCGAAACAAAACGGGTTAGTCATAAAGACTGAGTAAGTCCAAGTGACTTTCAGCATAGAAACAAGTAAAGACAACATGACATGTATAAACTGAAAGTAAACATAAGGATGATGACAAGATAAACTATACTAACCAGATAAACTGCGGTAACAAGATAAACTATGCAAACCAGATAAACTACATATAGCATCGCATGTTTTACATTCTTTGCACCAACTGTACTAGTACCCCAACCCGTATCATCCTTTCCATGTATATGTACAGTTCCTTGCCGTATATCGTACGGGTTTCATCACGTATTTCTATACTACTTCAACGTAGTGCCACCATTCTTGAAATCATTTGGACTGCCACCCTTGTTCTGGCTAGGTTTCCTTATCATGAACTATCGTGTGTTCTCCTGTTTTATGTCAAGTGTGACGGCCCACCCCGCACCAACCGACATTTACTCCAAAAGTGCGTTGTACACATGTCCAGTTAGCACGGAACGGGTCGTCAGAATGAAAAAGGAAGAGGGAAATGAACATACAAAGAACCTGTAGAATGTCTCACAGCGCATAGAATAAAGTATAATAATAACATACTTGACATAAAACAGGAGAGACAGTGCATAAGCTGAAAATCAGAACTAAACATCATAGCAGCGGAAATTCAGAATACAGCTTATTACAACTTTTAAACTGTCTCAAAGCAAAAGTAAGATAAATGAGGTACACTACTAATGCCCAAGTAGCGACCACCAACGACACAGGGAGAATGTGTGTGTGTGTGTGTATATATATATATATATACATATACATATATATATATATATATATATATATCATACGTGGAAGCCTCCTGCCCGCCTCCGAATCAGCTACTCGCACATCACCAGCTAACCTGTCTAGTTTGCTCGTGTGAGCACCCACAGTAATAAGAGGAGACATAAAACTCTGGGTCAGACATAAAGCCTGGTATGAGCGATAAGCATCTAAAGTGAACAATAACAGGTAGACTAAAACATACCTGAACCTGGACCTGCAACCAAAGAGTTAGCACTACATACTGTACAACACTCTAAGGTATCATGTCAAACAATGTAAAGATACGGAGGTGGGGGAGGTGTGCATGTCATAATGATGGCAAACAATCAAGCATAACATCCATCCTCACATCTCTCACTCAGTGCGTAAAGCGTACGATATTCACCACTTCGATCACCCAACATTCCTTGCTATGATCACTTTGCCCCATGAAGTCATAAATGGCTTCACTGCACTGATAACGTAGCCACTAATCCTTTGCTATGTCCACTTTGCCCCATGGAGTCATTAGAACCCCACTGCACTAGCTCATAGCCTTACTAATCCTTACTATGTCCACTCTGCCCCATGGAGTCACAAGAACCCCACTGCACTGGCTCATAGTCTTACTACGCATCACCTTGCCCCTCAGGTCATAATGACCCTACTGCACTGATAACGTAGTCTTGCTACCATCACTTTGCCCCTCAGGTCATAATGACCCTACTGCACTGATAAGTAGCCCATCATTCCTTTTTAGTGGTGAATCGAAGTTATGAACGTCGACAACTCCTTAGCACACGTCCCGCAGCAAAGTCCAACCATGAAGTGAACTCCTTGGTTCCCAACTGGTTCCGGGATCCTGAGCTCTAACTCCCATTTGGACTACCTTTGCATCTCGGGTTATTGGTCATCACAATCGAATCGGATCGGATCAGCCTTCACATTCTTCATCGGATCGGATCGGCCTTAGTCATTCGGGTTGGGTCGCGCCTCCTGTGTCGGATCGGGTCGTGGTCCTCCAGCTCGTGGCTCCTCCTCCTGGTTCGGATCGGCGTCACCACTTCGGGTCGGATCGGGTTGCTTCATCCGGGTCGGGTCGCGCCTTCTGATCGGGTCGGTTCGTCGCGCCCTAGTACCCATCGACTCGTGAGCTCCTCCTCCTGGTTCGGATCGTGAATACTCGTTGGTTCGGGTCGTGCTTCTACTACCGGATCGTGCCACTTATCTGAGTCGTAACTTGCTCCTTTAAACGGATCGTGACGCCCACGCTGGAACGGGTCGAGTCGCGCTCCCTTCCACCGATCCGATCCGGATTCTGGGTCATTTCCTGCATGTTTTCCTGCGATTGTTTCTATGCCATTCGACGGCGTTTTCAACCAATCTAACACTTCTAAACAATCACAAAGCATACCATACAGTCATAACAACATGTAGTATCGATCCCAAACATCAAAACATAAATCATAGCATGTAGAATGGATCAAACATACCCAAAATCCCATATCTTCCCCTTAAGCATGTTTAGGTGAAACTAATGATATGATTAGCAAAACTTAACCAAACTAACCCAAATTCATATTAGAGGTCTAAAACATCATTTAGGAATTTATGAACATTTTTCCCGAATTTTATCATGCTTAAATTCGCTAATTAGCACTAATCACCCCTAATTAGCCATAATTAGTGTAAAACTATGCAAATCACTCACCTTAGCCACAAAATAAATTAAGATCTGAAATAATTCTCTGATTTGATGTGAATCTCAATGCCAAACAGCATCTCCTATGTTGCTTTGATGAAGATCTTCCTTGATTAGGGGTTGCTAAGCCAAATCCTTGACCAAAAGATGATTTGGAGGTGATTTAGAGGTTGAAGGCCATTTTTAGGGATCCTTGGTGATAAGTGGAGGCTAGAAAACTGAAATGGAATGATTCTCCATCTCATTTCAGCCCTCCCATAACCCTAATCCCGAAATGGGTTATGGGCCTACTCACTAATCACCCGATTTGGCCCGGTTAAGCAGTTTTTCACCCTCCAAACCTTGTTTCAGCCATATCTCCCAAACGGTGAGTCCGTTTGGCTAATGTAACCACTCTACGGAAAGGTAAACCATCAAACGAATCAAATAGAAGTGGTTTCAGGTCAAAATTCCTTTCCAATCAAAAGTTATGGCCAAAACAGTACCAACTAGGGGCAAAATGGTCATTTAAAAATCGACAAAAATCATAAGCATGGGAAATGACTCTAACAGATGTTTCCCAAAGTTACATGACCATACGGCTTCACATGGGAAATAAATAAATATTCTACGATCTTATGATGTGTAGAATGCGGGTCATTACACTCTCTCCCCCCCCCCCCCCCCCCTTAAGAAATTTCGCCCCCGAAATTCCCTAATCAAAACATACACAAAGGTTCCCGCATGCCTATCAATCATAAAACAACAATCAAACATGCAAAGCAAGTAAAATGTGTCTATCCTAGCATGCGGAAAAACTAAATTACGAAGTAAGTCTTACCAGGCAAAGAGTTCTGGATATGCCTTCCTAATGCTCTCCTCTGTCTCCCAAGTACAATCATTTTCGTTCTCGCCCCACTGAACCTTGACTAGCTTCACCGCCTTCCTTCGAAGTTGCTTCGTATCGTGCCCCACAATACGAATCGGCTTGCGGTTCCCAACCGCCTCGGGTTCTACTTCGAAGTCCTCTAACTGATCAGGTGAAATAGTTACATCTGAGTCGTGAACGAACTTCCTTAGTTGGGAAACATGAAATACATTGTGAACTCCCGCCATCTTTTCTGGTAAGCCAACTATATATGCCAAATTCCCGACTAGTTCAAGAACAGGGAATGGGCCAACGAATCTTGGTGCCAACTTGCCTCTCCTGCCAAATCGAATCACGCTCTTTAACGGAGAGATCTTGACGAACACCAAGTCACCAACGGAGAATTTCAAGTCTCTTCCCCTCTTATCGGCATAACTCTTCTGCCTATCCTGAGCAGCTTTCATTCGTTGTTGAATGACCTTAATCTTATCTGAAGTTTCCCTCACCACATCTGGTCCAAGCACAAACTTCTCGCCAGTCTCTATCCAACATGATGGTGAGTTGCACGGTCTTCCGTACAAAGCTTCATATGGAGCCATACCGATACTGGATTGGTAGCTATTATTATATGCAAACTCTACTAGATGCAAATGGTCATCCCATGATCCACCAAAATCCAATATACAAGCTCTCAAGAGATCTTCCAATATACGATTCACCCTCTTCGTCTTACCGTCGGTCTGAGGATGATATGCGGTACTGAGATGTAATCTTGACCCTAGAGCCTCTTGTAAGCTCTTCCAAAACCCACTAGTGAACAACGGGTCTTGGTCACTCACAATGCTTTTGGGTACTCCATGAAATCTCACTACCCACTTCATATATAATTCTGCCAACTTGGCTGCCATTCTGGTCGATTTGACTGGTATAAATCTTGTGCTCTTAGTCAATCGATCCACAATTACCCAAATGCTATCATATCCCGATCTAGTCCTTGGTAAACCATCGATGAAATCCATCGAGACTTGCTCCCATTTCCATTCGGGAATTTCTAATGGTTGTAACAACCCACTAGGCTTCTTTTGCTCGGCTTTAACTAGCTGGCAATTCATACATTTGGATATAAACCTTCCAACGTCTCTTTTCATCCCTTCCCAGTAGTAAGTCTGCTTCATATCTCGATACATCTTATTACCACCGGGGTGTATAGTCAGTTTTGAGTGATGACATTCTCTAAGCACTTCATCTCTCAAACCATTCACGTTGGGCACAACTAGTCTTCCATTCTTTCTAAGCCATCCATCTCGATCAAGCCCATACACATTCATCTCCTCATCGATACCCATCTCTAACTTAGAGATGATTTCCAATAGATTAGGATCGTCCCTTTAGCTAGAACCAATCCGCTCTATCAAAGTGGGTCTGATCGCCAAACTAGCTAGCATAATTGGATCCAATTTGCACTTTGGTCTGAAATCAAACCCCGCGATATACTCCAGTTGCTTCCATTCAAGAAACATTGCCCCTAAACTGGCATGTCTCCTACTCAAGGCATCGGCTACCGCATTACCTTTCCCAGGTGTATATGCGATGTCAAAATCATACGAAGCCAATAACTCTAACCATCTCTGCTGACGGAGATTCAGATCTTTCTGAGAGAAGAGATACTTTAACGATTTATGATCGGTAAACAACTCAAATCTTTCTCCCAAGAGATAGTGTCTCCACATCTTCAGCGCAAACACGATCGCTGCTAATTCCAAATCATGGGTAGGATACTTCTTCTCATGTGGCTTTAGCTGTCGACTAGCATAAGCTACAACCCTGCCTCCTTGCATCAATACTGCACCCAGTCTGGTACCACAAGCATCCGTGTATACCGTCATCTCTTCATTCCCTTTAGGAATGACTAACACTGGCGCACGCGTCAACCTCTCTTTTAGACTCTTGAAGGCATCCTCACACACTCCGTCCCAGACGAAGGACCGATTCTTCTTAGTCAACTGAGTCACGGTGCTGCAATCTTGGAGAAGTCCTGGATAAACTTACGATAATATCCAGCTAATCCCAAGAAACTTCTTACATCTGTAGCATTCTTGGGTGTAGGCCAATCCTGTACCGTAGCCACCTTCGCAGGGTCCACGGCAATACCACTCTCTGAAACAACATGACCCAAGAATCTCACTTCCCTTCTCCAAAAATGACACTTAGGGAATTTCGCTTCCAATTGGTGTTTCCTCAACACCTCCATCACTATCCTCAAGTGTCCCTTGTGTTCCTCCTCTGTCCTTGAGTAAACAAGGATATCATCCACGAACACAAGAACAAACTTATTCAACTGATCTCTGAATACTCGATTCATAAGATCCACAAAATAGGCTGGTGCATTGGTCAACCCAAATGGCATGACCAACCACTCATAAAATCCAGACGGCGTCCTAAATGCCGTTTTCGGAACACTCTCATCTGCTACTCGAAGCTGATGAAATCCTGTCGCGAGGTCCAACTGGGAGAACACTCTAGCTCCTTCCAGTTGATCAAACAAATCATCTATCCGCGGTAGAGGATACTTATTCTTCCTCATCACCTTATTCAACTCGCGATAGTCCACACACAAACGAAGGGAACCATCTGCCTTAGTGGCAAACACAACTGGTGCTCCCCACTCGGAGACACTCCTTCTAATAAATCCCTTCTTCAAAAGATTGCTGACTTGCACCCCGAGCTCTCGTTGCTCCCTTGGTGCCATACGACGAATTGGCATCACTATAGGCGTGGCATCTTTCACTAAATCAATACGGAACTCAATCTCTCGGTGTGGTGGAAGCCCGGTCACCTCTTCGAAGACGTCCGGATACTGGCCAACCACGGGCACATCTGACAACTCATCCTGCGGGATGTCGAGGGAATTTACAAAACTAGCCATAACCCCATCACTAGGTAGGCTACCAAACACTACCCTCCGCCCATCATCCTCCCTCACTGTCACCAAAAAGCCCTCACAGTCTACCACCACCCCGTATTTTTGGAGCCAATCGACTCCTAATATAATGCCATACCCAGTAAAGCCCAAAACAAAGCAATCACATACAAACATACATCCATGACTCGATAAGACCAAATTCGTGCAAATCATACTAAGGCTAGTCGAACCACCAATCGGGTTCGTCACAATCAATGGTCTATCGACTATCTCGGGTTCCAGTCCCAACCTATCCACCAGGTCACTAGATATGAAGGAACGGGAAGCCCCAGTATCAAACAAAACTCGAACTGGTATATCATAAATAGAAAGCATACCTTGAATAACCACATTCTTTCCTTTCTCCGCCGCAGTTGGGGCATTCGACGAAGAAGGAACAACATCAATAGCATATGCTTTCACAATCTGCTTCTCCTTAAGAGGTTGCGGACACTTATCCTTATGATGTCCCACTTGACCACAGTTGTAGCACTTCCTTTCCGCTGGCTTGGCCCGACATTCCTTAGCATAATGGCCCTTCTTACCACAGCTGAAGCACTCAACATCCTTCTTGCTCTTTTTCTGGCCACCTTTAGATTGGTCCTGCTTCCTCTTGTTTCGAGAATTATTCTTGCCTCCACCGCCTGCTTGCGGCTTTGGCCCTTCTGCAGATGCAGCCTCAGTCTTTGACTTAGGCTAAAGACTCTCTGATCTCAAAGCTTTCCCCACGATCGATTCAAAAGTCTCATCGATGTGGTTGATAAGCCTTTCCCCCAAGTACCCATCCAAACCGGTAATGAACTTCTCATTCTTCTTCTCAGGAGTATCAATGAGAGACATTCCATACTTCGACAAAGTGTCGAACTCAGCAATATAATCAGAAACTGCCCTTCCGTTCTGCTTGAGTTCCAAGAACCTCTTAAACAACACTGACTTCTGGGCAGCTGGAATGAACTTCTCGCTAAAGCGAGCCTTGAACTGATCCCAAGTAACCTGGTGCTCTGGAGTAGCTGTTCTAATGGCATTCCACCAATTCATCGCTCGCCCTTGCAGCTGACGAGACGCTAGCCTTCTCTTCATCGCATCCTCAAGACCCAAGTCATCGAAGATACGGTCACAGCTATCCATCCAATCTTGAACATCCGTGGCCGACTCCGTCCCGTGGAACGGCTTCCCACCAAGATTAGTGTAATCTTTACACAACTTGGCGAAATCGAACCTAGGCGCCTGCACTACTGGGCCAACACGAACTCCGGGATTGGGAATTGCCCCTTGCACTTCTATGAGCATGTCTCTCACGAGGTTAGTAAACATTGCCCTCATGTCAGCGGCATTCCCTTGGTTGGTCTCTCTACCAGCACACCTCGTGTCTCGGCTCATCGTCAATCTGAAAAAGGGAAACGATTAACGACCCCATAGTGGTGCTAGTGCAGTGCGACTTCATTCTTATACTACTAATAGTATATACATACATAACTTTTGAAAACCAAAGTAATCACAAATACGCGCTCTCACATACGTACTATCTCTCCCTAGTGTCTTTCCCTAGGTTAACTACGCAACCTAGAGCTCTGATACTAAGTGTGACGGCCCGCCCCGCACCAACCGACATTTACTCCAAAAGTGCGTTGTACACATGTCCAGTTAGCACGGAACGGGTCATCAGAAGGAAAAAGGAAGAGGGAAATGAACATACAAAGAACCTGTAGAATGTCTCACAGCGCATAGAATAAAGTATAATAATAACATACTTGACATAAAACAGGAGAGACAGTGCATAAGCTGAAATCAGAACTAAACATCATAGCAGCGGAAATTCAGAATACAACTTATTACAACTTTCAAACTGTCTCAAAGAAAAAGTAAGAAAAATGAGGTACACTACTAATGCCCAAGTAGCGACCACCAACGATACAGGGAGAATGTGTATATAGATATCATACGTGGAAGCCTCCTGCCCGCCTCCGAATCAGCTACTCGCACATCACCAGCTAACCTGTCTCTAGTTTGCTCGTGTGAGCACCCAGAGTAATAAGAGGAGACATAAAACTCTGGGTCAGACATAAAGCCTGGTATGAGCGATAAGCATCTAAAGTGAACAATAACAGGTAGACTAAAACATACCTGAACCTGGACCTGCAACCAAAGAGTTAGCACTACATACTGTACAACACTCTAAGGTATCATGTCAAACAATGTAAAGATACGGAGGTGGGGGAGGTGTGCATGTCATAATGATGGCAAACAATCAAGCATAGCATCCATCCTCACATCTCTCACTCAGTGCGTAAAGCGTACGATATTCACCACTTCGATCACCCAACATTCCTTGCTACGATCACTTTGCCCCATGAAGTCATAAATGGCTTCACTGCACTGATAACGTAGTCACTAATCCTTTGCTATGTCCACTTTGCCCCATGGAGTCATTAGAACCCCACTGCACTGGCTCATAGCCTTACTAATCCTTACTATGCCCACTCTGCCCCATGGAGTCACAAGAACCCCACTGCACTGGCTCATAGTCTTACTACGCATCACCTTGCCCCTCGGGTCATAATGACCCTACTGCACTGATAACGTAGTCTTGCTACCATCACTTTGCCCCTCAGGTCATAATGACCCTACTGCACTGATAAGTAGCCCATCATTCCTTTTTAGTGGTGAATCGAAGTTATGAACGTCGACAACTCCTTAGCACACGTCCCGCAGCAAAGTCCAACCATGAAGTGAACTCCTTGGTTCCCAACTGGTTCCGGGATCCTGAGCTCTAACTCCCATTTGGACTACCTTTGCATCTTGGGTTATTGGTCATCACAATCGAATCGGATCGGATCAGCCTTCACATTCTTCATCGGATCGGATCGGCCTTAGTCATTCGGGTCGGGTCGCGCCTCCTGCGTCGGATCGGGTCGTGGTCCTCCAGCTCGTGTCTCCTCCTCCTGGTTCGGATCGGCGTCACTACTTCGGGTCGGATCGGGTTGCTTCATCCGGGTCGGGTCGCGCCTTCTGATCGGGTCGGTTCGTCGCGCCCTAGTACCCATCGACTTGTGAGCTCCTCCTCCTGGTTCGGATCGTGAATATTCGTTGGTTCGGGTCGTGCTTCTACTACCGGATCGTGCCACTTAGCTGAGTCGTAACTTGCTCCTTCAAACGGATCGTGACGCCCACGCTGGAACGGGTCGAGTCGCGCTCCCCTCCACCAATCCGATCCAGATTCTGGGTCATTTCCTGCATGTTTTCCTATGACTGTTTCTACGCCATTCGACGGCGTTTTCGACCAATCTAACACTTCTAAACAATCACAAAGCATACCATACAGTCATAGCAACATGTAGTATCGATCCCAAACATCAAAACATAAATCATAGCATGTAAAATGGATCAAACATACCCAAAATCCCATATCTTCCCCTTAAGCATGTTAATGTGAAACTAATGATATGATTAGCAAAACTTAACCAAATTAACCCAAATTCATATCAGAGGTCTAAAACATCATTTAGGAATTTATTAACATTTTTCCCGAATTTTATCATGCTTAAATTCGCTAATTAGCACTAATCACCCCTAATTAGCCATAATTAGTGTAAAACTATGCAGATCACTCACCTTAGCCACAAAATAAATTAAGATCTGAAATAATTCTCTGATTTGATGTGAATCTCAATGCAAAACAGCAGCTCCTATGTTGCTTTGGTGAAGATCTTCCTTGATTAGGGGTTGCTAAGCCAAATCCTTGACCAATAGATGATTTGGAGGTGATTTAGAGGTTGGAGGCCATTTTTAGGGATCCTTGGTGATAAGTGAAGGCTAGAAAACTGAAATGGAATGATTCTCCATCTCATTTCAGCCCTTCCATAACCCTAATCCCAAAATGGGTTACGGGCCTACTCACTAATCACCCGATTTGGTCCGGTTAAGCAGTTTTTCACCCTCCAAACCTTGTTTCAGCCATATCTCACAAACGGTAAGTCCGTTTGGCTAATGTAACCACTCTACGGAAAGGTAAACCATCAAACAAATCAAATGGAAGTGGTTTCAGGTCAAAATTCCTTTCCAATCAAAAGTTATGGCCAAAACAGTACCAACTAGGGGCAAAATGGTCATTTAAAAATCGACAAAAATCATAAGCATGGGAAATGACTCTAACAGATGTTTCCGAAAGTTACATGACCATACGGCTTCACATGGGAAAGAAATAAATATTCTACGATCCTATGATGTGTAGAATGCGGGTCATTACAATTATGCTACCTATTGAACGTTTTCTAGATTCGATTAGGGTTTATGCCACCTAGGACCACTAGGGATTATGCTACCTAACGAACAACACCCTTTTTCCATGTAACGACCTATTAATCGATCGACTCCCTACAAATCCTAGCTCGTTCATGTGTCTGAGTCATACGGCCCAATCACGAAATGTAGTCACCTGTGCTAGGTCCACCCTAGGGTGTATCAAGCCCTAGAGTGCCAACCACCGACACGAATCAAGAACGCACAGTGTAAACCTACAGGTGCCCAATGCCTGCTTTTTCAACTTCGGACTACGTGCACGACCATAGTCCGCCTGAACCTACAATGGCGCACCAACTCAGCCGTCGTTCTGGTCGCTTACAATCAGCCCAGTAATCGTGCCCCACCCTGACTAGTTCCAGGGTACCGTGATACATCTAGTGGGTTACTGCTGAAAAGGACCGCGTAACTAAGTTTTCCGTCTAGTAGGTTAAGTGTTGTCATTTAAATTCGAGACTTAACCCCATCAGTCTAGCATGTCAAGTTAGTTAAGTGTTGTCATTCAAGTTCGTGACTTAACCCGCCTACATGTCATGTCAAATTGCCTAAGTGTTGTCGTTCAAGTTCATGACTTAGCCCTACGCATCATGTGTCAAGCTGGTTAAGTATATTCAAGCGGTTCATGGTATACCCTATCAAATCATCGTGTCAAATTGGTTAAGTATGTTCAAGCGGTTCATGACTTAACCCTATCAAATCATCGTGTCAAATTGATTAAGTATGTTCAAGCGGTTCATGACTTAACCCTATCAAATCATCGTGTCAAATTGGTTGAGTATATTCAAGCGGTTCATGAGTTAACCCTATCAAATCATCATGTCAAATTGGTTAAGTATATTCAAGCGGTTCATGACTTAACCCTATCAAATCATCGTGTCAAATTGGTTATGTGTATTCAAACGGTTCATGACTTAACCCTATCATGTGGCATTAATTCATTAATGCACCCAACCTCTCACATCAGACCTGTTGTTGTGGTCACAGGATATGCCGGGCGGTTCCGGGCAGAATTACACCACAACTCAGTCTGACCTCGGGTTTTCAAGTGCGATATGACTAACTACCCACATTGGATCCTATTGTTTGCAGTAACTGGATTTGTCGGGCGGTTCTGGGCAGAATTACACTGCAAACTCAACCCAACCCCGAGTTGGCCATTTTCAAGTTCATTCTAAATGTCATGTCCATGTTCAATTTTCATATCAAGTTCGTGTCAAGTTTCTAAGCGAGTTTCATGTCAAGTTCTCATATCAAGTTTTCAAGTTTCAACTTATGCCAATTATCAAGTTCATGATTCATATTCATAACCAATTCACGTTTCAAGTTCATAAGCATGTTTATGTGCCTTCTAAATGTCCAATATCAACTATCAAGTCATAGTCAATTTTGTATTCAAGTTATTCCCATCGTACCAATTTCATGCTATTTGTCGCGTTCCACAATTACCTAAAAACATGGTTTGACTACCAGATTATGTTTTCTCTAATTACGTTCCGAGTTCACAATTCACATTCATATCAATTATCAAGTTTACAATCGCTTTCGTGTTCAAGTTATGCCAATTCATGTCCAAGCTAATTCATGTCAATTACCAATTCATGTCTAAGTGAATCTTCATGTTTTGACCAGTATCCCCAAATCTTATTCCTACCGTGCGCGTATCGAGATTAATTCAAAAAGGGATAAACAAGGAAATCATGACAAAGATGGGCATGTGAATAGGCATGAGATTATAATCCAAATCACATGTTCAACAGAATTGGTTTATAATAGTTTAACACATCATAGGCATGTGAATAGGATCTAGAACAACAGTATGAAAACCAAGGTTTAGGAACATAGGTTGACTTGCATTAATCCAAATTCAAGATTCAAGAGAGAATAGGGTGAAAAAGTCTTATCATCAAGTCAAGGTCCAAGAATTCGTATTACAATCTAGCGTTTAAATAATAAACTAGGTCCAACAACATGAATAGGCATGATTCATTCGATAAGGAATAACCCAAAATCCTACATTCAAGAAGAAACAAGAACAGATCTAAACAGATAATTCAAGCTTAGGTCCAATTTCATTTTATTCCATATCCATATTAAATTTAACCAGTTTCAATCTCAAAGTAACTAGAACTTACGGAGCATGGATCAAGAATTAGAGTGCAGAGATTTGATTCTGGAAACGGTTATTGCAGTTGTTGAATCTCTATTTGTTTAGTCCTGTTCTAGTTGAAAACCCCCAATTTGAAATTCCTAGATGTTGTCTTGACGAAGAAGAAGTAGTCTCTTTTAATTTTAATATTATCATTTTGATTTTCACAGAGGTAGCATAAGGACAGAATGAAATGGTGTAGAGAGAATGAGGCTAGGGGCTATTTATATAGGTTTAGAGTCACGAATTTGGTCCAGAAATCGGTCTAGATACGCAGAAATGAACTCAGCCTTGGATCTGGAAATTCGGGGCAGGTCAACCCCCAGGTCGACTACCCAGTCGACCTGGTCAGGGGGAGGTCGACTACCCAGTCGACCACCCAGTCGACCTGGTTCCTGGGCGGGAAATTTCCCGCCCAGCCCGCTTCTGGGTTTGAATTCAAATTTCGAGCTGTTTTTGGTTTCTGAAAATTCCTGAAACTTTGGAGGGTCATATCTCCCTCATACGGAATCCTTTATCGAAAACTCGGACTCGTTTTCATGCAGAATTTCGAGAGAACGCAATGGCACAACCCGTTTCCCTTGGTTCTTATTTTAAAATTTAATTCTGCCTTGATTTATGGTTATAACATGTTATTAAAATACGGGTTGTTAATGTTGGGATAATTAATGTTGATGTACCTATTATTGTATAAGAATCGTTGAAATTAATATTTATGGTAATTTTAAACTAAAGGTACATCTATTTTAAGTTATTGTATTTTATCCCTTCTGCTGTGTAAGATTCTAACTTCATGTTAGTATGCTCTGTTATATCTGTTGTACCACTTTCTTATAGGAACCAATCACTGGTTTAGAACGGCACTACGTTTTGATTGGTCTTTTTAGGTCAAAATTTAGGGCCATTTTGGGTGGATTGTTACAGTTTAGGTCTGAACTTGGTAGCCTTAAAAAACTTAGTACTTTGAGTATTATGTTTCTTAGATTTAGCCTTAGGGGTGTATCCAAGTCCATGGTTATTCTTAATGTGTTTAGATGCAAATAATAATTTTTCTAGATTATTCTTTCTTTTGTTAAATTTATCAATATTAGTTTTCATTTTATCTAAATACTTACTACGGTTAAGAATAACATTGTGAAGAGATGTTATTTTATCATTCATATTAATGATTGCAACTTCATTAGATGTTTTTCTTATTTTAAGGACTCATTTTCACTTTTCTGTTTTTTAAAACTTCCAAGTATTAAATCCTTTCCATTTTTATGACCATTAAATCTTTCCATTTCATTTCCTAGACATTATTTTTTTCTTTACTTAATTTTTTACTAAGCATTTTTAATTTATCTATCTCTGCTAAACTATCCTAATACTCTTTCCTAAGCATTGTATATCCTTTATACATATCATTTAAGACATTAGTAATCTCTTTATTAAATTTCCATACCTAATCACCATTGCCATGAAGCACGTGTTTGCATTTTCTGTTTCTGAATCACTATCACTTGTTGATGTATACAAATCATCCCATATTGATTGAATGCTTGTTTCCTCTCTTTATTGAAAGTTTTGGAAATATGCTTTGGTCTCTTCAAGTTGGGACAATCTATTTTCAAATGACCGGGTTTATCACATTCGAAACTTTTAAAACATTTCCATTTCTGGAATTATTGTTGTTAGTTTTTCAAAAAAAAATCCGTTATCCAATACTACAAGAATTTATTGATCTTCTTTGTAATAATCTTGATATCATCATCAACAATATCATCATCTAGTTCATCATTGTCGATCATAGTGTTAAGTGCCAGTGATTTCTTCTCATTTCCCTGATTCTCGTTTTTAACCTGCAATTTACTTCATAGCACATTAGATTACCAATTAATTCTTTTATTTCCATAGTATTAATACCATTGGCTTCTTCTATTTCTAGTGTCTTCTGATCCCACTCACTACGAAGTGAATTCAAGATCTTTCTGATTTCGTCTTTTTCAGTAATTTTCTTTCCTAATGATATTAAGGCATGCACTATATCCTGAAATCTAGAATACATATCAGAAATAGACTCATTTGGTTTCATTTGAAAGAGTTGAATCTTCTGAGTTAGCAAAAATATCTTTGTTTGTTTTACTTTACTAGTGCATTCTTGTGTGACTTCTAGTGTTCTACAAATTTCATATGCAAAACTACAAATAGACACTCAATTAAAATCATTTCGATATAAAGATCAAAATAAAATGTTCATGGCCTTAGAATTATTAAGTGTTTGTGTCTTTTGGTCCAGTGTCCATTTTGAATAATAAATTTGAGGCTCTATGTATTCAATTTGGGTAACATTCCAAATATCTAAACCATTAGACTACAAATAAAATTCCATCCTACTATCCCATAAGCATAATTAATGCCATCAAATATAGTATCCTAGTGGTAGATTGCCTTTTTATTAAAATATTACTAAAAGTGTTACTAGTGTCACCAGCCATTTATACTTTTCAAAAACCAGTTGATTGATTTTTGAAAACCAGTGCTCTAATACCCATTGTTGGGAATTGGGATTTCTACAACATAGTGTTGGATGGATCTTAAGGCTATTAAAACACTAGATGGGTGAAGTGTATTTACTATATCTATTCAAACAGAAAACAGAAAGAAATAAATTATAAAATAAAGCGCAGTAGAGTAAATGACACCAGGATTTTCACACTTGTTTGGATTAATCAATTCTACATCCATTCGTGTACTTCACCATGCATAATTTAGCTATAATCGCTTACTTTCCACGGATGGCAAGAACACCTTTACAATCTTGATTTCATGGGCCAAAAGATACACATTCTCCATATCAACAGCAACAAACAGTGGCAAGTAGTCATATCTTCAATATTGATTCTTGCAAATTTGTTATAATGGTCCTATAGACCTCCAATATCAATATATATTTGAATTCTTCGAGAAAATAGGATGAAATTAGAGAGAGAATGATCTAAATTCAAGTATAACTCTCTAACAATATGTGCACTACAAGAAAAATGCCCTATTGCAACTAGCTATTTGCAAAATGTCAGTTACAGTAAATGATATTTAGCAATAGACCTTTCGTTACTTTTGCAATAGATAAGATTTAATAACAGGCTTTTCCTTCCTGTTGCGAAAAGCATATTTTTCACAACAGCGCTTTCATGTCTATTGCGAAAACGTACTTTTAGCAACTGCGCTTCCATAACAGTTGCAATAAACATATTATTTGCAACTGACTTTCAAGCTTGTTGCAAAAAATATATCTTTAGCAACTGTTTTCGCCACTTGCGACAACTGTTTTTTTACAACTGATAAAGCTAATTGCAGAAAACAAACTTTCAAATATTATTTAGTAAATAAGAAGTTATATTTTGATAATTATATTTAATATTAATATGTAAAAGATGACAATTAATAATTACTAAATAATATTATTTATTTAGTAATAATAATAATTAATATTAATTAATAGTTAAGAATAATATTTTATGGTATAATTAAGTAATTAATTTGTTAATTAATAAAAAGTAATATTTAATAATTATAATTATAATTGATATTTATATTTGATTTTTAAAAGATAATGATTAATAAATTGTATTGGCTATTTAATAATTCATATTTAAAAGATTTAATATTTAGTAATTTAAAAATTAGTAACTAATAATTATAATTTAGTTAAAATTACTTGTAATAAATTTTATAATTAGTATATTAATAATTATTATAAAACCAAAAAATATTTAATAATTTATTATAATAACTACCAATAGTAAGTAAATTATAGTAAGTATTTATTAGATCAATGAGTATAATTAATAAATAGAAAATATAATTAATATTATATAATTAAAATTATATTATATAGTAATTACTATTAATATTTAATGTTAAATAACTATTATATATATAGTACTCAATTTAATAGTTTATAATTATGAAAATTTTAATAATAAGAGTTTTAAATTAATTTAATTCAAAAATTATTAACAATTTTAGTTAATTGAAGTTAAATTAATAATTAGTAATTAATATTCATAAAATTCGAAAAATAAAAAGATACACATCTTAAAGTAATCTCAAATTCTATGTAATATATAAACTCCATATAATATAAAAATATCAAAAATAAAAAAACTTATGTAGACACAAATTATTGCAACTTATGTATTTCACGAATTGTTTTTTCTTCTTACGCATTTCAAATTTTTACTGTGTTATACTTTTTGCATGTTTCTATTGTCATTTCCATTCGAAAAATTGGCTCCAACCCTTGATTTTATTGGCTCCGTCATGAAAATTTTGAACGTTAAATAGAAAGAGACGATGTTTCTAGAACCAGTTAATGGGGACTGTTCTCCTTCCACCGCTTTCATCTCTTCAGATCTAAAAAAATCGTCCATTCAAATCATTCACTTTCACCATGAAACTTCGACTTTCTTTTTCTTCTTCCCGATCCGCCTACCGTTGCCCTTTTTATTCACTACGCTTTCCTCTTTTTTTCCCTCTGCCTTAAAAATTGACTGCCTTTTGCTGTTATTTTCTTTCCCCTTAGTTTCACTCCCATCGTCCACCTGGCTTTGTCCCATCTCTTCTCCTTTCAGTTCTCCTTAGCCCAAGTTTTTTCGCTTTCTGCTATCCAGTTTCACATTTTCTTTTTTCATGTTGTATTATTTGGTAACTTTGTAAATGGATACACTAGGCCGATCTCTTATGGTTTCGGCCGAGGATTTCTAGTTTATAGACTCTGAGGTGAAGCTCAGTTATATCGTCTTGTGTCGATGTGGTGGGTAGTGGATTCTAGATGGTCAATCTTGTAGTGTTAGTTTTTGGTTCTCTGAAATTATCTGTTGTTTTTTGAACTCATTTTCACCATGACTCATCTTTATTTTCCTCCGCTTGATGCTCCAAATTTCGAGCGAACCTAGACCTTTTTTATGTTTCTCCCTATCTATACTAGCTTATTTTCTTGAATTTTATTAATATTTTAGATCGGGTCTGGTTTGACATGTCTAGAGGCTGTTAGGTTGTGCTCAATTAAGATCTGGATGGTGATTGTGGCGTGTTATTTGGGTGGTGATCTTGTGGTGCATAGTAATGAACCAATTCGCTATTGTTGGCTTTCTCTTCGGGTGACTGTTGTTATGAACCAATTGTGTACTGCTACTATGATGTAATTTCTAGTATGCCCTATTAAATGAATTAGTCACAGAAAGCATTGTATGTGCTAATTGTAGAACTATATACTGTAGGATCTAAATTAACACTAGATGGGGGTGAATAGGGTTTATCGCAGATTTTCACAGAGTAATTAAATAATATTAATCATAGATAATAACCAAAGTAAATGCGGAAAATAAATAACACACAGGTACACCCAGCTTCAGCTAAACCCTGCCTACTAAGCATTCCCCAAGGTTTCTACTAGGAGTTAAAGCAATCTCTACGCTTACAATCCCCTGTAAACTCGTGACACTCGCTCTCAATTGTTCTTAACCCTACGCTCAAAACCCTACACTGGTTTCTATCCCCGAAACCAGATTTCCCCGAATTACAAACCCCAAAATTCATCTCCCTAGTTTTAGAGACAAACTAGAGAACTCTAAATTCGATTACAAATTGAAACTAAAACGAACAAAAACAAACAATCAAAAACCCTTAAAAACAAATATAAAAACCCTAGTTTTAATTTATTTAAAAAACACTTTAAGTCCTTATTCCCTTTTATTAATAACTTGGCCAACCTTCTTTGTTTAACCCCTTCTCATTCTTGCCCGATCTCCTTTTTGGTCTTTGGAAGAAAAATGGTGGTAGCTTTGCTCCTGGGGTTTCCAATCTCTTTGAATTGAAGCTTGCGCGATGTCGAGTATCAATTTCAGTTGCAATCTCTTCTTCGATCGAGTCTATGAATGTTGATTTGGATCCAAGCAATCCCTTTTTTGGGTACGAATTTTTGATTAGAATTTTCTTTGATTTGTGCTTGAATTTGGATGGATATTTGTCAATGATGATGTGGTGTTTATATAGGATTAAAAATCCGATATATGCTCTGATTTCGTAATTAGACTTGGTAGTGGTATTTGAGTAAATTTTGGCTTGAATTTTTCTCGTCTTTGAATTAGTCTTGAGTGTTTCGGCTTTGAGTTAATCCCTTAATTTCTGGAACAAATTTGCGAGATAAATTCTTGAAAACTTGCATGAGACTTTTGGACTTTGAATTGATCTTGATCGATTACAACCTTGAACAGTTTTTCTGAAATAAAGTCTACATTTTCTGGTTGACTTTTTCTATATTTATTTTCTTTGATTTTGAACTGATAAGAACAGATATAATACTTGATATTTATTTGACCTGATATTGCTCTTTGAGGTATTCAGCATGTTTGATATTGCCTTTGAAATTTTGGGTCTTGGCATGATTGGTCTTGAACTGCATTCTGATCTTGTTGATACTCTGCATTTCCAATATACACTTGCCTTTACCACTATGTCAATTTATGGCCCTTGAAACTGCCATGATATTTCACTTGAAATATCTTGTCGTGCTTCATCACAGTCCGTACACTTGATGATAACTGGTAAGAACAAATGCTACACTTCAGATTTTACTTGTGCCTATGTATTTTCACTCTTGTACCATTATATGCATGTTGTATTTGAGGCTGTCCAGTCTGTTGTCGTGCCATAGTTTATGACTGCACTTATTTTTCTATAGCCTGCTTGCTACATGAAATATCTTGGCTTTGAACTTAGTTGAGCACTTGGTGTCACCTGACCTAAATTTGGAAACTGGAACACTTGACCCATTTGAAAACTAATGCTGTACACCTGATATTGCCACTAGACTTGATCTTGTAGTTGATTTTCTGTGCCATACTATACCCTTGTGCATGTTGATCCATATTGTGGTTATAACTTTATATTGCCATTGTAAATGTTTTCTAACTTGGTCGAGTCTGAATCTTGAATGTCCAAAACCTGGCAGATCCGAAACTTCGACATTGTTGCATATTGGCTGTAGTTGATTGATCTTCTTGCTTTCATCACCCTACTCTTGTCCTATGTTAGGGTTGAACTGCTTATTTGTGCATTGTTACTTGAACATGTCGACTTCTTGTACCCTGTCCATTTGCTTGCACCATTTTTTAGTTCTGAAATTGATTCATACTTGTGTTCACTTTATTGCATGTATTGCCTCGGCCATGTATATTGTATGTTGTATCCTTGTTAATACCTTGTGCTTGCTCCTTTTTAGTTTGCATTTCTTTGTAGTCATGTGGTTGAACATGCATGTTGCCTGCATATATGTGCACTGAGTCGAGTTGGTCCATGTGGCTGCTCCTCAGTTGCTATACTGCATTTTGATTGGCGAGGCAGTGCACGCGTGTATATTTATACAAGTGTGTATATGCAGTCGTTCAGAATAATTTTCTTGTCCTTGTATATCAGACCAAGTAAAAAATATGATGAGAAAAACACCAAAATTCTGAGGAAAATAAAATTTGAAAATAAATTTTTATTTGCTTGTATTTAATTTTATTTTTGTTCCAGTTTACTCTGTGTGTGTGTTTGTGATAGGTGTACAGGTGGCTGGACTGGATTACCGGACATGTGAAGATTCAGTGTGTCAGTGTCAGTGAATGTATAACTATGTCTGTATATAACTGAGTGATAGAGTGATATGTAGTGAGGAACACATGTACTTTATGAGAAGATTGTACTAATATTTGTAATAAACAAATTTGATTGAAATAAAATATTATTTTATTGTTTTCAAATCTATTTGTCTATTATATTCAGATTAATTCAGTTAGTACAATTCCATGTAATATTATAACTGTGAATATACAATATTGGAGTTAGAATCAGATTTTGAAATAAAATATTTAATTGAATAAATATACTGTGAATTGTGTACAATAGTATATTATTCAATAAATATTTATTTCTATGAAATAAAATATAAAATAGTACAGTTACAAACACATTTAAATAATATTATATGTTTGTTATCATCAAACAAAAATCAACAACACATTGTTGTACCCAACAATCTCCCACTTTTGATGATGACAAACATATACAAGATTTTGAATGTGTTAAATGTGTTTGAATGTGAAATATATTACTCCTCTTATTTGTGTGCTTCTCCTACAAGTGAACTCCCCCTATATATGTGGAAAATATAAATAATGAAATTCAACTGACCATTCTCCCTCTTTATTTTTAATTTCCAATCTTAAAATATTTTTGAATTAAATACTCATCAATCAAAATCTTGACCGTTCTCCCCCCTTATTATCATCAAAAGAATAATAGAGATTGAAATAATGACGAATATAGACCATAAATATAAATTCAAATTAAGAGAGAGAGAATATATATTGTAAATCCCATTGAATCAAACAAAAATCATAGTAATCTTTAAATCAGAAGCAAAATTTTACTTTCAGAATGAGTGGATTTACGATGGATTTTATAGAATGTGGAGAGTTCGATAAAATTGGATATTTGATTATGAATTTTAAAGATTTTAAATAAGCTCAAACTGCGTCAAGCACTTGCTAACCACACATAGCCCAAAGGTCTTTTAAATGGGGTTAGTAGTAACTTAACTTTATCCTCTCTAATGAGTTCCATCCATGCACAACCCAAAGGTCTTTTAAGTGAGAATGGAAGCACATAGAGATTAAGGTAATTCACCCACGCATAACCGCGAGGACTTTTAAATGGGAGTGAATACCAAGGATAAATAATATAATATATTTTTTTCTCTTCTTTTAATTTTATTTTTATTTCCAAGAATAATTTGAACTCCCCAAATTAAATAAAACCATGATGAATGACAAAAATATGGTAGATATAGAAGATGGTCGTGAAATAAGCTCTAATTCAAAGATATTATAAAATCTGTCCAATAATCATGAGATTTAAAATAACATCTCCTCTAGTTAGGAATTATACCATAGTCATAACTCATCACAACTTCATAAATCTATTAATAATTTCGATGAGTTCCAAGACGGTTCAAATTTGTCAATATTCAATTTTTGAATAAATAATCAAAAATGATTTTAAAATTGAAAATATCAATTTCAAATGGGTTTCTTGAAATATCAAATCAAGTTTGGAAATCAGTTTTAAAAAGAATCAATCAGTAGAATATAGAATTTTCTAATATTTCTATCACAGATTGCTCCTAGACAATTTTAAAAAACTTGTATATGAGACTCAAATTGTCTATGGAATTTAAAGATATATAATCACTGATTTTTCAACTCATCATCCAGTCACCATGATATTCAGACGAATCAAATCAATTTCCTTATCAAAGCAGCACAAGATCATTTTCAAAGCAAGAATCATAAGCGAAATTTTTAGAGAATTTTTAAACAAGCACAAGAAACATTCAACGATCAAATCTGAAGATAATTATTTGAAATCACTTGAGAAAAAAATCAAATATTTATAATCCAATAAATTCAACAATCAATAATGAATGATTACAAAAACAAGCCAAGAAAAAAAATTCACAACTAATCAATCATCGCTTTTAAATAGTCCGCTGTATTGAGTTCAGTTTTTCAATATTTTCCAAAAATGAATAAGAAGAAACTCAAAACAGCAAAAATGTGTGAAATTTCATTAGCATTTGAGAATATCATAAATTTCAAAATTTCGATTTACAGTGTTCAAGATGTGCACAAAATGTTATGACCCTGTCAACATAAATCAGCATAAAATAAAAATAAAAAAGGAAATAAAGTTAAAAGGAAATAAAATAAAAATAAGAGTTTAGAGATCATATCTGTCTTACCATAACCAATGTGAACCAATGAATCTCCAACTCAGAATTTATGGCTGAGTAACTCCAAATAATTCGATAATATGAATCAATTTGAATTTTATCTCTCTTAAGCACAGTTGTTCCTTAGCCCCCTCGGTACCTAAATGTTTATAGGATCGAGTGGTCTAACAAAAGTTATTTTACCACTCTTATCTTTGTTTACGCGTTTTGGTACCCAAACCCGTTTATATAACAATCCATTATTATCTATTAAAGTACCTTTTGGAACCCAAATTCGTTTAGACTTATTCAAATTCATTTTGTAAATTTTTGAAATCCAAACATGTCTAAGTGAATTGTTTTCAAACGAGTTATCATTTCGTTTATGATTTAAAAACCCTTTGAAATTATTAGATTTCAAAATTTCAATTCGATCGTTTTAAAAACCATTTAAAGGATTTTTAAAATCATTAGGATTTTGTTTTTCAACTTGATCAAATCCAAAACCAAGTCCCTATTTATTCTGCACAAAAAATTGGTTTTTTAACAATAAATTCAACAATTTCTCCCCTTTAGAAAATTTAGTCAAAGTTAAACAATCCGTTGAATTTCAGATTTAAGATTGCTATTTTCTTTCATTAAATTTGAACAATAATTAATAGCGATTTTCCTCTTTTCAGCATCAGTTTATTTTAAAACCAAATTTTTGTTTTCAAGTGCTTTGATTTTAGCATTGGACTTTGAAATTTCAATTTCAAATTGTTTTCGCTTTTCAAAATCAAGTTTTTCAGATTCTTTAAGCTTTTCAATCTCCTTCTCAAAATCACGATTACCGTTCTTCAAATTCACGTTTTCACTTTTAAGTAACTCAAAATCAGTTTTGAAATTCAAAATATCATTACTCAAAAATTGACAATTTTTGCATTTAGAAAACGGTGAATTCCTAAATTTTTCAAGTTTTCCTTCTAAACTGTTATTTTCTTGAACTAGTTTTGACCTATCAGATTTCAATTTCTTAACTTATAGTTCAAGAGAATCAACGGTTTTTGTGAGATCATGACACATTAAAATTAAATCTTTATAAGTAAAATTCGATACCTCACTTGAATCCTCTTCACTACTTTCCGAATCAGATTGAACCATAAGACACAAGTTAGCTTTCTCTTTATCACTTTTAGAAACTTCTTCTCCTTCTTCGTCATCCCATGTAGCATCAAAAGCCTTCTTCTTTCTTCTGAATTTCTTCTTGTTTTCATTCCTAAGCTGTGGACAATCTTGTTTGATATGTCCGGGTTTCTTGCAATTGTAGCAGTACACTTCATCGTCTGAACTATCTGAACTTTTGGACTTGTTCTTTTTTGAATTCTTCTTTTGTGGCTTGTAATTTCTTTTGGCCCACTTCCTAAAAACCATGGCGACCTCTTCAATGGGATTTTCATCATCACTTTCAACGGTATTATTTAGAGCAATCATCTTTTTCTTTGATTCAAAATTCTTTTGTTCTTCTCTTGCTTTTAACTCCATCTCATAAGTAATCAGATTTCCGATCAACTCTTCCATGCTTATTTTATTTAGATCTTTTAATTCTTGAATCGCCGTCACCTTAGCTTCAAAATTCATAGGTAGCAGTCTCAATATTTTTCTAATCAATTCCACTTCGGTATAAGTTTTGCCAAGAGATTTTGCATGGTAGACTAGTGATGAGAAGCGTCCATACATCTCTTTATATCTTCGTCTATTTACATAGAGAAATTTTCATATTCGTTGCTGAGTAGAGCGAAACAAGATTCCTTAACTTGAGAAGTACCTTCGTGTGTGACCAACGTATGCCATATTTCATGCGCAGTTTCACAATGAGAAATTCGATTAAATTCAGTTTTATCAAGAGCAAAAATTGAAGCATACATCGCTTTGGCATTAGTTGAAAAATATTTTTTATCATTAGCATCCCACCTGTCTTTCGATTTCGGAACTTCAACATTATTAACAATAAATGTGGGAGATCTATAACCCGTTTTGATAATATCCCACACATCATAATTGACTGAACTCAAATAAATTTTCATCCTAGCTTTCCAATAAGCATAATCAGTTCCATTAAACATTGGTGGCCTAGCTATGGACTGACCCCCCGAAAAAGCGTTATTAGATAGATTCATGACTCTAAATTTAAAATAAAACAAAAAAACCCGCTCTGATACCACTTGTAGGATCTAAATTAACCCTAGAGAGGGGCGGTGCATAGGGTTTATCACAGATTTTCGCAGAGTAATTAAATAATATTAGTCACAGATAATAATCAGAGTAAATGCGGAAAATAAATAACACATAGATATATCCAGCTTCGGCAAAACCCTGCCTACTGCTGCATTCCACAAGGTTTCTACTAGGAGTTAAATCAATCTCTACGCTTACAATCCCCTGTAAACTCGCGACACTCGCTCCCAACTATTCTTAAGCCTACGCTCAAAACTCTACACTGGTTTCTATCCCCAAAACCAGATTTTCCCGAATTACAAACCCTATAATTCGCCTCCCTAGTTTTAGAGACAAATAAGAAAACTCTAAATTCGATTACAAATTGAAACTAAAACAAATAAAAACAAACAATTAAAAACCCTTAAAAACAAATATAAAAACCATAGTTTTAATTTATTTAAAAAACACTTTAAGTCCTTGTCCCTTTTTAATAACTTGGTCGGCCTTCTTTGCTTAACCCCTTCTCATTCTTGCCTGATCCCCATTTTGGTCTCTGGAAAAATAATGGCTGCGGCTTCGCTTCTAGGGTTCCAATCTCTTTGAATTGAAGCTTGCGCGATATCGAGTACCAATTCCAGTTGCAATCTCTTCTTCGATTGAGTCAATGAACGTTGATTTGGATCCAAGCAATCTCTTTTTCTGGTATGAATTTTCGATCAGAATTTTCTTTGATTTATGCTTGAACTTGGATGGATATTTGTCAATGATGACGTGGTGTTTATGTTGGATTAAAAATCCGATATATGCTTTGATTTCATAATTAGACTTGGTAGTGATATTTGAGTAAATTTTGGCTTGAATTCTTCTCATCTTTGAATTAGTCTTGAGTGTTTCGGCTTTGAGTTAATCCCTTAATTTCTAGAACAAATTTGCGAGATAAATTCTTGAAAACTTGCATGAGGGTTTGGACTTTGAATTGGTCTTGATCGATTACAACCTTAAACAGTTTTTCTAAAAGAAAGTCAACATTTTCTAGTTGACTTTTTCAATATTTATTTTATTTAATTTTGAACTGATAAGAACAGATATAATACTTGATCAATTTTCTAGTTAACTTTTTGTAACACCCCGTAATTTTATAACATTAAAATTCACAAATTAAAGTATACTTAATTTTTAGAAGAAGAATTAAGTGAAATGGGTTGCGCTATTATGTTCGTTTCAAAATTTTGGGTCAAGATAGACATTTGGTTTGCACAAAACGGATACCTTATGAAGATGTTATTAAGCCTTGAAGTTTGTATGCTTATGAGAAATATATATATATATATAAATTAAACAAATAATATGCAAAAAAGTTCAAAACAACGAATCGGGAGGGGGAATAACCGAACCGGCCCATTTTTGAGGTCGACCCGAGCCTAGTTGGGTCGACTAGGGGTTGATTCAGGGTGTTTGACTATCAACCCGTGGGCCGATTCGCTCTAAGGCAGATGTGGCATCTTATTGGTTCCCATGGTTCAAGGTTAATATAATGGTCCTAAAACACTCTCTACCACTACATAAGGACCCTAAACCTAAACCCCAATTCATTAACAAAGAGGAATGGTGCCTCCATGCTCCTAAAACCTAAAGTGACCTAGCCTCCACCCTAATCAATCAATTCAAAAGAGAAGATAAAGATAACAAATCAACGCCTACATCAACGGAAAGCTAAATCAACTCCAGAAAATCAGATCCCAGAATCATTCTTCTCTTTCTTAAACCACGATTTGTGAGTACAGTTATTTTCAGATATGAAATTTAATTATGATCTTGACATGGGTATAAATCTGAATTGGAGATCTATCTTATTCTTTTTTATCAGATCTGTTTTTCTGTGTATATCCATCTTATTCTTGTTTATCATATATGTTTTTCTGTGTAGATCTATCTTATTGTAACTATTCAGTATCTCTTCCTTCCTTCTGTTCTATAGCCAGGCTACTACGAGCCTGAGCCAAATCTCATAAGAGATTGACACGCGAACGCTAAATTTGGGGAAAATATTGAATAATGCATAATTGGACATAACTGATTTATGACTAATTTGAGAACACAACATAAGTTGTAATTTAAGATCTAGATCTAAGCATACTATATATGACAGTTTATGATTTGGAAGAAGGAGAATTAATGTATGACAACATATGACTTGTAATTTGGGGACATAATGAATGTTATAATTCAAGATCTGATTTTGGGGACATAATACATGTTGTAATTTAAAAGCTAGATTTGGGGCATATTTTATATGATGATCTATGACTTGGAAGAAAAAGGATATGTGACTTAGGCCTGAAAAACCTATATTAAAATAGGGACAACTATTAATGTGAATACGCCAAATTCGGATTTTTGGATATTTGACATACGCGGTAATCAACGGCTATAAACTGGCATAATTCATATTGTATATCATGATTTGGGGCTTTTAGAGAATATTCTGTATTGTGGAAAATCTAACTAAATTTGGGCATATGTTATGTTGAGAATTATGACCATAATTTAGGCATGTACAATGAGGCTTAATTTATAATTAGGCAAGATATGTTAATTGAACTTTAGGATATGTTTAAATCTATTAAATTGCCCAATCCGCTAGATCTGTTGGAATTGAATACTGTGATTTGGGTATGTAATCTTTAGGCTCGATCTAAAATTAAGCAAAACATGTTAATGGAACTTTGAATAATCTACTGTAACTTGTAAAGTAGTTAATTTGTTGAATTGGAATAATTAATCTGATATTGGCATAATCTGTGAATGAAAACTTTAGCTACAAATAAGAATGCTGAGACACGAGGTTAGACTCAGTTTGCGGTGGAAGCCTGCCCGGACCCAACCGGCTTAACCAGCAACCGCAAACTGTCAGTCTAATGTGAGATGTCGTAGGAATAAGGATGCTTAGACACGAGGTTAGGTCTGGCTTGTGGCAGAAGTCTGCGTGGAACCGCCCGACACATCCAGTGGCCATAAGCTACCGACCTAATGTGAGAGATCTGTGAATTGATATTTAATTAATGCAAATCTAAGATAAATATGATGCCTAAAACGTGTTGGGCGGATAGGGTTAAAACAACTGGACTAATGAATCTAATAAACCCATTTCGTGAATCTGTAGGCCCAATACAAAGTTAGGTAAAACAATCTATAAGTCTGTTAATCTATATATCTGATCCTTTAGTCTGAGAACTTGTTAATCTATACATCTGATCCATTAGTCAGAAAACCTGTTAACTTGTATGTCTGATCTGAGAACTTGTTAATCTCAACTTTGTACATCTGAAATCTGTAAACAAGTAAATCTGAAATCTGTTAGTCTGGGGACACAAGGTTAGGAGGGATAATTACTTGTGTCATCTGTTGTTTGGGACCCATATTAGTCAGTATCCCTTTCTAGTATCAAAACTATGACCCAACACTAAGAGGGGTCCGGGCACGCTTACTGAACTAATTGTAAGAGGTTCACTCTGATAATGGCGAGGGGTGTTGATGGCGCATTCAAACCGGGTCATGTGCGTGCATGGATCCGGTCTGCTCTGAGGATGTAAGACACCGTGACATTTGTAAATAGGTCTGTGTCTATAGGTTGCCACTTTAGGGAGTGATACACCCTTATGTGGGACCGGCACAGGGTATTTATGTATTAGGGAGCCGATCGCTTGGGGTATAATTTAGGGTAGACTTAGTTCTGTCTGTTTCTGTTGGGGTACCGTCTATTTCTGTTGGGGTGGTAACAACTGTCTGTTTCTGTGTGGTACCGTCTGTTGAGGTGGCAAAGGCCCATTACTAGTGTACACCTAACTCTAATATTCTGTTTCCGTAGGGATTATTCTGTTTCTGTCTCTGATTTTGTTCCTGATTCTGTTTCTGTACCGTCTATCTCTGTTCGGGTGGTAAAGGCCCATTTCTAGCATCGCGTTTCTGAAGAGATCATTCTATTTTCTATTTAGACAATAGGACAACACTTAATTCTGTTATATTAGTATTAGTGCAGAGAAGTGAAATAAGTAAGGAGCTTAGCTTAACCTATATCATTCTATTTCTTCTGTTAACCTGCTACTCCTGTTACGGCTATCTCTCATCCAGTTTTATTTACATGTCATGATATTTTTATCTGTTTATATGCTGAAAGTCACTGGACTCACCAGACGTATGTCTGACCTAGTTTTTTTCACCTCTTTTCTTCCGTTCCCCCAGGTACTCAGGTTGGGAACGTAGGAGCTTGATTTAGATTTCTCTCTGCTTGAAGTGCTAGAAGTGCTTGAAGTATTGCTTGGCTTTGATTCTACCTATTTATGGCATTTTCTGTTGGGGATTATGGCTTTAAAATTACGTGCTCTGAAGGCTTTTGTACAAGACTGATATTTATGTACTTGAATTCCGATATTGTGATTTTGAAAGATGTAACCAAACTTACTTCTGTTTCTGCTGTAATAAAGTTATAAAATTTTCAAGTACTACTCTATGTATCTGTCTTGTAATATTCTGTTCTGTTTACTTATAATGCTTAATGGAAGTTAATGAATTCCCTTTGTGAGTGACATTAACGGAAGTGGGGTGTTACACTTGGTATCAGAGATGAAGGTTACCGGATTTGATAAAAAGTTTTTGAAAACTATTTTCGAAAAGGTTTTAAAAAGGAAGTATTTTCAAAAGGAAAGTTATTTTGAAAAACATAGGCCCCAAAGCCATATATCTATCTTTTGATTTTCTGTTTAATTCTTGTTTCCTTCTTTTCTGAGTCTCCGGGGCTCCTGGCTTTCTGGGAGGTAACCTCATCGCGACATGATTCCTTAGGCATGATGAGACTACGGTGCCTGTCAAAGGGCAAAGAAGTGCCTAACTTCCATCTGTAGCCGCAGTAATTTCACCTACGGCTAATCCTCTTTCGAGCTTCGTAGGGTTTTTCATGCGATGGGGGCAACTTTAGAGAAAGACTTGTTAACATGTAAGAAGACTGGTTGTTTTCAGTGCGGTGAGATAGGACATCTGATCAAGGTTGCCCAAGAAGGCAAGGGCAACGGGCAGAATCTTCTGGAAGGTAGGCGAATGCTCTCGCAGTTGGTGGACAGGATAGAGGTGGAAATTTTTTCGTAGAAAGTTTAATTTCCTTATCTGATCATTCTGGCATTTTAATTCTGTAGTTGAGTCTCTGCACTTTAATATTAGTCTTATTTCTGATCCCGCTATAGTCTCAAACCCCATAAGGGTTACGACTCATCTGTTTGTGATCGGTTGGGGTTTGAGTGTATCTGTGTTAAGCGTTAAGTTGACTATGACACATACATTCTGGTTTTTGTGGGATATGGTAGAGTTTAATCATGCTTAGTTTCCTAAAAATCATTTGATAATCTGATCTGTACCAGTACTCTATAAGTATCTGAATATTTCTGAAAAGGATAGGAGTTTATACTCGAAGCGTGAAGTAGATTTCTAGTTTTGATATTGTTTAATGGGAGTAATTATTTGAGTGTCAATCTGATGTTGATTTCGGTCTTCGGGGTTGATACTTAGGGATTTATTTTCTTAACCGATGTCTAATGGGAACAGAACTTTTATTTTAATTGTACTTGCTTCTATCACTCGGTTGTATCCTATCGATTGAGTCTTCGATCTTTAGGTAGAAACTAATAGGTGTAAACATGTGTTTGAGACATGTTATGTTTGATGGTTGCAAGTGGATGCAAGTGGTTGCTAGTGGTTGCTCGTGGATACATATACACACTAGGCACTAGATCGGCTCAATAACACTTTCATACTGCATATGGATGTGTGTGCATTTTTCAATTTTTTTGGATGAAAAATGATTGACTCATCACATGGATGTTGCATTTGGATGAATGGTTATGCACTCATATAGAAATTATGTGTATCAAATAGGATTTCTTGCATACATAATTGGACTCATGGCACTAACATAATTCGCATTAAGGAGGCTAACTGTTTCAGTAGACCGCCTGATTTTGCATTAGATAAGAAACATATACACACACTCTGCATATGTTCATACGGCATTAGAAAACCTTTTAAGGACAATGGATGCTTGTGGATGATGGTTGAGTAGATGGATGATTGGATAGTAGGATATGTTCTTCTTAACTTGGAGATTTCGGGGACGAAATCCTTTAAGGAGAGGAGAATGTAACACCTCGTAATTTTATAACATTAAAATTCAAAAATTAAAGTATACTTAATTTTTTGAAGAAGAATTAAGTGAAATGGGTTGCGCTATTATGTTCGTTTCAAAATTTTGTGTCAAGATAGACATTTGGTTTGCACAAAACGAATACCTTATGAAGATGTTATTAAGCCTTGAAGTTTGTATGCTTATGAGAAATATATATATATAGATATATATAAAAATTAAATAAATAAATATGCAAAAAAGTTCAAAACAACAAATCGGGAGGGGGAATAACCGAACCGGCCCATTTTTGAGGTCGACCCAAGCCCAGCTGGGTCGACTAGGGGTTGATTCAGGGTGTTTGGCTGTCAACTCATGGGCCGATTCGCTCTAAGGCAGATATGGCATCTAATTGGTTCTCATGGTTCAGGGTTAATCTAATGGTCCTAAAACACTCTCTACAACTATATAAGGACCCTAAACCTAAACCCTAATTCATTAACAAAGAGGAATGGTGCCTCTATGCTCCTAAAACCTAAAGTGACCTAGCCTCCACCCTAATCAATCAATTCAAAAGAGAAGATAAAGATAACAAATCAACGCATACATCAACGGAAAGCTAAATCAACTCCAGAAAATCAGATCCCAGAATCGTTCTTCTCTTTCTTAAACCACAATTTGTGAGTACAGTTATTTTCAAATATGAAATTTAATTATGATCTTGACATGGGTATAAATCTGAATTGGAGATCTATCTTATTATTTTTTATTAGATCTGTTTTTCTGTGTAGATCCATCTTATTCTTGTTTATCAGATCTATTTTTCTGTGTAGATCTATCTTATTGTAATTATTCTGTATCTCTTCCTTCCTTCTGTTCTATAGCCAGGCTACTACGAGCCTGAGCCAAATCTCATATGAGATTGACATGCGAACGCTAAATTTGGGGAAAATATTGAATGATGCATAATTGGACATAACTGATTTATGACTAATTTGGGAACACAACATAAGTTGTAATTTAAGATCTAGATCTAATCATACTATATATGACGGTTTATGATCTGGAAGAAGGAGAATTAATGTATGACAACATATGACTTGTAATTTGGGGACATAATGCATGTTATAATTCAAGATCTGATTTTGAGGACATAATACATGTTGCAATTTAAAAGCTAGATTTGGGGCATATTTTATATGACGATCTATGACTTGGAAGAAAAAGGATATGTGACTTAGGCCTGAAAAACCTATATTAAAATAGGGATAACTATTAATGTGAATACGCCTAATTCGGATTTTTGGATATTTGACATACGCGGTAATCAACGGCTAAAAATTGGCATAATTCATATTGTATATCATGATTTGGGGCTTTTAGAGAACTTTCTGTATTGTGGAAAATCTAACTAAATTTGGGCATATGTTATGTTGAGAATTATGACCATATTTTGGGCATGTAAATTGAGCAAAACATGTTAATGGAACTTTGAATAATCTGCCTTAACTTGTAAAGAAGTTAATTTGTTGAATTGACATAATTAATCTGATATTGGCATAATCTGTGAATGAAAACTTTAGCTACAAATAAGAATGCCGAGACACGAGGTTAGACTCAGTTTGCGGTGGAAGCCGGCCCGGACCCAACTGGCTTAACCAGCAACCGCAAACTGTCAGTCTAATGTGAGAGGTCATAGGCATAAGGATTACATGTGTTTTGGTAATATTTTAAATGCTAGTCTATTGGCATCTTATATTTTACAGTTCTGATGAAAATTCTTTGAAGAAATCAACAGAACTTCTCATGCAAGTTGCTTCTCATGGTGAAAATAGTGACTATGGAGTCCCTTGCTTAATTGTTTCTGCAAAAGATGATTATAATGGACCACACATGTTCAAAGTCCCGGCTTTTTAATCAGTTGGATCAAAATATTTCAATTACACAAGAATATTTTCAAAACTAGGCAGGCTGCTCTCCTGGAATTACATTCAAAATGGATGGAAGGGTGATTGTCATCAGTGTTGTTCCCAGGTTCGCTTTTTTCTGAATATATTGATATGTGCTTAAGGTGAAATAAATTACAGACAAAATAAGGGAAACATTTTATTTAAAACTACTGGCATAGCTGACATCATGACTTTGTCATTCTCATGTTGTATAAATGGTGCTGCTTATGAAGAAATTATAAGCAACGGTACAATCGTACAATCAAATGAAGTGCTTTCTATGGAAACAACAACAAAGGGGTATTTTGTTTTCTAGACTATATATCAACGATTTATTAAAGGCGCGTCTTTTTTAAATTTCCAGAATGCCTTTTACATACCTATGATTCATGGAATAAGATTCATGTTTGATGGATTTTAAAACCAGCATGGATGCCAATCATCTTCTTTCCGCGGGTTTGTTACAATTAAGGCGCGGGCAAGTGTTTTGTCTAAACGCTTATGTTCCTATGATGATCGACACTTGTGTCTGAATATTTGTTTGAAGAAACATTAGATATTTTTTATATTACGGTAAAAAGTTTTAGAATGGTTTTAAGTAAACTATTTCATGTTATTTTAAGTAAATTATTTTTTAGTGTTACATTTGGCAGTCGAATTTGTTTGACGATAATTTATTTCACCTTCTTTACTTTTTCCTTGTTAGTGCAACTGTTGCAATAGTATTGAAAACAATGTTGTGAGGAATTCTGTTAGTCAAATGTTGTTTGGGGAAGTTGTTCTCAGTGTCTGATTGTTCCATGGTTTATGTGAGACAAAAGGAGGATCCGTTGAATTCTTTTATTGCTCTTGCAGCTACCGGTGGATTCTTGCAGTTGCGACAAGGGGCTAGATATGCCGCAAGGTTTTTCATTATTTTATCTTCATTTTTTCACCATGCACATGATTGTGAATTTCTTGCAGTTGCGACAAGGGGCTATATATATGTGCGTTGAAGGGTTTGCGATGCTTACCTGGTACAAATGATTTTTTGCGTTTTGATGTTTTATAGTAATACCTATCATTTTTGTATGATTGAAAGTAATTTAAGCTTAGCAGGTATAAGTCTAACTTTTTGTATTGTAATAAGATAGCTGATTGTAAACAAAATTCACATTTGGATTATATTAATGCGTCAAACCCAAAAAAAACTAGTACTGTGATTATTATTATAATTACTATTTATATTATTATTGAAGTACAGTTCAAATTGTTGAGGAGCAAGGTGATGCATGTTTGCGAGGAAGTTTCATGATTTGAGTGAACTGCACATTGTGGTAGTGCTCCATTCAGATTGTATGAGGTTAAAAATGTGATTAGAAATATTGTATTTGGAATAAGTGTTGTATGAAAGAGTAGAAATTCTTGTATATGAATAATATACAGAAATTGTTAGAACTTTTGTTGTAATTATGTGTAATATTATTATTTTGTTGAAATAAAATTTATTAAAGTAAAATTTTTACTTGTCTATTTTATGTTATGTTATAATATAATGTTGTAATAAGGATGTTTCATAGCAGTTTAGGTTGATTATTTTGTTAATTTTGTAATTGTCTATAGCTATTAATAATGTTGTAACAAAGACAGTTGTGTTTTATGGCTATTAAGTCTATACTCTCACTTGTAAAAATGGCGTCGGCGGTTCTTTCTTCGTCTTCGTTCTATGGCTCTCTTCCTGCGATTCTTTCTTCTTCTTTTTCAAATTTCGGGAGTGAACCCCAGTGCTCTTTCGCTGATGTTGTTCGTAATCATGCCCATAATTCTATGATAGATATTAGTTGGAATTCCTCCTTGCATAATAATGCTTTCAAATGGAAATTTCCTAGGGGTCGTTTTTGTTTCCGATGTGGCGATTCAGGCCATATGGCGAAAGTTTACACGAACCTGTTTCGGTGTTTTAGATGTGGCGGTTTGGGTCATCGGAAATTCAACTGTCCTGAGAGTTTCAGAGGTGATTCAGTATTTGATCTAATGCATTTTAACTGTTCGATTATATGCCAAAAACTCAATTCTCTTATGAATCTTTACGAATTGGCCTTTCCCAAACAAGATAATGATGGTGCTTACCTGCTCCTCCTGTTGGTGTGGCACATTGAGGGCTTGTGGATGGATTATTATGGCGTGTGAGGTGTCTCTATGAATCGAGTTTGGGTGTCTTTCATCCTCTGCCAAGGCCTCTTGAACGTAAAGAACATGCATTCTTGTTTTGTTTGAATTTCTTGAAATTGCGGAGGTTATTTGCGGACTCATCTCAGTATTATACGAGGAAGGGAATCTTGTTGTTAGACGAGTTATTGTTGCATTTTGATGCTTTACATTCTGTTGTGATTAATCTTCTTGGCGAGATAAATTATCAGAAATTGACTTCAGATGGTAAGGTACTTACGTTGAATTCAGGGAGGATCACTAGGTCTTTGGGTGTAGAATTAAAGAAGGTGGTGGATATTGGCTTAGGGGAAGGAAAGGTTTCTGTTGCGGATTATGGTGTGTTGTTTTTTGTGGAAAAGAAGGTGGGTATTTCCGGACAGCCATCATCTATGCATCGTCCTGATTCATTGCTTTTTGATCTGGGTGTACAGAGATGTATGGATAATCAGAGGGTAAGGGGTTTCGATGATGGTTTGGATGGTATCGGTTGGTGTAATGATGTGGCTATTGAAGAGACATGTGGGTTTATTAGTGAAGAACGAGGTGCTTCTGGTGGTCGCAGTGAGTTTATGACTGGTTTTGACTAGGTGGATAGGAGGGGTTGTGACGTTGATCCTGGAGTAGTGGAGGCGAACTGGCATGTGGCCAACGATGTTGATCTGTTTAATTGTTTTGAGATGCTGGTGAACCTCGATGAAGAGGAGGATGATAGGAAGGAAGGGTTCTGTAGTTTTTATTCTGATAAGAAGGGGACACCTTCGAAGTCTTCTTCTTTGTTGAAGAGAGGTTTCAACGTTTGCAGAATAAAAATTGGTAGGAGGTCTAATATTAGGTCCTTGTTTACAACTAGTTGTGATGTTTTGAGAGTTGATAACACAACAGCTTCGAGTGTTGAGAAAGTGAAGATGGGAGATGATAACCATCTCAGCGTGGTTGATGAGGATGTGTTTGGTGGGGGGACAAACTTTTGTCAAGTGGTTGTGCCGAGATTGGTTTGGCATGTGGGGGTATGGTGGGGTATATCGAATGCATTGAGGGAATTGCAGGTTGTTCAAAGGCTGGTAATAAGAGAGGGTCTGTGATTGGAGAGTTTTCATTGCTTAGCAAATGGATGGATGGTCGTTCTCGTTTTGTTAAGGACGGTAATGTTTTTTGGCTGGACAAGGTTGGTTGTACTGTGGAAGTGGGAGAGCAGGGTGTGAGTTTAGTGGCTTTGTTTTTTAGGCCATGTTTTAGTGTGTTTCATGCAGAGAGTGTTGTGTCTGTTGCGGGAATTGATTTTGGTTGTCTGTCTGGTGCGGAGTTAGTTTTTGTTGATCATTTTTGTTCTTCGGTTAGTGAAGGACCGCTAGTGGGTAGAGGAAGCCATTCACCGAGTAGTGATGTTTCTACTGCTTCGACTAGGAGGAGGAGACGGCGGAGAGTAGCTCCCAGTTCTGGATTGGTCCGTCGCAGCGTGAGGAATAGATACAGTTCCTCTTCTTCTTATGGTAAGTTCCCAAGTTTGAATGCTAATAGTAGCATTTTGGGTTTGGGCTCAGGTATGGTTCCTATTTATGGTAGTGATTATACTCCTTTTGCTTTAGGTAGCCTTTCAACTAGTCAGTTATTTCAGCTTGCTGAAGATACTTCTTTTATATTTATTGATAATGAGTTAGATGCAAATTTCATTAGAAGTAGGGAATTAGAGAGAGTTAACTCTTTTAGATGCTGAGGATTATTAGTTGGAATATTAGGGGTCTTAATGATCCTAAAAAGTGTGCTAATGTTAGGACTTTTTTTTAAAGATTTTCATATTGATATTGTTTTGCTTTAGGAAACTAAAATTGAGAATCCCGATTTTAGTTTCTATGCGAGGTTAGGTGAATCCCTTATTCATAATTGGGCTTGTCTTCCGGCCATAGGAAGTGCCGGGAGACTTATGATTGGTTGGAAAGATAATCTATTTAGACTCGTTCAGGAGTTTCCTAAGTTATATTCTCTGCACATCATTTTAGCCTCTCTCATAGATAATTCTTTTCTGGGCATTTATAATGTGTATGGTCCTCACACAAAATTAGAGAGGAGACTCTTGTGGGTTGAATGTGCAGATTTTAGGAATCTTGTCCCCAATCAATGGATTATGGGGGGAGATTTCAATTTCACTACGTTCTTAGGGGAGAGATCTCCCCAGGAAGGTAATTTTTTTGATATGGTGGAATTCAATGATTTTTCACTAAATAATAGTTTTTTCACTTGGTCTAACATCAGAGATAGTCCTTCTTTTGCCTTATTACATAGATTTTTTTATTAGTACTGAGGTGGATGATAGATACTCTTTTTGTAGAGTTGAGGGTTTGCCTTTTTTATATTCTGATCATTGTCCTATTATCCTTTCATGTGATTCAAATATTTCTATTAGTAGCAGTTTCAAATTTGGAAAGATGTGGCTTTTGGATTCTAGTTTTATTAATCTCATTTCAGTTAAGTGGAATTCTTTGTTTTATTTTAATAATCTGTATAGGGGAAATTCTGCGAAGATTTTTGTTGTGAAGCTTGGTAAGCTTAGATTTTTTTTCTCAAGAGGTGGAATAAGTACATTTTTCGCAGTGTTAGAGTTAGGAAACATAAAATTTTGTGTGAGATGTTAGACTTAGACAAGATTTGTGAGTCCAGGGTTCTTAATCCCAATGAGAGGGATAGACTTTGCAACCTTAGGAATGATCTTAAGCTGATTTTGGAGAAAGAAGAGATCATGTGGAAGCAAAGGTCCCGAGTTCAATGGATTAAGGAGGGGGATAATAATACGAAGTTCTTTCATAGTGTAGCTAATAAGAGGAGGCGTGATAATTTGATTCATTCTATTTTCATTAATGATGTGGAATTGATCTCTCAGAGGGATTTAAATGAAGCTTTCACTGGGTATTATAAGCAGATTTTTGGTTCTAGGATTAAGAGAAGGACTAATGTCAGATGGAATGACTTGTATCCATCTGATACTAGGGTTGAGTTAGTAGATTTAGATAAGCCTTTCTCTGAGCAGGAGATTTGGAATGCTATTGTGATATGGCTAGTGACAAAGCTCCTAGGCCTGATGGTTTTTCTGTTCTTTTTTACAAGCAGTTTTGGGAGGTTTTGAAGTTTGATTTTATTAATTTATTTAATGACTTTTATAGTGGTGATTTGCGATTAGGTAGTTTCAACTTTGCCAATGTCATCCTTATTCATAAGAGAAAGGGAGCTAATTCTCTTAAGCATTTAAGGCCGATTTCCTTAATTAATGTTTCTGTTAAGATTATTTCTAAAGTTCTAGCGAATAGGCTTAGTATTAAGATGAACGATCTTATTGATTGTTCTCAAACTGCCTTTATTAAAGGCAGAAACATAGTGGATGGGGTGGCAGCGGTGCAGGAGTATATTAATGGCTGTTGTAAAAATAATTTTTCTTATGCCATTTTGAAGCTTGATTTTGAGAAGGCGTTTGATTCTATTGATTGGGATTTTATTTGCAAATTATGTCTTGCTAGAGGATTTAGCGTCAGATGGATTAACTGGATTATGCTTTTGCTTAGGTCTGGTTGCGCCAACATTGTTGTTACTGGGGTCGTGGGTAAGAAGATTCAATCTAAGAGAGGTCTTAAACAAAGTGACCCCCTATCGCCTTTTCTGTTTAATTTAGCGGCTGATGTTTTCTCTGGAATTGTTAAGAGAGCTAGGAGATTAGGTATCTTAGGTAGTGTTGGTAATGAGGAATTTAATAATGAATTATCTATCCTCCAGTTTGCAGATGATACATTATTATTTTCTTCCCACTTGCCTAAGCATATTATTGCTCTTAAGTTTATTCTTTACTGTTTTGAGATGTTATCCGACCTCAGAATCAATTTTGATAAGAGTGTTGTTATGGTCCTTAATGATTTTGACAATGTTGAGGCTATGGTTGCTAGTACCTTGAACTGTTCTATTATGAAATTTCCTTTTGATTACTAAGGTTTTAAGATTAGGCCTTCGAAGCTTAAGAAGGATGATTGGTTAGTTATTATTGATAAGTTCAATAATAGATTATCGAGTTAGAATAATAGATTTTTGTCTAGAGTAGGTAGATTAGTTCTTGTTAATTCGGTATTATCTGCTATTCCTTCTTATTTGATGGTCGTTAATCGATTTCCTCAATGGGTTATTGAGAAAATTGACAGAATCAGGTGTAATTATCTTTGGAGGGGAGTTCCAATTTGTAGGGGTTATAAATGTCAAGTCAACTGGGAAGTGTGTTGTAAGCCCAAGAAAGATGGGGGCTTAGGGATCATTAACTTATATAATTTTAATTCTTCCCTGCTAGCCAAATGGCTATGGAGATTTAGGTGCCCTGATGTGTCGGCTACTTGGAAGATTATTGTTTCCAAATATTATTATTCTGGGGGAGAGTATATTGTTGGTACTATTGTTAGTTGGTTTAATAGGTTATCTTATTTTTGGAAGTCTGTTTTGAATTGTTTTGATTTTTTAGTTTAGGTTGTAAGGTGATTGTTCACTCTGGTAAGTTTATTTTCCTTTGGCATGATGCTTGGATTTCTCGTGTGCCGCTTAAAATTGAATTTAGTGAGCTTTATAATATTAGTAGATTTAAGAATGCTTTGATTATAGATGTTTATAGAGGGGATTTAGATCCTTCGTGGGAGTTTTCCTTTGATAATATTTTAGAAGGGGATTTATTAAGGCAATTAGCCTTACTTTTAGCTAAGTTAGCTCTGTATCATTTGGACGAGCATGGTGATTCTATTAGTTGGGGTTTGGATAAGAGTTTAGTTTACTCTGTTAATTCTATGTATAATTTTATTAATTTTTCTGGCATTTCTTTGCGCCCTTTCAAGTTTCTTTGGAAATCTAATTCTCCTCCTAAAGCTAAGTTTCTTATGTGGTTGATTATTCATAAGAAGCTAAATATGGTTGAGCTTTTAAAAAGAAAGAATATTATTTTTGATGTTAAGTGTTTTTTTTGTAGTATTATGGATGAGGATGTTGATCATTTATTTTTCTCTTGTTATTTTACTTGTTTTATTTTTAATATGGTTTTAAGGATTTTTGCTCTTGATTGTTTTAATTCTTTTAGTAGCTGCGTTGATTATTGGGATTGTTGTATATTTGTTTATAATTCTAGGCAGAGATATGTGTTGGATTCTTTAGTTTCTATCATAAGTTGGTTCATTTGGTTGGAGAGAAATCAGAGATTTTTTTCATTCTATTTCAGTTTCTGCTGATAATTTAATCATTAGAATAGTTAATTTCTGTCTGGATTCGATGTCTAATTCGCACGATAAGTTTTTTGGTGAATCGCGTTTTGAGTGTTTTTTGATTAAGGTTAGATTTAATTTGAGTCTGTTTATTAGAATTAATAGTTATTTTAGATGTAATAGATCTCGTCTATGTTGTTAAGTTATAGTTCTTGGTGTTGTTTTTCTCTATTTTTTGTTGCTATTTTTGCTTCTCTTTTGCACATATATATATATATATATATGGATATATGCCTATATATATATTCTTAAATATATATATATATATTTATATACACATATACTCATATATATGTGTTGATTACTAATAGTTTGTCTAGTTTATTTCATATTTCAGGTTGTTGATTTTGCTGAGGATCTCTTTGGATAGCTGTCTGGATTGGTGATTGTTTTTGCTCTGGATCTATTTGTGTGTGTGGAGCTGGAGAGTTTTTGGGATATTTGTTACCCTTTTTTGTGATATTTTGTTTGGAGTGACTAGCTTTTGTATTGGAGTAGATATACTTCAATATCGGGTGGTGGCTTTGCCGGAACTTGATATTGAAGTATGATGGGCGATGGCCTAGTCGGAGCTCATCTATCAACTTTCCTTTACATTCCTATTGTTATGTTTGTATTGCTTTTGTATTCTTTTGGGTCCGTATTGGATAATGTATTCTTTTTGTTTTTATTATATATGTGTGCTCTCTTCTTTTTAGAAAATCACACATTTTTGTTTCCAAAAAAAAAGACAGTTGTGTTTTGACTTACTGCAACTGTCAAAACTAATTGTAGTGTAACAACCCGGAAAATCTAAACCAATTTAAAAATTTTAAATTGGCTATTTTAATGAATTTTAAGGATTTAAAATAAATATTTTAAATAATAATGATGAAAAGTAAGTTTGAATCGAAGTTGAAAATAAATATAATTACTTTGAATTATAAACAAGGCCTGTAATGGCGCGGTAGTTTCAAAATTTGAATTCAAACTTTGACTGACTGTATCGGGTGCAAAACAAAACGAATTTTAGTGAAACCAAAAATATTTAAATCTGTTAGTGAATATCTTTCTAACGAATCTGAAAAATCGAAGTTTCATAGCGGAAAGCAAAAGTTATGGCCAAATGAATTTTCAGAAAGGTCACTATAGAATTTATATAGCCCGTGAAAAGGGTCATTTTGCAAACGACCTCGGAATTCGACGAAACCATTTTGTTGGATCCGGGATGTCAAATTATTGCTAGGTTTCAAATTTCATAATTTTTGAAGTTAGTATGTGGGCGTGGAAAAGGAAAATATGTTTGGTCGATTTTTGTTAAATTGGATCGACCAGAAAAGGGCCATTTTTCAAACGGTCTCAGAATTCAACGAAACTAGTTTTGTTGGGACCGTATCGTCAAAACATAGCTAGATTTATTTTTCTGGAATTTTTAGAATTAGTATGTGGCCCCTGCAAATTGAAATGTACGTTCAAATTAAATATTGAATGTTTTATATTTTAATTTGAAGGGAAACTGACTGAAACAGTCGAATGAGACTACGAAACATATCCCATTGTGTTCGGAATGGGGGTATTTAGCTAGGGACGACAGTCGTTGGGTTTGGATTGGTGTTAGTACGTGAAGAGGGGTATTTTTGGATTTTTAAAATTTATAAATATAAAAAAAATCATTGGTCAACGAACTTCTCTCTCCCCGTAATCAACGTCGACGAAGGCGGAAATACCTTCTTTCCTTCTCTCCTCGATTCCTATCAATCCGCTCACAATTAGACCTCCATCCTATTGGGGATTTTGTAGAGCTCGTCAAGATCTTCAAATCCATATAAAGTTTGTATTTTTTCGTCGAGGATACAGGGAGAAATCGAGCTCGACAGTCTCGAGCTTCCAACTGCCGCCCTGCCTTAGCCCCGCCACCGAGTGGGACCAACCTGCCATCGTTCTGCGTGCCTTCCGACGCCCTAGGTAGTGGTGCAACCTGATCTTCACGAAGCACATCAAATTTGGTTTAAAATCAAAACCTAGTTTTGAAGAATTTCAGAAGGTAACGGCTAATATTATATTAAACTATTTAATAGCAGTTTAAAGCGCTCCGGTTTTTGATTTCACTGTAAAAATCATATCTTTTTCGTTTCTTGACGAAATTCAGTGAAACAAGAGACAGTGGACTCGTGTGGACGTCTTCTACATTCTAGAAGAGACCGCGTATTTTTCTGAGCCTTCGGCTATTTTTGGTGGAGTGGAACCCAATATGAGATTTCTAAATTATAAACGATAGGGAAAACGACGATGTATAAATTATATAGTCCATGTATGAGTTATATAAGCGTTGTACACCTCATGTATAAGCGTTGTATAAGTTGTACGTTCGATGTATAAGTTATATATGCATTGAAATTTTTTTTATATATGTGTTGAAATAGAAGTGAAATGCTTATATAAATATATATATACGCCCCTCGTCCACAAACTATGGACGATATTTATTGGTTGTGATTGTTGTGAAAATTGGTTGATGGCGAATGGTTGATTAGAATTGTTTGTGGTTGAAATTGATTGATTGTGGTTGAAAAATACCCGTTTGTGGTTGAGAATTATTTGGTTGAAACCACATAGGATTAGTTTGTGGAAAAGGAAAAAAAATGTACATGCCGCCTGCGTGCGAACTAGATGCATGAAATCCCCATTGTCAAAAGCTACGAGGCTTTAAGGTAGAGTGAGGAGCCGTACTAGGGACGACCCCGGTTTTAACTACCCTGCCGTTATGCTGTCGAATTTTTTTGAAATATTCATGTGTTAGAATTATTTTCATTTGTTGAAATTATTTTCATTTGTTGAAATAATTTTCATATGTTGAAACCGTTCATGTGTTGAATAGAAATCCATTCGTTGAATAGAAATTCATGTGTTGAATGGTATTCGTGTTTTAAATAAATTATTTTAACAATAAAAATCACATTTTTATTTTATATATACGAACTATAGAAACCATTCATGTGTTGAATAGAAATTCATTCGTTGAATAGAAATTCATGTGTTGAATGTATTCTTGTTTGAAATAAATTGTTTTATAATAAAAATCATATTTTTATCATCTATATGAACTATATAAAATATTCATGTTTTGAAATAAATAATTTTACAATGAAAATCACTTTTTATTATATACATGAATTGTTAAAAATAGTGAAGTGTTGAAATAGAAGTCAGTTTGATAAAAATATCATTTTTATCAAAGGTATGAAAAGAATATGGTTTTGAAATCGAAGAATCGATTATATATATATAATAAATCGAATAACGAAGCTGGAGTTTGTGGTTTGAAACCGTGATTTCAAACGATTAGTGCGGGAGATCCGACAATCGGATTTTCCCGAAACCGAAACCGTTGGGTTCGCTTTGGAAATATCTTTCCAACAACACCAACTTTGTAAAGATCCAACAGTTGGATTGTCTGGAATGTTTAATTCAAATCTGAAGAAAAACAGTGCCAGAATCGATTATATATATATATATATATAATTAAATTAAATCGAATAACGACGCTGCAGTTCGTATTTTGAAATCGAAACTTCAAACGATTGTACCGGGAGATCCGACCGTCGGATTTTCCCAAAACTGGAACCGTTGGATTCGTTTTGAAAAGATCTTTCTAATGGTATAAATTTTGTGAAGATCTAATGGTTAGATTTTCAGATATGTGTAAATCAAATCTGAAGAAAAACCGCGCCACGACCACGTTATGGCCTGAAGCGTCGTTTGAATAAATTGGCTATTTTTAAATAAATAAAAATAGCGATAAATCGTTATAAAATATTATAAACGATATGGAATGTGAAATTTAGAAACTAACTGAAGGTTAGCTAAGTCGAATGGTTTCCTGGTTTTGATCTGATGTTGGTTTCGGCCTTCGGGGTTAATATTTGGGAAATTGTTCTCTTACTGATTTACGGTTAGTAACTGATGAATTGGAATGAAGCGTATGTTGTGTTTGTGTAGCACTTGTTTATTATACACGCGAGTTGCTCAGAAAGACCGGGTTTATCCCATTCTGAATAACTGAATCGACGATAAGGAATCGATGATGAAGACGGTGGTCGAAGACCGTAGATCTTCACCTCGCTTGGATGATAACTGATGTCCTGATTGGGAGGCATCCCGAAATATGGATAATGAGTGGTGATCGTCCAGACGTATGTGGAGATCGATGGGTATGCGAGGTATATAGTGCCTCCGGTTTCGTTCAGATCGGCCCTGACGATCCAAGGGCCCACCTGAGTGTGGGTCCTGAGGGGCGGGCTAGAGCGTCTCGAAGTCGGTAAGGACTAACTTTTGCCTTGGTTCATGACGGAAATCCAATTTCCAAATACGATATCGTGCGGTTTTGATTATAAACCTATATTTGGCGACATAATGGCATGGGATGCTCATGTCATCTATGATTGATATTTATGATTTAAAATTGTTTTTGAAACATATAAACACTAGCAATAATATCAAATTCTTTTGTTTTATTCGTATCAAGCATATTTTGGCCATTATAAGGTAAAAACTCTATCCTCCGGTTTGCGTTGCATTGTGTGATGGGAACTGAGTCTTATAATGGCTTCATTTTTATAAAAAGCATTGCGATGTTTAAAAGATTTACTTGTTTTAAAGCACTGGCAATCCAATGGAGTAAACCCATTCCGCGAAAGTGGCGTGGTCCTGTGATTAGCCATATTATAAATGTGTTAAGTAGATTTCTCATACCAGTCCCATGACTGACTCGTAGTTTGTTTCACTTGCAAACTTGGGTGCCCCTTTTTCTACACGGGCAGCCTTGTATTCAGGTTTTAGCTGGCTCTTTCTGGATAGCTGGAGCTGAAGATGGATTCTATCATTTATCTCTTTTTATGTTGTTCAGCTCCTATTGTACATATTATGTTTGTTTCCTCTATAGACATTTATGTATAGCTAAACTGTATGTGTACTAAGTATGATCCTGTATACTGTGTAACTCTGATGATAACGTTTATCCAGTGTATTATTTGTTCATTATCTGGTGTATTTATTTTATTCTGTTCTGCTATTGTCTGTTTATGTGTTATATTCCAAAGATTACCCTTAACACCGTCGTACAGGGTTTTGGGGTCGTCACATGTAGTATCTTGTTTGTTGAATGCCTATTATAGGTTTACAACTGCCATTTGTTGTTGCAAAATGATCTATTGCAACAAGAAAGGCCAGATGTAAAAAAGTGTACCGCAACTTCTTATTGCAATAGGCAAAAATTGTTGCGGACTTTTTACAACTTTGGCTATACCAACAGTCGCGGGTCGATTGCAATAGGTCTACTGCAACAGATATTGCCTGTTGCAAAAAGTATTTTTTGTTGTAGCAGTGGCTTGCAAACAAATGAAGAATTGGAGTGAAAGAGAGTGGATTTTTAAGGATAATTGAAAAGTATTCGATGGATTTATAGTGCAAAAGTATGGAGAAGAAGAAGTAGAAGATAACGAGAAAAATTGATACTAAAACTTGTTTCTAGAAGCCTTGAAATAGTGGTTGAAGAGATGTGACTTTTGGTTAAGGGATGGAGGGAAATAACTCTTCATTTAAAATTTGAAAAACTGTTATATCTCGACATACCAAAACCTATATGTCAACATATAAGTGTTGCAAAATATGAACATCAACACTTATAAGTGTTGCAAATTTTCATCATTTCAAATAACCTTTGTTTGTGGATTTTGGTGATTCATTTAAGGTCAATGATTGATGAGCTTCAAGTATAGTTTCCTTGGGATCTTTAGCAAGATATTTTAAGGTTCAACCAACTCCTCATCACTTCAAACACCTTTGTTCTTCAACATTCTTCTCTAATAGGATTTGGTCTTTATTTGCTTTGATTATCCTTCTTATGTTATTCTTCCATTGCTCTGATTAACCTTCTTTTATAATTCTTCTTTTGTACTCTTGCTTATCTATATAAATGTCTTCATAATATGTTTGATATAACTTCACACTTGAGGATATGTTGGTTGTAATTTTTATATGGTTGTTGTCATCAAAATCAATATCTAGGGTATTAACAATTTGCATGAAGAATAGCCTTTCCCTAGAAGTTATTTGGAATGCCAGAACTAATCAGTAAGACAACCATTTTTTTAGTTCTATTTTTTCGTTCGGCTATGCCTTTGGAGTGAGGTGAATATGAAGTTGTTTTTTGGTGTACATATCTTGTTCAACACAATATTCCTTGAAGGGTAGTTCACGTTCTCCTACCCTATCACTTCTTAAATCTTTCTTGTTGAGTAGATTCTCAATTTCTGCTTTATATTATTAAACATGTCAAATGCTTTATCCTTACTTATAATAAGGTAAACATTACAATATGTTGTACAATTATCAATGAATGTGATGAAGTGCCATTTTTCTTCTCCAACTGGACACTTTTCTAGGTCACTTGCGTCTGTGTGCATTAATTCTTGATGTTATGTTCCTCTTTCTACATGATGAAATGAGGTTCTTTTCAATTTTGCTTTAGTATAAATTTGACATTTATATTTTGAATCAATTAAACATTTTATTATGAAATATAGATTGATCAATTTTTGCAATGTATCAAAATTTACATGGGCTATTCAGGAATTCCATAAGTTGGAAGAGTCAATCATATAAAAAGAAGATTTCGTTTTATTCATATTTTTGTTTGGTACAAGAGTGGTTGCATTTTTTCAAATAAACTATCACACACATAACCTCTTCCTGCATATACTCCATTCTTTGATAACACAAATTTATCATGTATAAAGGTAAGCTTAAAGCCTTGCTGGTTAAGCAACGACCTTGAAATCAAGATCTTGTGGATCTCTGGAATATACAGAACATCACCCAAGACAAGTTTCTTTCTAAAAGTTAATTTTAGTACGACTTTTCCCTTGCCTTAATCCTTTGATGTGGAAGAATTGCTATTGGATAATTGTTCATCACCAGTAGCAGTTTTGTAAGTTGTAAATATCCACTTATTTGCACATATGTGATGAGTGGCTCCTGTGTCTACAAACCATTCTTCGAGTTACGAAAAAGTTACATAATTATACTATCATACATAAATGAATATACCATAGAATCAGATTGAAAGTTCACTCACATTTGTTCTGATTTCTGCTTCCTAGGTACGCAACGTTCGGCTGCTTTTTCCCCTTCTTTTCGAAATTATGAAATGAACCATGGAATTTCTTTGCTTCTTGGAAGCATGCTCACATTTGCTCTTGTTAATTTTATCTGACTCGATGTTTTTACCTTGGCTGCCATGATATGTGAGTCATTCTTCTCAGATTTTATGTTATCTTCTTAGATTTTCAGTCGAACTACAAGTTCCTCTATTGTCGTCTCCTTATAGTTGTGCTTCTGGTAGTTTTTAAAATCCTTCCATAAAGGAGGAAAATTTTCAATTGTATCCAAAATCTGAAATGATTCACCAAAGTCATTCTTTTGCTATGCAATTCATGGATAATGATCAATTACTCTTGAATCTACTTGACTACGGTCTTCGCATCAATCATTTTGAAGTGCAGAAACTTTCCCGTAATGAATTTCTTAAGCTTGCATCTTCAGTTTTATATTCCTTATCCAATGCAGTCATAATTTCTTTGGTAGTTCGAAGGGTATAATATACATTATACAAACTATTTTCAAATCCATTTAGGATGCAGTTCTTGCACATGAAATCAGAACTGTTCCAGACATTCAAGGTTCAACTTTAATTGCATTGGACTCCATTTCTGCAACTATGAGAGTGTCTTTTGTAAGAAACTTTGTGATGCCCAAAGTCATCAAATATAACATCTTTTGCTGGCCAACGTTTGAAGTCTGCCCCTGCAATCTTCTCTGACCTTTCTCCATGAGATAGTGCCATTGTTGAAACCACGGACGTAACCTGAGTAGCAACGACAATTTTCGTTGATGTAGAGTTTTTGTTATTGATATCCTGAGACATCTTCATCTTCAGACACAACCAATAATCAGTATTTCTCAATATTGTTTTTTGAGAAAATAGGAAATGTGCAAACACAAACTATTACAAAATTATGTTGTTGAAAACATTTGTAAATACTTTGCAAAAACCGTGTTTGATTATGTTATATAAAAAATATTGCAAATAGTTTGCAAAACATGTGTTCACTTATGTTAAAGAAAAATGTCTCAGATAGTTTAAAAAAAAACTATTGCAAATTTTTTGTAAAAACTATTTTAGACACTTTTAAATTATCAGTAAACAGTTAAATATTATACCTTCCAGTATGTCCAAACCTAGAATAATTAATAAATTTTCTTGAAATGATATTTCCCCCTCTTATGTCATAGAAGGGTGATGAACAATTGTTTCCCAAGATAATTCGGACTGACTCTACAAAAATGCACTAGAAATTGTGATGACGACGAATTCAAGAGAAGTAATTAATAACAAAGTTCAAGGGTCAAGGAGAAGAAAAAAATTCAAAGTTAATTTATTGAAATTCTGTTTTGCTTCGTACTTTATATAACTTGTGTGGAGATGGTTTTAAACGTTGTAACATTTGAAAAGATTGAGACCCTTTACTAAGTAATATGGCCGACTTATTATTGTTTTCGTTTTCGTTTGAAAGTAAAAATAAATCTCTCAAAGCGCCTATGTTACGTTTCAAACGTCTATTCGCCCACATCGCAGATGTGGATGTGGGTTCTAGCAAGTGAACAGACATGCTCATGCGAAGTGGTGTGTCGTACCATCCACTAAGATAGCTTTACTTTCATGTATCTCTTTGTCTCATTAGAACTATAGTAACAATATCATCTTAGTATCATATGAAATATAGTAAATACTAAGATTTTACTATTCACATTTCAAAATATTTAATGCCTCTGATTTTCTCCATGCTCTTAGATTTTCATTATAATATTCATTCATTTCCAACAAAAACTACGCTATCTTCTACTGCTTTAAATATGCTCACATCGTTTATAGTATCAGGTTTTGTGTTCAAATCTAAAACTCAACTATCTTTTGGTTATTGGTTTCTATAAAATAGAATTTGCAAAGAAACACTTTTATTTCTGGTAAAAATGAATAGAACTGAATGAATGTAACGTTACATAATAAGTGGGCCAAGCCCAGTCCAAACTATGATAAACAAATTAGTAACAAAGTGATGATTTGTTTAAGGATTTATTATGCTCCCTCAATTTCGGCTAGGGATTTCCACCCTTTTCCTTTACACCGCCACTATCAACTACACACAAATCTTCTCTCATCCTCTGAAAATTCTTAGCTGAGAGAGCTTTTGTCAGAACGTTTGCTCTTTCATAGTATGCGGGAACATGATCAGCCTCCAATTTTCCAGCAATAGTTTGCTCACGCACAAAGTATAGATTGATCTCTATATGTTTTGTGCGTGCTTGTTGTATGGGGTTAGCAGAAGGAGATACTGTACTCATATTATCGCACCAAATCGTGGGCTTTTTCCTTGATTGAAACCCTAGTTCTCTGGTCAACGAGTTGATCCACATGATTTCAGCTGTTGTGCTTGCTATAGATCGATACTCAGCTTTAGTACTTGAGCGTAAAATTGTTGCTTGCTTTTTCGAGTACCAGGAAATCGAATTTGAGCCTATATATATGCAATATCCCGACGTCGACCGTCGATCGTCGGGATCTGAAGCCGAATCGGCATCACTGTACGCCTGCAGGTTAATTTCTTTGATGCTTTTTAATTTTAAACCGTGATCTAAAGTACCTTTTAGATAGCGAAGTGTCCTTTTAACTACACACCAGTTTTCATTTAAAGGGTGATGTAACAACCTGAATTCCGACAGACCGAATTTTGTTCAAAATTCCAATCTATCGAAACCGGGATTGGTTTGCTCTGGTATCCTGCAAAAAAGACATAAAATATGTCAGGGATCAGAAAATATCTCATAGCTAAATGGATAAAATATAATATAATCAAAGTATAGCCTTACCGTATTAATAATACTGCCTAACCAGTATCTAAAGCTATCATGTCTCTGCCAAAAATCTAACCTGCGAGTATGTTATGAGGATGGGGTCAGAACACAAGTTCTGGTGTCTGGATTTAAATTATACACTTTGGATAACACTACGTATACCATTCAATCATATTTCCTTATTTATCAGGTTACTTGGGTTAACAACACTCAAGACTTACACACACGTCATACCCATTTACTTTCCAGTGGATTAACCTAATATAGTATATATGTAGCTATCCCCAATATTAGGGTACACCACATGGTTCCCTACTCGCACGGTCTCCACTGTAATGCCACCGAAATATACGCAGTCCCTTATACTACGCCGGAGTGACGTACGGATCTCTATATAACAAGGTTATGTTCCGCATAAATCTGTCATTACCACGTCATGCAAGCGTACGGACTGCCACCGTCGATCGAATCAGATTTCATACCGGAGTAATGCCCTAAAGTCTACGATACACCACCCAGAACCGACATGCATGTATCTAGACTGTCCCACATACGTATCGTCAATTGTAGCTTGATGCCTTAACCGCACGTCCTTTAATATGCACCGAGTTCCGTGGCAAGGCGATACAAGAAACACAGAACTCAGTCGGGAGATTTTCCATATCTATACAGGCCCGTCTTTAAGAGCCTCAAAATACAAATATCTCTCGGGTTTGTTTTTCATGGTGGCTTTGGCCCCACCTCGGCCCCTCCCTCAACTAATAAAGACTGCAAGAGCTAAACGACTGGCTCCTAACAAACAATCTAAACATCTATTTGGCGTCTTCCCTCAACCACTGTACCTCGATAATGAAAGGTGAATGGTCTATTGGTTTTAGCTCTAGTCTTTTCGCATCCCACTGGCAGCCGATGACGGGTATCCGACGATTTACTATCCTTGTTGGTCGTGACCCTACGCCTCCCCATTGAGGCAACCGCCGAATCATCCTGGTGTCACCACATCACAACATTCTGACTGCAAAGCCACTTTTGCAGTCAATACCCACCTAGTAGTTACGCGCAGACCCAACCTCTGCGAGCACAGCGTAAACATCTGCCAATGCACAGAGGACTATTAGGAGCACCTTACGTATCTCAGGAAGCTGCGTGCTTCCCCTTCCAGTCCTTTAGAGCCGACTGGATAATCAGATGAATGTACGCTCCCCTCATGCCTTATAACACCACGATGGTCTACCCCATTGGGTTATTCATCCTCAAACGTGCGGACTGGTCCAAGCGCCTCATTTTAATATGTTGTCAGACCCTATGTCTAAACATTCTTTTACGCGCTTGCTTTACCATATTAGGTTTCCATTCAACCTGGTTATCTTAACTTAACTTTTTATTTAGGTTACCAAGTCCTTCCTAGCCCCTTAAATCTCTGAGGAATGGGCGCCTCTTGCTTATTAATTTCAGTTATACAACTTAGCACATTTAAGTTTATTAATAAGCCCACAACATGTTATTCTCTATATTGTGACCTAAGGTTTGTAATCCAAAATCCCTTTTATATTCTTGTTTGGTTTCATCGTTACAATAACATTTCCTACTTAATATGTAATTAAGTGTATCTTAATTCAAATGTTTTCTGGTTAACATGTCAGTCATTATTTATGATTAAATATAGCTTATTTCATATGTTTTCCTCATTCTTTCTCATTTAATCATAATTCTATTTTACGTCGTTACTACAACTTATTGTTGTTTACTTATTAACTTAGTTCTCTTAACTAAGGCCTATTAATAAATTTCTCTACCCATTTATTATAACCTATGTTATATTTTCCTCTTATCCCTAGGACAAGTCTAAACATGTTATTCATATCAGCGGGTTTTAGACTTCCAAGTTTACAGATTACTTAAGTTATAATTAAGTACAACTTCTTATATTTCATAAATTTTCTCCCTTTTCTCAACTGGTTTCAGGTTTTCCCCATTTACTAATTACTTAATTTACAATTAAGTGTCCCATATCTCATTTCACCGGTTGTCCCATTTCCATACTAGTTTACTATAACCTAAGTTATAATCTTCACTTGTCCCTATGACAAGTCTACCTATTATACAAAATTCTTATTAATGTAATTTATTTATAATAGGTTATTATCATTCCCTATTTAAAACATTTACTATTGTAACCCAATTTTCTTCATTCACTATAATATATGTTCCTTATTTTATTAAGGAAAACACTTCATGCACCTTATCCGTTTTATTTATAAAGGAATTAGTGATTTATTTTCATAACGTATTCCCGTCTAAATCCGTGGTGGCAAGTAATTTCTTTCCTTTTTCTTTCTTTATTTACTATGGCTTACTTGCAACCACGTTCTCAGAAATAGGTCATTTAGGGAAATACACCACTTTTCCTTCGTATCGCACTAACTCGGTCCATTACATCCCTTCCTTTCTTATTTTCTGAGTTAAAACATTTAATTGCCATCATTGTCATTTATTCATATCTTGTTATATATATATATACACACATAGTTATGCACAAGACCTCTCACGTTAAGCCTACACTTGTGGATGCTGGATTTGTCGGGCGGGTCCGGGTATACTTCTACCACAAGTTGACTTAAACTCGTGTCTTAGCACCATTATTTGTTTTATTTTTGCACATAGACCTCTCACATTAGATTTACCACTTGTGGATACCGGATATGCCTGTCAAGTCCGGGCATACTTCCTCCACAAGTGTAATCTAACCTTGTGTCTAAGCGCAGTTACAGTTTTCTATTTATTGTAAATTTTAGGCATATTATCATTTTCACATGTTTACTATATTCTAATTTATTTGTCCTCAAATTATGCCTATATTATGTCATGTCCTTTTTAACATGTGTTTAATTCTATTTTGACATGTAAACATTTAATCGGGTAATTGAAATCTAACAGGTTAACATATTTACTCAATAATATGCCACAAGTGAATCATGTAATTATAACAACACTAGTCATTACCCATATTCTAACAAGTTTGTTTTTCAACATGTAATCATTTCAACACTTTGACTGATTTAACATATGAATTATTCATATTAACATCTCAACTTGTTATAACAGTAATTCATAATCATTCTGGTAAATTCACATATAATAACGGGGAATAATTAAATGATAATATATCATTATCTAAAATGATATAGCTTAAATACACTCTCCTCGTAAGCTTTCAAAATCCCTGATCTGGTCTAGAAGTCTTCTATGGTTTTCCCTTAATTGGATTCAGACCTAACAACCATGGATTGACTATTTTTACTAAAAGAGAAAGGAAAGAAAGAGGAAGAAATTTGAATTCTTCCATGGTTTTCCCCTAATTGCACCTTTTTACAGTGTTCTACTGTGCAATGAAAAGAAATTTTGTTACTGCTTTGTCAAGTATAAGCCAAAGAATTATCTATATTGTAGGTTTTATGTACTGATTTGTATATATATTAGTTTGTGATCTTATAGATGAAGTAAGATTTATATTTTGGTTAGGTTAACTTTCATTTTAAATTTTCTGTTTATTCCATTAGGATGTAGCCATAGTGATTGTAATTCTTTTAATACCAAAGTTATGACCTCACTGATTCTAAAGTAATGCACGCCCACGGTAAATTACACTAATTGATATTTACAATTCTATGGCTCCAGAAACCACCAATTTTTGCCCATTTTTAGCATCAAAAATTACAATTTTATGCATAACTTGGGCAGTTAAGTATTAGAATGTTTAGGAGAAAACAATAAAATAGTTATTTGTGGATTAGCACATTCAACAATGTAAAGACAACAATGAAATGCTTGTTTCAACTTGTATCATTTAATATTAAATCAAAAAAAAATCCTTCTTTATAATTTGTGAATCTGAAGACAAAATTGTGATAAAGAGGCAAGCATGAATCACGATGCCATTGCAGGAAAATAATTGATATTTCATTGTAATCCGCAGGTTCAAGTTCAGTGTATTCTACTCTCAAAGCAGTTAGAAATCAATATGTGTGATCAACAAATATTTCTTTTTGTGTATTTTATTCAACTAGCATATTTAGTTTTGTCTACTCAAAAATCAACAAAATAAGTTAAAAGGTTTCCATACAAACATAAAGCAGTGAAATAAAACCTGTTTTCTGACAGTCACGATGAGGCCCTTTTTCAGTTAGGCCATTCAATAAAGTAACAATAGCATAATTGCCTCGCACTTTAACCTGAAATCAAGATCCAATATTACCTGACAGCTCTAAATTTTGAGAGATGTTACCATTAATAAACAAAGAACGTAATAGTTTTTAACCTCACGTTCAATAACAAAAATAGCATCTACTGCAAGCTGAGGATGAGAAACTAGTCCAGATTCGACTTTCGTTATCCTAATATGATGTCCACTAAACTGTTTAAAAAATAAATTATAATCAGCTGTTAACATAAGTAAAAAAGAAAAAAGAAAAAAAGGGCTCACTTACCAGCAATCATCGCTGTGACTCTAGTTTTTTAAAATACCTGACACTAATAACATAAAGAAATTATGTTATTTTGACAAAGAAAGGAGGCTTTCTCCTTACTTGTGTAGCTTCACTGATCATTGATTCAAATTTTATAAAAGATTTTCACCTGTTTTCAGTCTTTATACTATTGATACTGAGTTTACCATATTGATACAAGATTTTCACCTATTTTCAGCCTTTATACTGGAGAGGTTGTTCGTAAAACAAGGTGTTGGGTACTATTGTAATGCCATGGCAGAGTATAGCCGTTGTCCAATGGCTGAAAAAGACCAGACCGTTACATTCCCCTTAAAAAAAATTGTCCCCGAAATTGCATAAGATAGTAATAATATAAAACAACAATAACTCAAAGGAAATAAATAAGGAAATGAGTTTACCGATGGTTGGGCTTCTTGTCACTTAGTTGATATAAAATCTATCTGTGAATGGGAGCCAACCATTCGAGACATTCAGCAAGTCGTCCTTACGATATGAAGGGTCCCGGTCTTCAATATCGTTTTCAATGCCTTCAATTGCTCCACAACATCGTATTTTACTTGGAATGGTTACACTTTCTGTGCATTGGTGATTTTTTTGCTGCAACACTCTTAACATTCTGAGGTAGAGGATATATCGTAGTTGGTAGCTGAAAAGGATGTTTACACAGCAGGAGAAAGTTGTTCACATTATTATCAAAAGTAGCTCGCAGCTTCGCATTATCATATCAATGTTCAGATTCACCAGCTATTGACAAAGAACTATGATAAATATCCTGCTCCCTATTATAAATAGTAGCCCCTATCTTACATAAATTACTCTCCAACCCAATAGCATAATGCCTGTTAACCTCATTATTTGTGACCTGACAAACATGCATATACCAACTACTATCAACCTTATTCCTAGCTCATATAAACTGTTCTCTTATCCACTAGTGAACCTATTCTTAGTGAACCTATTCTCAGGAGCTTTATTTTGCGTGTCATCCATCTCAATAGATGTAAACATGTCATCTCCCTTCCCATCATTTAAGTTTTTCCCCTTCAACTATATTAACAGAGACCTTCTCTTTGAAAAAATCATTAAACTTCTTTACAGTTTCATTTCTGACCTGCTTCTACTGTAAAAAAAAAAAACAGAGTTATTAACCTGCCTAATTGATTCAACAAACCATACCTTCTCATCCAATTTAAGTATTACTTCCTGCTGTGTTAACACCGTCGATTGAAGAACATTCAACTTTTTCCTTTTGAGTCTCCACAATTAGGATACTTAATCTAGCATACAATGTTCATTATTTTTTACAGGAGCAAGAAGGATGGCTTTTTGTTGTTGTTTATTAATAGGGTATGCCAGTAAGCAATTTGATAATCTAATATTATTATATTATTTTGCAGTGATAATTTTAGTATAGTAATTCTTACCGAGCATTTCTTTGGTTTGCTTCCGTTGCTTTCTACTTCCTCTTCTTATAAAATATCAATAACAGGTTCATGCAACTGCCATTTCTTTCTATTTGTGATTTGAATAATATTTTAATGCTGATTCAATGTAAAAGATAAAGAAAATCAATGACTGAAAATAACAAAGTAATAACCATTTATCCAGATATTGATGTATCTTATCATACTTTTTTGGTCTGTCCCGTTTATCCAAAATTTCCCTGATTTGGACTATTAGCTAAAAATGAGAGAAAACTCACAATAGATCTCAAGTTATACAAAACAACATGATAATATTATTCAAAGATATGAATCTTTTCTTTCCCTGTCTGAATCTTTTCTTCCCCTGAGCTACGTAGTACATGCTACCATTAGCTTGATTGAATCAGTGTTTATCAAAATCTATAATAGCAAATAGTACCCATACACACCATACATAATATAAAGGAATCGGTAAAGATAGCAAAAGCATACTGAGATTAATATTTCCATCAAAATATAGGTTTGCCTTTCATGGATAAATGCGTGGTGGATATTGCATGAAGTTAAACACATCCCATATGTAGAAGAATTTCTCTCTTTGCATGACATGAAAACTTTTTTTAATAAAATACCCTTCAATAATTTATCTTATATACTATAATATATCATAGGCACTTCAATAAAATCAAGGAATCATCCCTAAGATTGGCTGAATATAACAAACATACCATATTTCTATGCCTATGTTCACTCATGTATGCCAATATTATACTGTTTCAAAGATCAAAGCATATGGTTAAAATATCCCATCCACCTCTAACTATTTCTTATTCTTCCCTTCATATAATTTGTAAAAAAAACATATACTATTAAGAAAATTTACCGCTTAAATTGAAATACGCAGAATTCCATCAACCTTTATTTATTTTTTATTCTACCCTCTAAATAGTTTTGTATGTTTTTTCTAGTTTATGACATTTTCAATTTCTTATTTCAAATCTTCGATATATTTAGCAAGGCTTAATGCTAAATTGATGGTGCCAAACATTTTTTCCAATTTTATTTTTGACTAAACTCTACTGCCATGTTATAATTCCAAGCAACAAACCTTAATTATTATATTCATGCTTAAAATTCAATGTTATATTACGTAGTGTAAAAAACATGCTGGTTGCTGTTAATGTATTCCCTAACCATTTATGTTATTTGATCATTTTAAATTTGTAAAAATAATATTATGCCATATGAATTATTTTTCTTTGACTTTCATGAATTTCAATATATTATTATTGGTTTTTAATGGAAATTTTATCTATTTGTAACGACCCGGATTTCCCCCGACCCGATCAATCGCTAAATCGACCAAGACCGCTCAAAACCCAAATACGTCAACTTTGGGAATACAACACATCAGAACAAAAAAAAAGCAGACTTTTATAAATATCATGATAATTTTACATTAGAGTACAGAATATATCAGAGTACATTGAATATAATAATACAGCGGAAGATTAAATTACAATAAAACTAATACAATGCAGCGGAATAATTAAATTAATCACAGCGGAAGACTACCAATGCTCTGTACACAGCTCCAAGCTTCGATCCAGAATCCTGCTCAATATATCTGCAAAATAAGCTACTTGATTGCCCGTGTGAAAAAAAGGGCACCCGAGTTTGCAAAGTGAAACAAACTACGACTCAATCATGGGACTGGTGCGAGAAATCTTTACTTAACTTATCTAATAAGAGGGATAATCACAGGACCACGCCGCTAACACGGAACGGGTTTACTCCATTGGATTGCCAATGCATAAATAAAGTAAATCGTTAAAACAACGCAATGCTTTTTAGAAAAATGAAACCATTATAAGACTCAGGTCCCATCACACAAGCAACGCAAGCCGGAGGATAGAGTTTTACCTTATAATGGTCAAAAATGCTTGATACGATGAAAACGGATTTGATATTATTATTAGTGTATATATGTTTTAAAAACATTTCAATCATAATGCATTAATCATAGACGGCATAGCTACCATATACTATGTCGCCATACTAGTTCTACAATCAAAATTGCATGGTGTCGTATTGGAAATTGGGTTTCCATCAAGAGTCAAGGCTAGGAACGATCTCCTTACCGATTCGAGACACTCTAGCAATGTCTCAGGATTCGGATGCTGGCGAACCCTTGGATCCTGCAGAGTCGGCCCCCCAATAGTGCAATGGGTTGGATTGGCAATTCCTGAACACACGCTTCCCGATCCTATTGGACCAATAAATTGGCCATTGCGGCCAATAAAAATCCGAAGCGCCTCAAAATCCATCAACCACATAAGTAAAATGCCAGGCCGTGTTAAACCCAAACACCACTTCTAGCTAGAAAGAAACGTGTGCACTCCCTGCGTTCCCTTGCTCTGTTTTTGACTCTACCAGGGTGTGAGGCTCGCGAGGCAACGAAATACAAAAAGCTATGCATAAATAGGCTATGCTTTGATCATCATCCACAAGGCTCTGATTTTCAACAAAAGCCTTGATCAATTGCATCTTGGCATGCCCCATTGACAGTCCACACCATGCGATCGATAACTACTAATATATAACCTCTGAGCTCGTGCGTCTCAGAGAAGGGTGTTAAGCAAGAGAATAAATTCTCCGACACCACAGAAATATATTAATATATATCAATTTAATTACACTGCATGAAATTCAATGTCAGACATACATCCATTTACAAGTCCGTTCTGGGTCTGAACGAAACCGGAGTCACCTAGGTGCTCGCGTATCCAGACAATCAACATGTACGTCCGGACAAACTACCACTATTAACCCTTTACTGGGAGCGACCCTATGCCAGGCATCAGTAGTCATTCATTCGATGTGAAGATCGCCGGTCTTCATCCACCGTCTTCAATATCTTCGACTTCTAATCGTCGTAGTAATTATTCAGAATGGGTTAAACCCGGTCATTCCGAATAACTCACGTATTTTTATAATTAAAAATCAAGTGTTATAAGGATACATCCAACGCCCCTTTCCAATTCAGAATATTCTTTAAATAAAATATTCATATTATTAGGGAAAGGTTCCCATTAATTTTATCAAAGATAAATCTTTCAAATTTATTCTTAAATCTTAATTTCAAAGATTTATTAATATTCCAATTCAGTTTTAATATCGAAAATCACTACTTTACAATTATTCCAATTTAAGAAATAAATCTTATTTTTAACTGGGTTAAAGAATCAATGTCATTTAAAAACATTTTTCATGATAAACCCAAAATCATTTTTCAATAAATAAATATAATTTGAAATACCAATAATCTTAGTTGAAAGATTTATTCTTTATCAAAAAGAAATTCTTTGTTTAAAAATATTCTTTATATGAAAGATATTCTGAATCGGAAAGCGACTCAATCATTTACCATATAACTTTGGTCATATGGATTTCATACATCGTATGTAAATGGCAATAATAATAAATAATCATCAAACCATCCATTCAACATCCAAAGTGAAGTTCACAACTGTGAAAGCATTAAAATGGAATAATAACGCTTATCGCAGCCTGTCAATCCATTGATTGACATACAAATAAACATTGGGACTAGTGTATATCAATTATCATCCCAATACCCATGTGGGGTTTTTCAGCCAACAACAGTACATATAAATAAATAATTGGTTAATTAATTTAACCAATTTTAATACTATCAACTTGTTGATAATGATGGACAAAACATGATATTATATTCCTAATGTCGAAATAAAATATATTTGACTCGCATAATTTCTTTGTACATTTCTAATATTTAATAGAATGTAATTTATTTATGTGACATTATTGTTGATGACAAATAAAAGGTAATTTTCATTATACTTAATTTGTATGTAATTATTCTTAATGTAAAAGAAATAATCTCATTTGTATACGTTTCAGTGTATAAACTAACACATAAAAATATTTATTTTAAATTGCATACAAATTCTAATGTATGCATTAACATATAAAGATGTCAATTTATCTCGCCTATACATTCTAATCTATGTTTAGACCAAGAATATGATTCTTATATTTGAATATAAATTCTAATGTGAGTTTGCAAATAAGAATGATTTTTATATTTGCATATAAATTCTATGTTGTGTTATGCAAATAAAAATGGTTATTATATTCGCATGTAAATTCTATCTCAACAAAATGTATAAGAAGAGTGATGCATTCATTTGCCGACAATTCTATTTTATCAAAATGCTACTTGTGTTTAACTCTTATTTGACAAAAATGTTCTTTTTGGTATCAACCCATATAATTCAACAAAATGAATGTTTGATTCAACTAATATAAATTGACGGAAGTGAATAATTTTGTTTCAACTAACATAAATTGACGAAAGTTATTATTTTGTTTCAACTAATGTAAATTGACAAAAGTGATTATTTTGTCTCAACCTTTTTAAAATGACAAAATTAAATAATTTTGTCTCATTCTATTTAAATGATAAAAAAATGTATCTTTTTATATTGCAACAAAAGGACAAATAAACCTTATTTATCTATTTACTCTTTTTATTGAAGCTAAGATGACACTAAAAATATATCTTTTTAATTCTAATCTATGATGAAAATAAAAACATTTTATTTAATTTAACAAAATTACAACAAAGATGAATTCGTTTTATCATAATCTTTTATTTACTCTAATTTTTAAAGTAAAAATGATATTTTTAATCCTATTCCTTTATTTATATCTAAAATGTAATAAAAGTGTAACTTCTTAAACTATGCTTTTTATTTGCATCTAAATTGCAAATAAAAATATAATATTTTAATTTATGATTTATTTGCATCAAAGAATGCAAATAAAAATACAACTTTTATTTTCATGTTTTATTTGCATCAAAGAATGCAAATAAAAATGCAACTTTCTAATTCAAGGTTTTATTTGCATCTAAATTTGCAAATAAAAATGCAATTTCTAATTTAATATTTTATTTGCATCTAGGAATGCAAATAAATGTGCAACTTTTAATTTCATAGTTTATTTGCATCAAAGAATGCAATTACAAATTCAACTTTTAAATACGATGTTTATTTGCATCACAGAATGCAAATGAAAATATACTCTTTTAACTACGATGTTTATTTGCATCTAAATATGCAAATAAAAATATAATATTTTAATTTATGCTTTATGCTTTGTTTGCAACTAAATTTACAAACAAAAATGTAACTCTTGAAATCATATTTTTATTTCTATCTTGTAACGAACTGGGGTTTTCGACTCCGAAAATCAACATCAAACTACCGTGTTGATCATTCAGACATCGAACATTCTAGATCGTTAATAGAAAGAAGTTAGAAGGTGAGATAAGAAAGAAAGAAATATTAGAATAGAAGAAGAAGAAGAAACACCACACAGAGTCTCACATCGCAGCGGAACAAAATATAATACAGAAATAATCTTTATTGAAAGCTTTAAAATACTTACAGTATCAGAGTACATCATACCATGGGACAGTTATAATAGCCTGTTCCCATATACAACACACAGCGGAATAGTAGTAATATCATACGTCTGGACTCTTCCAGCTCGTCTCTTCATAGCAGTCGCTAACCTGAACCTGTACACTCCGGGCTAACCCGAGCATTTACAAAACACCGGGTCAGTCTGGTGAACCAGAGTGAGATAAACTCGCACAGTAATAAGGGTGAACCATCCAATCTTGATTTTTAAAGTTCAAAATCTTTTCAAAAGAAAAGGATAATCGTAAGACCAAATCCACACATAAATACGGACGGTTTTTACCTTACAATAACCCAAAACAGTTTGAAACCAATATCTTGTCTGATATTATAATAATGTCTAAATACAAGTAAATAGCAATCTAGTGGAACGCTTGCATCTCACGCTCCACATATATAGTATACAATCAAAACCCGCAGGCGCTTATTGGGAATTGGATTCCGACTTGACAAGGTATGGGTCCACCTTCCGATAGTGTATCTCTAGAGACGAATACACTGGGTTCAACAAGAACTTCTTGCAACCCGGCCCTCACATGACCGACCCCTCATTTCGCTTGAGAGTATCTAATGTATATCACCGACGGTTGGGATCAGCAACCGTCTCCCGACAAGGGACAGCATCGAAACATAGATTTAAGAAACAAATAGGACTTCCTCTAGATAGGTGATTATACACCCTAATGGGAGCGACCCACATAGCCATGCTGCCTGCCCGATTTTTGTCATTTCCCGGTTGATGAGGCTTGAGGTCAGAGTTTATTCTTGAACATCTGATCACCTTTTACTTTGAATGCCACATCGTCAGATCCGTCAGATATCACTAATTGACGTCCACAAAAATACTCTAGCAGTTAAGCTAAGAGAACGGCGATTCTCCGCCAACAACTATAATACGTTTGAAGAAATCAACGTACGTGATCCTTTGGAATTACTTTGTCAAACATCCGTCCATACAAGTCATCCAGGAACAGGATGAACCGAAGGCACTCTCCTACCGCATCCATATAGGAATCACCCCATGGATCAGTAGCGAGAAGTCCTTGCAACCCGTAGATTCCCGTCACGACAGAATCACAGCTTTTCTCTGCTTGCCAGGCAGAGAATATTAGTGGTTCTTCCATTTATGAAAATCAACGGTCTTCAATGCTCCATCACGATAATCTTCTGAAATCTTCACGTATTTGTTGGACGGAATGGTTTTCGAATATAAATTCGATCCCGGTCTTTCCATACCAACAATCGTATTGGACAGGTTTGATAGTCGGTGTTTTAACTATCAAAATATACAGTGTTTCAATCATGACACTCCAGTGAGTTCACTGGTTCAGTATTCAACATCACTTGGCCTTTAACAAACTGATTTACTTTTGTTAAATTAAAAACTTCTAATTCTTTAATTGTTCAAAAAAAACAATATTTGAATTCTCTAATTCGATTTAACTCTAATCGATTAACTTGACTTATTTAACTTTTATCGATTAACTAATATTCGACTTAACTCCATTCATTTGACTCTAGATTGCAGCGATCACAATGGTTACGCCTGACTCCCTCAGGAAACATCCGACCGTCGTAGGCTATCAGCAGCCCTACGAATTACGCTAGCAGTCGTACGAAATGGCAACTCATCCTTTATTATTTAAATCGGGAAATCCATTTGTTTTAATAAGGAAATTTATAGCACATATGTTATAACGCTGTTTAGATTTATAACACATATGTTATAACAATAGCGTTATAATTACTATTTAGATTTACAAAACAACAGCGCTATAATCGCTGTTTAGGTTTACAACCCATTTACTATAGCAAAAGCGCTACAATCGCTATATTAGATTTACAAAACATATATTATAACAACAGCGCTAAAATCGTTGTTTTAGATTTTCAAAACATATCCACTAACGTCTCTTACGATTACCAACTAATACTATCTTCAGATAATCCCGATGTGGTTCAAGTTGGGGTATTTTAATTACCTCTCAGACCTTGATCAACAACGTTCTTATCCTCTGATAAACATAAGTTGTAATCAAAATCAATATTTCATTCTAGTCTCAAACCAATTCCATTTAACTATTGGATTTGGTTATACAACTCTATAACCTAGTTCTTTAACCAGATTCGCTTATTTCCAATCTCCTTTCAAAATTATTCGACCATTTTCCCATTTTGAAATCTCATTTAAAATTCTCCTTTTTACTTGATCTTGTTTCCAAGTAACGTTAAATAAAATTAACACCTTAACACATTAAACCTCATTTACACGACCCTGGTTTATATAAACCCTTCACCTTAATTCACATAATTAAACAACACTTAAATTTAAGTTATCATCTTCGCTTGAAATCCTCTTTTTAACATCATTATAAACATTTTAGCTTTAAATATAAAACCCGCTCATAGATTCCTTTCACAATCCAATTTGGATTACACTTCTCTTCGATTACTTTTCAAAAGTAGTCTTCTAAATTCTTATTAAAACAATAATTTTCTTTACTCATTAACTACTTCAGTAGTTAATTTCTTTATTTACTAAGATAAATAGAAAATCCTTTTTAAAGATCTTATTTAAAGTTAAAACAATATTCTTTAACTATTTCATTTCGCAATTTCGAAACGAACTAATTTGATATTCGATTCCAGTTTAAATGGTTAATTTTGTCAAGTCAAAATTCGATTATCTCGTAAACTAATTCCAATTAACCTTCACTTTAAATTAATTAAAAATATATTTAATTTAAATAATCCCATTAATTGTTTCTTTACAAAACAATTATCAAAGTTTAATCCTTCGATTCATTACCTATTCTCATTCTTTGTAAATCTGATTAACATCAGAATTTACTTTATAAAATAATTTAATAACAATCAAAGTCTTAAATAAATAAAATATTTATTTAATTCCCTATTATAACTTTTATTCAAAATAATATATTCAAAATCCAACTCCAGTTATAAAGTAAATTTTATAACTTCAACTCTATCGATTCACCTGACGGTGAATCACTGTCTATAACCCGATTGATTTTAAAGGCCATACTCTGCCAAACACTTAACCAATATCACCTATTGGTTCAAACCAAACAGATGTTGAATATTCAATTAATAATCAACCATCAAATCAATCACACAAGCAGATCAGTTCATATATGATAATATGAAAATAAATAATACATTTGAGGGATCCGGTTGGGTCCCTCCAACCTGTTCTTCCCTGTATTCAAATGGTTATCTCAAATCAGACCATTCGGTTTTGTTTAACTGATAAACTAAATAACGACCATTTAACATCAACCATAAGCAATTCAAACAATTCAACCATTTAAACACGTTTACAAATAAACGTGACCAACCAAGGTGAGTTACCTTTATTGGAACCAATCGTTAAAAATAACGATTTGGTATTTCACTGAAATTAAACACAGTTTAATTTCATTAGTTAAATCAACAGATAAGCAGATAACTAGCAAAACAGTCAACCATTGGCAAGCAGATCACACAAAATAAAAATACCCAATTTATATAAAATATAAAAAGGGTAACTGAGTGAGTTTAACTCACCTTGATTCCGTTGTCGCTAAAGCGGTACGGTTTCAATTAAAAGTTCCGGTTGGTTCCAAATTCTCCGAACTGGCTTCAAAATGAAATGTTCTTCGATACGGTCCTCATGCAAGTGGTCTCGCTAAATTCTAATCACACAATCAAAGTTTATTTCCGTTAAAATCATATGACTTTAAATTAACTAATTATTTACCTTAAGTTATAAATGAATTATACACTGATTACTTTGTTTACTTTGTTTTCTGCATTCGTTCATTAAAGTCCCCATTTCACAAGCCCTGCATCATGCCAAAGCATGGGTTAATTGATCAACCTTAATAAAATATTATTTGAGTTAACTATACTCGTATTTAACCATACCCATTGTACTCGTAAATTTCCTTTTTCCAGTGCTTGTTCAGATCAGTTCTAGAATATAAATCTCGTTAGCCGATTCCCCTCCCTTTGCTTATATTTTCACTGCACTTCGTTCCTGGAATTCTCGGCCAGTCCTGCACCCATATTCTACAGGGAACGGATCCTCTTTTTTTTTCCTCCGATCTTGTTTGTATGTGAACTGGCGGCCGATCCCATTTGTTTCTATTTTTTTGTTTTCACATTTCTGGGCTGATCCCTTGAACTCGCGGTATCCCTTCCCTTCCATGAAGCTGCTTTGGTTCGCTCACCCCATTCTTCGCATGAACAAAGAACTAACCCCCCCAGCGTTTCACATTCCATGCACAAGCCAACGTCATCTCTCCAACCCCACTCTTCCCGCAACTGTTGTAGGCTTGCGCCTCGTCCCAAACACTCATGCACCTTCAACGAGCTGAATAGCCTTTCCACCCTTATCCCGCATGCGTCACTTCCAGTCCCTTCCTTCCATGCAAACCAGAGCCCATCCACATGCAACTCCTCACCGTCTACTCCTCCACTTCCTTGCTCTCGTTTTCCTTCCCATACTTTTAGCTCCACCTTCCAACCGAACTCCACACACTCAGCTACTGTTGCTCATTCAGCCCGACGTCCTTCCTTCTTCCATGCTGTGGAAACCGAGACTGATCTCACGCCAGAGATTCGGCGCCCGACCTCGACTGAACTCCGCGTTTTCTCCCCTGACCGACCCCCTTGCTCCATTGTTCAGATCAACTGCCACTCAATGGGGTACGGGATTTTAGTTTTCATTGGTTGCGGAAGAGAAGTTTGGTATGCATGGTCGGATTTTATTTTGATTTAAAACTTTTATATTTTAGTTGTTTTTTAAACTTGCTGAAAAATGTGAATCGTGTTGTGTATTTATAGGTGAAGAGTTTCTGTGGGGATAGGGACGGTGTCATCTCGATTGGTACTAAGTAGGTCTGTGAGTGTTTTTAGGTAGCTGGCACGTTGGTTGGCACGGTTCAGACGTGGTCGGCAAGGTTCCTGAGTTGTCATTTCAATGAATCTCCTTGGTCGGCACGGCTTTAAGTATTTCCAGCCAAGAAATCAGAAAATGTGGCAATCAAGGAACTAGTGTGAGGAGGATTCAATTTATTTATTCCCAACGAAACTTTACACTAAAGTAACACATAAAAATAATCATAATTGACTTCTGTTTTCTGATAAAAAGGCTAATCTTAGTGTAAAAAGGTATTCCGGACCCAATGGGACAAGTTTCGCTGAAATCCGATATCGTATGTAAAAATTTCCTTTATAAACCCAGAAATGAACACATGTTTAATTTTTCTACGGTCACCAGATAAATCAAATCAACTTGAAACTACGAAGTCTGACAATAACTTTTCGATACGAACCCAACGACACTAGTTTCGTCGCATTCTGAGACTGTTGCCCCGGTAAGCTGTTTTTACCCCGAACCGCCCTACCATTTTTAACGCCAAACTTTCCCATCTCTAAAAATAACAAACTATATACCTATCCTGACTATAATCGACGCTACGAACTCAACGGAACTGGTTTCGTCGAAAACAGAGTCCGTTTGCAAAACGGCTACTTTAAAGGCCTATAATTTAATAACGATTTTCCATAGCGACTATTTCAAAATTTGATTTGGCCATAACTATCAAACTATAACACGAAATATAGATTTTTCTCTTTCATATGAAAATTATCGTCAATACGGTTCCAACGTGTCTTGTTTCACAGAAATCCGACTTATATCGAATCCTGTATGTTCAGTTGAAGTTCAAACTCGAATTTTCGAACTGCAACGTTATATTTCAAGCTCTATTTTTGATTATATAAATATATAACGTCGAACTTTGTTTAAACAGCGAATTAGATATTAATTCCATTGATATTCCAAATATAATATTTAAATTAAATTAAATATTAAATGGACAAAAACACGGGTCGTTACATTCTTCCCCCCTTAAAATAATTTCGTCCTCGAAATTGCTAAGGTAAGAAAGAATGTTATAAACTCATTAATTTTCAAATCTAATTTAGTTTCAATCAAAAATAAATAAATTCAATACCATAAATAAATATTTTCAAAATATCGAAAATTTTCTAACACCTTAAATTTTCGAAAAATTTCGCCAGCACCTCCTCTGTACGGCTCAATCAGTACAACTCCAACTCGCCTTTCTAGGCCTTCTTCAATCCAAAAGAAAATGAAACCGCCAAGCGGCTTGCCAAATAGGCTCATAAATTACCAAACCCATATAAAAATAAACGTGTACCTTTTTGTCGGGCATATCATCATATCCTTTCCATCTGCTGCCCTGTCAGCATATACAAATGCATTTCCAAACAAAATTCCACTTTTATCCTCAAAACCAAAACTTTCACACGTCCAAGCCAAATCCCATTCTTAACTCAGTTTCCAACCATTATCAAATCCAACTCTTAACTTACCAATCCAACACCATTTCAGATTCCTGTCTCACAATTCAAAATCTGATTCTACTTGATATATTATATCCCGATTCAATTTCCAGTTAATTGGTTTCAATTCAATTCATATTTGCCTTCAGAAATTCTATTTTGTTTTTATTCAAACAATTTCCCTGGGAGTCTTTAAACAGTAGCTCTTTCAAAAGTCAAATATTCCTTTTCAGGATTCAAAACAACTCGTTCTTCTCAAAGCAATTCAAACAAGATTTTTGGTAGTAATCCGTCACTTAGAACTCGGAAATGAACACTGATGATGTGGCCAGCATCATCAGAGCTATTCCCCAGCTATCGAAGTGAGTTCAATACCATGTCACTTTCAAAACCAGTTCTAAACACTTTCATTTTGAAATATCTCAAAATATAAATGCTTGGAAAATATTTTCAAATTCACCCAGGATCTTAAAATTCCCATACATTTAATCCAAAATTACTTTTCACACTCTTCTAATTTTTCACAATTTCAATCTAAATTCTGGTTTAACTTCAAATTTAATTCATCTGATTCCATATATTATATCCATAGGAATTCTGATTGGTTACTTACATAACCATTCCATTATAACACATCCAATATACTATAATACTCCAAATATTAATCATTCTTTTATATCAAAATATAATTTGGATAAAATTATTTCATTTACCCTCTTTCAAAAACATACTGTGTCGAATTATTCTGTTCAAGAGTTTAGAAACACTTATCGACACAGTTTGCATTACTGTATCGACCAGAATTCATAAACTACTCGACAAACCAATCAACACAATATAAACAGTTTTTATATCAATTTACAAATACGCGCTCATATATATATATATATATATATATATATATATATACTCAAATTCAATCTAGGGTATTACTAACCCCATCTCTACTGAGTCACGCCACAGAGCCAAGGTACTTACTTAACCTTAAGCTCTGATACCACTGTAACGAACTGGGGTTTTCGACTCCGAAAATCAACATCAAACTACCGTGTTGATCATTCAGACATCGAACATTCCAGATCATTAATAGAAAGAAGTTAGAAGGTGAGATAAGAAAGAAAGAAATATTAGAATAGAAGAAGAAGAAGAAACACCACACAGAGTCTCACATCGCAGCGGAACAAAATATAATACAGAAATAATCTTTATTGAAAGCTTTAAAATACTTACAGTATCAGAGTACATCATACCATGGGACAGTTATAATAGCCTGTTCCCATATACAACACACTGCGGAATAGTAGTAATATCATACGTCTGGACTCTTCCAGCTCGTCTCTTCATAGCAGTCGCTAACCTGAACCTGTACACTCCGGGCTAACCCGAGCATTTACAAAACACCGGGTCAGTCTGGTGAACCAGAGTGAGATAAAATCGCACAGTAATAAGGGTGAACCATCCAATCTTGATTTTTAAAGTTCAAAATCTTTTCAGAAGAAAAGGATAATCGTAAGACCAAATCCACACATAAATACGGACGGTTTTTACCTTACGATAACCCAAAACAGTTTGAAACCAATATCTTGTCTGATATTATAATAATGTCTAAATACAAGTAGCAATCTAGTGGAACGCTTGCATCTCACGCTCCACATATATAGTATACAATCAAAACCCGCAGGCGCTTATTGGGAATTGGATTCCGACTTGACAAGGTATGGGTCCACCTTCCGATAGTGTATCTCTAGAGACGAATACACTGGGTTCAACAAGAACTTCTTGCAACCCGGCCCTCACATGACCGACCCCTCATTTCGCTTGAGAGTATCGAATGTATATCACCGACGGTTGGGATCAGCAACCGTCTCCCGACAAGGGACAGCATCGAAACATAGATTTAAGAAACAAATAGGACTTCCTCTAGATAGGTGATTATACACCCTAATGGGAGCGACCCACATAGCCATGCTGCCTGCCCGATTTTTGTCATTTCCCGGTTGATGAGGCTTGAGGTCAGAGTTTATTCTTGAACATCTGATCACCTTTTACTTTGAATGCCACATCGTCAGATCCGTCAGATATCACTAATTGACGTCCACAAAAATACTCTAGCAGTTAAGCTAAGAGAACGGCGATTCTCCGCCAACAACTATAATACGTTTGAAGAAATCAACGTACGTGATCCTTTGGAAATACTTTGTCAAACATCCGTCCATACAAGTCATCCAGGAACAGGATGAACCGAAGGCACTCTCCTACCGCATCCATATAGGAATCACCCCATGGATCAGTAGCGAGAAGTCCTTGCAACCCGTAGATTCCCGTCACGACAGAATCACAGCTTTTCTCTGCTTGCTAGGCAGAGAATATTAGTGGTTCTTCCATTTATGAAAATCAACGGTCTTCAATGCTCCATCACGATAATCTTCTGAAATCTTCACGTATTAGTTGGACGGAATGGTTTTCGAATATAAATTCGATCCCGGTCTTTCCATACCAACAATCGTATTGGACAGGTTTGATAGTCGGTGTTTTAACTATCAAAATATACAGTGTTTCAATCATGACACTCCAATGAGTTCAAGTGTTCAGTATTCAACATCACTTGGCCTTTAACAAACTGATTTACTTTTGTTAAATTAAAAACTTCTAATTCTTTAATTGTTCAAAAAAAACAATATTTGAATTCTCTAATTCGATTTAACTCTAATCGATTAACTTGACTTATTTAACTTTTATCGATTAACTAATATTCGACTTAACTCCATTCATTTGACTCTAGATCGCAGCGATCACAATGGTTACGCCTGATTCCCTCAGGAAACATCCGACCACCGTAGGCTATCAGCAGCCCTACGAATTACGCTAGCAGTCGTACGAAATGGCAACTCATCCTTTATTATTTAAATCGGGAAATCCATTTGTTTTAATAAGGAAATTTATAGCACATATGTTAAAACGCTGTTTAGATTTATAACACATATGTTATAACAATAGCGTTATAATTACTATTTAGATTTACAAAACAATAGCGCTATAATCGCTGTTTAGGTTTACAACCCATTTACTATAGCAAAAGCGCTACAATCGCTATATTAGATTTACAAAACATATATTATAACAACAGCGCTAAAATCATTGTTTTAGATTTTCAAAACATATCCACTAACGTCTCTTACGATTACCAACTAATACTATCTTCAGATAATCCCGATGTTGTTCAAGTTGGGGTATTTTAATTACCTCTCAGACCTTGATCAACAACGTTCTTATCCTCTGATAAACATAAGTTGTAATCAAAATCAATATTTCATTCTAGTCTCAAACCAATTCCATTTAACTATTGGATTTGGTTATACAACTCTATAACCTAGTTCTTTAACCAGATTCGCTTATTTCCAATCTCCTTTCAAAATTATTCGACCATTTTCCCATTTTGAAATCTCATTTAAAATTCTCCTTTTTACTTGATCTTGTTTCCAAGTAACGTTAAATAAAATTAACGCCTTAACACATTAAACCTCATTTACACGACCCTGGTTTATATAAACCCTTCACCTTAATTCACATAATTAAACAACACTTAAATTTAAGTTATCATCTTCGCTTGAAATCCTCTTTTTAACATCATTATAAACATTTTAGCTTTAAATATAAAACCCGCTCATAGATTCCTTTCACAATCCAATTTGGATTACACTTCTCTTCGATTACTTTTCAAAAGTAGTCTTCTAAATTCTTATTAAAACAATAATTTTCTTTACTCATTAACTACTTCAGTAGTTAATTTCTTTATTTACTAAGATAAATAGAAAATCCTTTTTAAAGATCTTATTTAAAGTTAAAACAATATTCTTTAATTATTTCATTTCGCAATTTCGAAACGAACTAATTTGATATTCGATTCCAGTTTAAATGGTCAATTTTGTCAAGTCAAAATTCGATTATCTCGTAAACTAATTCCAATTAACCTTCACTTTAAATTAATTAAAAATATATTTAATTTAAATAATCCCATTAATTGTTTCTTTACAAAACAATTATCAAAGTTTAATCCTTCGATTCATTACCTATTCTCATTCTTTGTAAATCTGATTAACATCAGAATTTACTTTATAAAATAATTTAATAACAATCAAAGTCTTAAATAAATAAAATATTTATTTAATTCCCTATTATAACTTTTATTCAAAATAATATATTCAAAATCCAACTCCAGTTATAAAGTAAATTTTATAACTTCAACTCTATCGATTCACCTGACGGTGAATCACTGTCTATAACCCGATTGATTTTAAAGGCCATACTCTGCCAAACACTTAACCAATATCACCTATTGGTTCAAACCAAACAGATGTTGAATATTCAATTAATAATCAACCATCAAATCAATCACACAAACAGATCAGTTCATATATGATAATATGAAAATAAATAATACATTTGAGGGATCCGGTTGGGTCCCTCCAACCTGTTCTTCCCTGTATTCAAATGGTTATCTCAAATCAGACCATTCAGTTTTGTTTAACTGATAAACTAAATAACGACCATTTAACATCAACCATAAGCAATTCAAACAATTCAACCATTTAAACACGTTTACAAATAAACGTGACCAACCAAGGTGAGTTACCTTTATTGGAACCAATCGTTAAAAATAACGATTTGGTATTTCACTGAAATTAAACACAGTTTAATTTCATTAGTTAAATCAACAGATAAGCAGATAACTAGCGAAACAGTCAACCATTGGCAAGCAGAGCACACAAAATAAAAATACCCAATTTATATAAAATATAAAAAGGGTAACTGAGTGAGTTTAACTCACCTTGATTCCGTTGTCGCTAAAGCGGTACGGTTTCAATTAAAAGTTCCAGTTGCTTCCAATTTCTCTGAACTGGCTTCAAAATGAAATGTTCTTCGATACGGTCCTCATGCAAGTGGTCTCGCTAAATTCTAATCACACAATCAAAGTTTATTTCCGTTAAAATCACACGACTTTAAATTAACTAATTATTTACCTTAAGTTATAAATGAATTATACACTGATTACTTTGTTTACTTTGTTTTCTGCATTCGTTCATTAAAGTCCCCATTTCACAAGCCCTGCATCATGCCAAAGCATGGGTTAATTGATCAACCTTAATAAAATATTATTTGAGTTAAATATACTCGTATTTAACCATACCCATTGTACTCGTAAATTTCCTTTTTCCAGTGCTTGTTCAGATCAGTTCTAGAATATAAATCTCGTTAGCCAATTCCCCTCCCTTTGCTTATATTTTCACTGCACTTCGTTCCTGGAATTCTCGGCCAGTCCTGCACCCATATTCTACAGGGAACGGATCCTCTTTTTTTTTCCTCCGATCTTGTTTGTATGTGAACTGGCGGCCGATCCCATTTGTTTCTATTTTTTTGTTTTCACATTTCTGGGCTGATCCCTTGAACTCGCGGTATCCCTTCCCTCCCATGAAGCTGCTTTGGTTCGCTCACCCCATTCTTCGCATGAACAAAGAACTAACCCCCCCAGCGTTTCACATTCCATGCACAAGCCAACGTCATCTCTCCAACCCCACTCTTCCCGCAACTGTTGTAGGCTTGCGCCTCGTCCCAAACACTCATGCACCTTCAACGAGCTGAATAGCCTTTCCACCCTTATCCCGCATGCGTCACTTCCAGTCCCTTCCTTCCATGCAAACCAGAGCCCATCCACATGCAACTCCTCACCATCTACTCCTCCACTTCCTTGCTCTCGTTTTCCTTCCCATACTTTTAGCTCCACCTTCCAACCGAACTCCACACACTCATCTACTGTTGCTCATTCAGCCCGACGTCCTTCCTTCTTCCATGCTGTGGAAACCGAGACTGATCTCACGCCAGAGATTCGGCGCCCGACCTCGACTGAGCTCCGCGTTTTCTCCCCTGACCGACCCCCTTGCTCCATTGTTCAGATCAACTGCCACTCAATGGGGTACGGGATTTTAGTTTTCATTGGTTGCGGAAGAGAAGTTTGGTATGCATGGTCGGATTTTATTTTGATTTAAAACTTTTATATTTTAGTTGTTTTTTAAACTTGCTGAAAAATGTGAATCGTGTTGTGTATTTATAGGTGAAGAGTTTCTATGGGGATAGGGACGGTGTCATCTCGATTGGTACTAAGTAGGTCTGTGAGTGTTTTTAGGTAGCTGGCACGTTGGTTGGCACGGTTCAGACGTGGTCGGCAAGGTTCCTGAGTTGTCATTTCAATGAATCTCCTTGGTCGGCACGGTTTTAAGTATTTCCAGCCAAGAAATCAGAAAATGTGGCAATCAAGGAACTAGTGTGAGGAGGATTCAATTTATTTATTCCCAACGAAACTTTACCCTGAAGTAACACATAAAAATAATCATAATTGACTTCTGTTATCTGATGAAAAGGCTAATCTTAGTGTAAAAAGGTATTCCGGACCCAATGGGACAAGTTTCGCTGAAATCCGATATCGTATGTAAAAATTTCCTTTATAAACCCAGAAATGAACACACGTTTAATTTTTCTACGGTCACCAGATAAATCAAATCAACTTGAAACTACGAAGTCTAACAATAACTTTTCGATACGAACCCAACGACACTAGTTTCATCGCATTCTGAGACTATTGCCCTGGTAAGCTGTTTTTACCCCGAACCGCCCTACCATTTTTAACGCCAAACTTTCCCATCTCTAAAAATAACAAACTATATACCTATCCTGACTATAATCGACGCTACGAACTCAACGGAACTGGTTTCGTCGAAAACAGAGTCCATTTGCAAAACGGCTACTTTAAAGGCCTATAATTTAATAACGATTTTCCATAGCGACTATTTCAAAATTTGATTTGGCCATAACTATCAAACTATAACACGAAATATAGATTTTTCTCTTTCATATGAAAATTATCGTCAATACGGTTCCAACGTGTCTTGTTTCACAGAAATCCGACTTATATCGAATCCTGTATGTCCAGTTGAAGTTCAAACTCGAATTTTCGAACTGCAGCGTTATATTTCAAGCTCTATTTATGATTATATATATATATAACGTCGAACTTTGTTTAAACAGCGAATTAGATATTAATTCCATTGATATTCCAAATATAATATTTAAATTAAATTAAATATTAAATCGACAAAAACACGGGTCGTTACATATCTAAAATACAAAATAAAAATGTCATATTCATTCTAGTTTTTTTGTTTGCATTTATAATTGCCAAAAATGTAATTTTAACTCTAATGTTTGTTTGCATCTAAATTTGCAAATAAAAATATAGTTTTACTTCTAATGCAAATAAAAGGACATTTTTTTTCTATGCATATTTGCGTTAGAGAATGCAAATAAAATAATATTTTATATTTCAAAGTGTATTCGCATCAAGAATGCAAATAAAAGAACATTTTATATTTCTATGTATATATCTGCATAAAAGAATGCAAATAAAGAACATTTATATTTCTATGTATATATTTGCATAAAAGAATGCAAATAAAAGAACATTTATATTTCTATGTATATATTTGTATAAAAGAATGCAAATAAAAGGACATTTATATTTCTATGTATATATTTGCATAAAAGAATGCAAATAAAAGAACATTTATATTTCTATGTATTTATTTGCATAAAATAATGCAAAATAAAAGATCAATTATATTTTCTATGTATATTTGCATAAGAGGATGCAAAATAAAAGATCAATTATATTTTCTATGTATATTTGCATAAGAGGATGCAAAATGAAAGATTAATTATATTTTCTATGTATATTTGCATAAGAGGATGCAAAATAAAAGATTAATTATATTTTCTATGTATATTTGCATAAGAGGATGCAAAATAAAAGATTAATTATATTTAAAATGGCGATTCTCTTCCAAATCAATGATTTTACAAAATGATTTATTTTTATCGATTTGGATATTCTAATCCAAATCAATAACTTTTCAAAATGATTTATTTTTATTATCAATTTGGAAATTCTAATCCAAATCAATAACTTTTCAAAATGATTTATTTTTATTCAACACACACAGATCTGTGTTTATACATCACCAATCAACAAATAAATCATCCACAATCACATCACAGCAGATCTAAGACATATACATACAATAGTTACATAGCAAATAAATTAAATTAATTAATTAATTAAAAGAAAGAGAAATCTCACATCGATCGGTTTTCAGAAATCGTTCGTGTTCAAATTTGGCTGAATTTTGAAAGTGCTCTGTTCTGGTCCTGGTCAGTTCCATCGCGAAGTATTCTTCGACACAAGTCCTACGCAATTTAAATCATTCAATTCTGATCATGCAGTAAAAAGTTATGGTATTTTGAATATTGATTATATGATAACCAATTAAAATTATAATTGATTTTAATTACATTTCCTAGACAAAGATTAAGGCCGTGCTCATCTTCTTCTACATCGCTCCTTTCTGGACCATCTTTGTAACAACCCGAAAATCTGGGTCAGTTTAAAAATTTTATTTTGGCAATTTTAGCGAATTTTGAATATTTAAAATGAATTATTTTAAATAATATCGACGAGAAATTTATTTTGAATGCAATTCGAATGTATATATTATATACATCGTCGTTAGAATATAAATAATTATATATAATTATAAAAGGAATCGAAAATGGCGCGGTAGTTCGATAATTCGATTTCAAACTTCAATTGAACATACCGGGTGCAAAATAAACCGGATTTTAGTGAAACCAAAAACATTAGGATCTAATTGAGAATACCTTTCCAACGAATCCGAAAAATTGAGATTTCATAGCGGGAATCAAAAGATATGTCCAGTTGAAAATTCAGAATAGTCGCTATGGAATTCAGGCCCTTAAAAATGGAAATTTTACAAATGACCTCGGATTTCGACGAAACCACTTTTGTTGGATCCGTGATGTCAAATATTGCTAGATTTCAAATTTCATAATTTTTCGAATCAATATGTGAGCGTGGCAAAGGAAAACGCGTTTGACCAGTTTTAGTTGATTTTAATCGACTGGAAAATGACCATTTTTCCAACGGTCTCAGAATTCGATGAAACTAGTTTTGTTAGGACCGTATCGTCAATACGAAGCTAGAAAATATTTTTCTGGGATTTATAGAGTTAGTATGTGACCCCGGTAAATTGAAATGTGCGTTTAAATTGAATACATAAAGATTTATATTTTAAATTCAACGAAAACTGATCGAAACAGTCGAATCAGTTCACAATACATATCCCATTGTGTTCGGAATGAGGGTAATTAGCTATGGACGACAGGCGGTAGGCCTCGTTTCGAGGTCGAAATAAAAGTCACCTTTTTGAAATTTAATTAAATAAATAAATATCTCCCTCCTCCTTAAACTACTCTGCCCCCCCCCCCCCCACCCCCGTTCTTGAATAAATCAGAAAGAAAAAAAAACCGTCGATATCGCGCCGCCCCCCCCTTTGGCCGACCGCCGCCGCGTCCAGGGAGCCTCCGGTCTTCACCTCCTCCTCCTTCTTCCCTTCTCCTCCCTCGCGACACCGCAGCCCCCCTGCCCTGTAGCCGCCACCACCCAAAACCGAACCACCTGGCCACCGTTCGAACCGCCTCCGCCGCCACCTTTGGGGACCCACCGCCGATCCTCAGCCCCAAACCCCATCACCAAGCCGCTGTAAGTTTTTTTTATTTATTTACTTTGTTTTTATTATTTTTATTTATATGGTGTAACTAAAAATAATATTCTCAACTGAAATAACCTTGTCGTAAAGGTATTCGATCTATATGTATGAGCATTGAAGTTATTTTCAGTTTTAGAATTACAAAAAATTGGATTTTTACTTAGGGGAAATATTAAAAATATGATTTTTATAAAGTAAAAATATAATCTTTTATATTATAGAAGATGAAAAATATAATCTTTTATATTGTAGGAGTATAAAAATATAATTTTTATATAGTTATGATAATAAAGGCGAAATCTTTATATTGGAAAAGGCGAAATTTTTATATAAAGAATAGCGATGTAAAAAAGGAATTTTTATCTCTATAATAGCGATGTAAAAATAGAATTTTTATCTATATAGTAGCGATGTAAAAATAGAATTTTTATCTATATAATAGCGATGTAAAAATAGGATTTTTATCTATATAGTAGCGATGTAAAAATAGAATTTTTATCCGTATAGTAGCGATGTAAAAATAGGATTTTTATCTATATAGTAGCGATGTAAAAATAGAATTTTTATCTATATAGTAGCGATGTAAAAATAGGATTTTTATCTATATAGTAGCGATGTAAAAATATAATTTTTATCTATATAGTAGCGATGTAAAAATAGGATTTTTATCTATATAGTAGCGATGTAAAAATAGGATTTTTATCTATATAGTAGCGATGTAAAAATAGGATTTTTATCTATATAGTGGCGATGTAAAAATAGAATTTTTATCTATATAGTAGCGGTGTAAAAATAGAATGTTTATCTATATAGTAGCGATGTAAAAATAGAATTTTATCGTATGGAGTAGTATAAAAATATAATTTTTATATACATAGCAACAATATAAAAATGTGATTTTTATATATGTAGTGGCTACAGACGACGGAATAGACAAAAGGCGAGAACAATGATGATTTCCTACATTTGAAGTGTCGTGGAGTTGGGATAGCTATCGGTGAGAACTTCTCACTTTAAATTCTCTTTTTCTAGTTATATATATACTAGGATGCTGACGGTACTTAACAGCACCCGACACCCGTCGTCCACAGACCATGGACGACTTGCATGCTTGTTTGATGTGTTGTGAAAATTGTTTGTGATGTTGATGTGAAATCGATAATAAATTGTAGATGGTTGAAATAAATTAATTATCGTTAAAAAATATAATTTTTAACGTGAATATGAATATAGTGAATGTGAATAAATAAATAATTATAAACAAATCGGCCGATTTGTTTATATACACTGATTTGGCTAATATTGATTGGGATGATAAATTTTACACATCGCCCAACTGCACAAATAAAAATCTGTGTTTGTTGATTTGAAACCCCACATGGGTGTTGGGATGAAATTTGGCGTACACTAATCCCAATTATTTAATTGTATGTCGATCGATTGGTTGACAGGCTGTGTAAGCGTTAATTATTTATAGTTGATGCTTATGCAGTTGTGGGGTGCACGTTGGATGATGGTTGATTGGTTATCATTGCTATTATATACATGTGTTTTATGGAACCCATATAATTAACGTTATATGGTAACTGATTGGGCCTCATTCCAATCGGGAAAATAATGAATATTATAAAGGAAAATTCATGTGTTGAATATAAAAATAGTCATGTGTTGACGATGTTCATGTGTTGAAACTATTTATGTGTTGAGTAAAATATTTTAAATAATAAAATTTACATCTTTATAAGATTTAAAATTAGAACTACTTCACAGTGGATTCTGATTAAAAATCAAACGATAGATACCATAATTTTATAAAATATTTTACATAACAAAAATAGTCATGTGTCGATGGTACTCATGTGTTGAGATTAGTCGTGTGTTGAATAGAATAAATATTCATTTGTTGAATAGAACAACGAATTTATTGAAATATATAAAGTCGCGTTGATTAGAGTTGCGCTATTTTGACGTGAACGATATTTATATCGATTATATTCGTTTTTAAAATTAATATAGAAAAGGTAGTGATTTCAAAATATAACGTTTTGAAAATATTATCATTTATATAGTAATGATACGAAATATTCAATTTTGATTTGAAATTGAATATAGAGTTGAAATGGTTTTGAAAACGAATTTAAAACGATTTATAAAATTAGTTTTAAAAGGAAATCGACGAAATATATATATATATGTATATATATATATATATATTATATATAATGGCCTGAATAGAACGCGCCGCGCCACGGTAGTTCGTGAATTTTGACCATTGACTTCGAATTGACGTTGCGGGAGATCCGACCGTCGGATTCTCCTAAAACTAGAATCATTGGGTTCGTATCGAAAAGAGCTTTCCAATGAATATTAGAAATTTGAAATCTAACGGTTGGATTTGGAATTATGTCCAAATCAATTTCAGAAAAGGTCGCTGTAAGGGCATGTCGATGGCCGTTGTTGGAAATCGACTGTACGGGCCTTGATAAAATTATTAAAAATATCAATAATTTGTGTAAAATCATAATATGTGAATTGGAAAGAACTGGGATGAAAAATTCCACATTTGAAAGGATAAAAATATATTTTTATCGAAATGAACTAGTTTTGAACTGGAATTAAATTCAATTTATTTGTTAAATAAATAAATTGAATTTGAATGTGATTTTAAAAATAATCAATATTCCCAATACGTGAATTGGACTGGAGTTGAATCGAAATTATCTTCGGAATATTTCGATGTTGGATTTCATGACTATACAGATATTGTTATGGGAATTTGAAAGATATATTTTATATCGTTATTTCCAATACGATATTTGTTAATTTCAGAATTTGATATTGAATATAAGCCGATATATTTTCTATTCAGAGCCTTGTATTTAATATCAAATGTGATTTGGGTTTTTTGTGAATCGTGTTTTAGATGAAATTGGTTCTTTAACCCAGTTAAAGGCAGGATGTTGATTTTTGAAAAGATTAAAACTCAGTGGAGTTTTAATGAATCTTTAATTAGATTGAAATGTGAATTGATAATTTAAATTATCAAATCTAAAAGGTGATCGAGAATGGAGTACCACCAGTTTTGCTCCAAAGTGATAGTTAAATCTTTAATTAGATTTGAGCGTGAGATGGTAATTAATTTTACCAATAACACCGTGGTGTTAGATATGGAGTATTACCAGTTTTCTCCATGGGATGAATATGTTGGGATTGGGAAATGAAATAAATAATTACTTTGGTGTGGTTCGCTAATCCCGACTAGTTTGAAATGATATCCAAAGGAAGATTAAAGAATAAATTTAAAAGAATTTATCTTGGATAAAATTAATGGGAACCTTTCCACAAGAATGTGATTTTGTGAATAAAAGAATATTCTGAATTGGAATGAGGCGTTTGTTGAGTTTGTGTAACATTTGTTTGACATATACGTGGGTTATTCAGAAAGGCCGGGTTTATACCCATTCTGAATAACCGATTCGACGAGATGTCGAAGATGAAGATGGTGGTTGAAGACCGGAAGTCTTCACATCGTTTGGGTGATTACTGATGATCTCGATTGGGCTGTACACCCAAGAGGAGGGAAACAGTTGGTGATCGTCCAGACGTAATTGAAGAATGGACGGCTATGCGAGGAAAGTGCCTCCAGTTTCGTTCATACCCAGAACGAACTTGTAAATGGATTGTGTGTCTGACATTGGATTTTATTCTGTGTTGATTGATCTCTATTAAATATACATCTGTTTGGCGGCGTAGAATTTATTCTCTTGCTTAACGCCCTTCTCTGAGACATACGAGCTCAGAGGTTGTATATCGATGGATATTAATCGCATGGAGTGAATTGCCAATGTGGCACGCGTAAGTGGCAATTGATCAAGGCTTTTGTTGAAAAGCAAAGTCTTGTGGTTGATGATCATAGCATGGCCTGTGTGGCGCAACTTTGTGTATAACATGAATTCACGAGCCTCACAACTCGGTATGAGTCAAAAACGGGATAGTGACTGCAGGGAGAGCACGACGTTTCTTTCTAGCTAAGGTGGTGTCAGTGACCTACCAGCCCTGACATTTATATACTTTTCACCTGTGTGGTTTTTGGATAAGAGGCGCCTCGGATATAGGTCTGTAAGGACCGGGAAACGTGTGTTCAGGAATTGCCAATCCTCAAAAGTAAGAGAGGACTGGCCCTGAAGATCCAAGGATCATAGTGGGGTCCTAGGACATTTGCTAGAGTGTCTCGAACACGGAGAGGAGCTTGCCCCTTTCCTCGACTCATGATGGAATCCAATTTCCAATACGTGTGTTTCGGTTTATTTGTAGAACCTAGTATGGCGACATAGTGGGATGGGGCGCTTATGCCGTCTATGATTTATATTTATGATTGAAACTGTTTCGACACTATACACTTATAATAGTATCAAATATTGTGTTTTAAACGTATCAAGCATGCTTTGGCTATTATAAGGTAAAAACCCTATCCTCCGGCTTGCGTTGCATTGTGTGATGGGACCTGGGTCTTATAATAGCTTCATTTTCCTTTATTTAGCATTGCGCTGTTTGTTTTATGCACTGGTATTCTTGGGAGGAAACCCGTTCCGTGTTATACGGCGTGGTCCCTTGATTTACCGAACTTTAAAATAAAGATTAATAATTGTTTTAGTTCTCACACCAGTCACATGACTGACCTGGAGTTTATTGTTTTAACCTAAACTCTGGGTGCCCCTAGTTTCGACACGGGCAGCTAGTAGTTTTGGTTTTGCAGATTTATATCCACAGGGTCCTGATTTACAGTTGGAACGATGCTCGGAAAGCTCTGTATCCGTGCATTACTGCTAGTTGTGATTTTGTATTATTTTCCGCTGCGATGTATTTAAATGTAATTTAATTCTATGATATTTGTTGAATGCAATTTATTCATTTATACTCTGTATATTCTTGTATCTAATGGAATTGTTGTAATAACAATGAAATGTTCTTCTGTTTGCGTTCTATTTTTTCTTGTCCTCAATTCTATCCGTGCTTTCCTTCACAGGGAAGTTCGGGTCGTCTCAGTTTGGTATCAGAGCTTTGGTTTACAGAGCTCGAAAACAAGACACGTTAGAACCATACGAAAGAATTCATCAGATATTGGATTAGTAATATCCAATTAGAATGACTCATTAAAGATAGGATCAGTAGTACCCTAGAACGAGTGTGAAGAGTATATTTTTCAACTGAAAACAAATCTTGTTTTGAAAATTTAAACCATTTTATACGTATTTGAATATTTATTTAATTTGAATTTGGACAATCGAGTATATAAAGGTTTTGCATATACACGTCATGAACGTATATTCGAAGTTTTAATATACTGGATAGATATAGAATCATACGCTAGTGGCCCGAAGATGATTTTAATGGTTGAGTACTCGTCGTCAGAATTTATATTCGAGTGACGAAGGTGTGATATCTATATATTTCCATTAGATTGGTGTGAGAACCAAAATATAGTTAGAATTCATTGTTGTGATTTGACATCAAAAACATGATTTTTGTATACGTATCAAAATTATGAATTTGAAACGTTAATTCACTAATTGATTGATGGTTGTGTTGTTTGTTTATTTGTTATATAATTTTGAACCATTTAGCCTAATTGAACCAAATATTGAGTTATATTGAAATTAGGTCGCATTTGCTTGCATATACATGTTCTTACATTGAACAGGTCATAGCAAGGAGGCTAGAGCAGAGAATAAAATTTGTTTGCCCGACAAATAGGTACATATTTATCATAATTTACTGTTTTGTTTGGGTGATGATGATTTTATGAGCCGATTGGCTTTTTCTTTTTCTTTTTGAGATCAGAAGGCCTATTTGGCAATTTCGGGATTTTCCCGTTGCTCCCGGTGCAGGGGAGGTTATGGCGAAATTTTTCGAAAATTTATGGTGTTAGCCAAATTTTTGAAAAATTTGAAAAGTTCTTAGAAACTGAAAAGTTGAATAACTTAAGCCGTAGTCAAAATAATGGAAGTTGAGTTGATTTGTTAAACAACTTTCGGCTTCGTTCCTTTTCGGCTTCCATTGTTGTGTTCCTTTTCGGCACTTGATTTAGAGAAGATTGGAATATCATCAATAAAAACCAGAACAAATTTATTCAATTAAATCACACATTGAACTGATTAGAAAATAGTTAGAAATATATACTTGTGCACTATATATGTTTGAACAGGAAAATGTATAGCTGTTGAGTAAAGATTTTATTTGCGTGCCCGACAAATAGGTAAACCTTAATGAGTTGGATGCGAAATATTATTATATCAACTCCTGTGAATGCCATTGGATGCGGAGTGCTGGTTATTCTGTGTGAAATAATAAACATCGCCATAGGATAGCAACAATTAATTTTGAACTACATTACATGGCATACTTCTGGAAGATAGGCATACTTCATCATATACCACATAAGCATTTGGAGCTTGTGTGACGAGGTAGAAGATTTACCATATGAGCGAGAGGCTTGTATGGCGATGACTATATTTTACAGGTTAAACTAATGACTGATATGGACTATTTAAATTGTAACGATAAAATTGCCAGATTAATAAAAACCCCACACGGGTCTAGAGTTGACAATAATCACGTCTCTCTAGTTGTTAGATACAACACATGGACTATTTATTTCCCACACGGGACGAGGTGATAAGGATTTATCCTCTGGAGCATTTAAAATACACACTCCCTCAGGCTTTGACAGGGTGACGAAAATTTATTCTCTGGAGTTATTATCAATACACGCTCCCCTGTAAACACGAGAATATATCACTATAAATATGTGTATGCTTATTAGGATTTATTGGGTACCTAATACGACCCAATAAATTTCCAAACCTCTCCCCGTACAAAGGAGGTTATGGCGAAATTTTTCGAAAATTCCGGGTGTTAGCCAAATTTTTGAAGAATTTGAGAATTCTCAGAAACTGAAAAGTTGGAGAATGGAAGCCAGATCGAACGTAGAGTTTATTAATCAAACTACTTTCGACTTTGTTCCTTTTCGGGGACGAAAAGTTTTAAGTGGGGGAGATTGTAACAACCCGAAAATCTAGGCCAGTTTAAAATTTTTATTTTGGCAATTTTAGCGAATTTTGAATATTTAAAATGAATTATTTTAAATAATATCGACGAGAAATTTATTTTGAATGGAATTCAAACGTATATATTATATACGTCGTCGTTAGAATATAAATAATTATATATAATTATAAAAGGAATTGAAAATGGCGCGGTAGTTCGATAATTCAATTTCAAACTTCAATTGAACATACCGGGTGCAAAATAAACCGGATATTAGTGAAACCAAAAACATTAGGATCTAATTTAGAATACATTTCCAACGAATCCGAAAAATTGAGATTTCATAGTGGGAATCAAAAGATATGTCCGGTTAAAAATTCTGAATAGTCGCTATAGAATTCAGGCCCTTAAAATTGGAAATTTTACAAATGACCTCGGATTTCGACGAAACCACTTTTGTTGGATCCGTGATGTCAAATTATTGCTAGATTCCAAATTTCACAATTTTTCGAATCAATATGTGAGCGTGGCAAAGGAAAACGCGTTTGACCAGTTTTAGTTGATTTTAATCGACTGGAAAATGACCATTTTTCCAACGGTCTCAGAATTCGATGAAACTAGTTTTGTTAGGACCGTATCGTGAATACGAAGCTAGAAAATATTTTTCTGGGATTTATAGATTTAGTATGTGACCCCGGTAAATAGAAATGTGCGTTTAAATTGAATATATAAAGATTTATATTTTAAATTCAACGAAAACTGATCGACACAGTCGAATCAGCTTACGATACTTATCTCATAGTGTTCGGAATGAGGGTAATTAGCTATGGACGATAGGCGGTAGGCCTCGTTTCGAGGTCGAAATAAAAAGTCACCTTTTTGAAATTTAATTAATTAAATAAATAAAAAAATATCTCCCTCCTCCTTAAACTCCTCTCCCCCCCCCCCCCGTTCTTGATTAAATCAGAAAGAGAGAAAAAACCCGTCGATATCGCGCCGCCCCCCCCCCCCCCCCACCTTTGGCCGACCGCCGCCCCCTCGCTCCGGTCTTCACCTCCTCCTCCTTCTTCCCTTCTCCTCCCTCGCGACACCGCAGCCCCCCTGCCCTGTAGCCGCCACCACCCAAAACCGAACCCCCCGGCCACCGTTCGAACCCCCTCCACCGCCACCTCTGGAGACCCACCGCCGATCCTCAGCTCCAAACCCCCTCCCCAAGCCGCTGTAAGTATTTTTTATTTATTTACTTTGTTTTTATTATTTTTATTTATGTGGCATAACTAAAAATAATATTCTCAACTGAAATAAACTTGTCGTAAAGGTATTCGATCTATATGTATGAGCATTGAAGTTATTTTCAGTTTTAGAATTACAAAAAATTGGATTTTTACTTAGGGGAAATATTAAAAATATGATTTTTATAAAGTAACAATATAAAAATATAATCTTTTATACTGTAGAAGATGAAAAATATAATCTTTTATATTGTAGGAGTATAAAAATATAATTTTTATATAGTTATGATAATAAAGGCGAAATCTTTATATTGGAAAAGTCGAAATTTTTATATAAAGAATAGCGATGTAAAAATAGAATTTTTATCTATATAATAGCGATGTAAAAATAGAATTTTTATCTATATAGTAGCGATGTAAAAATAGAATTTTTATCTATATAATAGCGATGTAAAAATAGAATTTGTATCTATACAGTAGCGATGTAAAAATAGAATTTTTATCCATATAGTAGCGATGTAAAAATAGGATTTTTATCTATATAGTAGCAATGTAAAAATAGAATTTTTATCTATATAGTAGCGATGTAAAAATAGGATTTTTATCTATATAGTAGCGATGTAAAAATAGAATTTTTATCTATATAGTAGCGATGTAAAAATAGAATTTTTATCTATATAGTAGCGATGTAAAAATAGGATTTTTATCTATATTGTAGCGATGTAAAAATAGGATTTTTATCTATATAGTAGCGGTGTAAAAATAGAATTTTTATCTATATAGTAGCGATGTAAAAATAGAATTTTATCCTATGGAGTAGTATAAAAATATAATTTTTATATACATAGCAACAATATAAAAACGTGATTTTTATATATGTAGTGGCTACAGACGACGAAATAGACAAAAGGCGAGAACAATGATGATTTCCTACATTTGAAGTGTCGTGGAGTTGGGATAGCTATCGATGAGAACTTCTCACTTTAAATTCTCTTTTTCTAGTTATATATATAATAGGATGCAGACGGTGCTTAGCAGCACCCGACACCCGTCGTCCACAAATCATGGATTGCTTGTATGCTTGTTTGATGTGTTGTGAAAATTGTTTGTGATGTTGATGTGAAATCGATAATAAATTGTAGATGGTTGAAATAAATTAATTATCGTTAAAAATAATAATTTTTAACGTGAATATGAATATAGTGAATGTGAATAAATAAATAATTATAAACAAATCGGCCGATTTGTTTATATACACTGATTTGGCTAATATTGATTGGGATGATAAATTTTACACATCGCCCAACTGCACAAATAAAAATCTGTGTTTGTTGATTTGAAACCCCACACGGGTGTTGGGATGAAATTTGGCGTACACTAATCCCAATTATTTAATTGTATGTCGATCGATTGGTTGACAGGCTGTGTAAGCGTTAATTATTTATAGTGGATGCTTATGAAGTTGTGTGGTGCACGTTGGATGATGGTTGATTGGTTATCATTGCTATTATATACATGTGTTGTATGGAACCCATATAATTAACGTTATAAGTAATTGATTGGGCCTCATTCCAATCGGGAAAATAATGAATATTATAAAGGAAAATTCATGTGTTGAATATAAAAATAGTCATGTGTTGACGATGTTCATGTGTTGAAACTATTTATGTGTTGAGTAAAATATTTTAAATAATAAAATTTACATCTTTATCAGATTTAAAATTAGAACTACTTCATGGTGGAGTCTGATTAAAAATCAAACGATAGATACCATAATTTTATAAAATATTTTACATAACAAAAATAGTCATGTGTCGATGGTACTCATGTGTTGAGATTAGTCGTGTGTTGAATAGAATAAATATTCATTTGTTGAATAGAACAACGAATTTATTGAAATATATAAAGTCGCGTTGATTAGAGTTGCGCTATTTTGACGTGAACGATATTTATATCGATTATATTCGTTTTTAAAATTAATATAGAAAAGGTAGTGATTTCAAAATATAACGTTTTGAAAATATTATCATTTATATAGTAATGATACGAAATATTCAATTTTGATTTGAAATTGAATATAGAGTTGAAATGGTTTTGAAAACGAATTTAAAACAATTTATAAAATACGTTTTAAAAGGAAATCGACGAAAAATATAATATATATATATATATATTATATATATATATATAATGGCCTGAATAGAATGCGCCGCGCCGCGGTAGTTCGTGAATTTCGACCATTGACTTCGAATTGACGTTGCGGGGGATCCAACCGTCGGATTCTCCAAAAATCGGAACCGTTGGGTTCGTATCGAAAAGAGCTTTCCAAGAATATTGGAAATTTGAAATCTAACGGTTGGATTTGGAATTATGTCCAAATCAATTTCAGAAAAGGTCGCTGTAAGTGCAGTTCGATGGCCGTTGTTGGAAATCGACTGTACGGGCCTTGATAAAATTATTAAAAATATCAATAATTTGTGTAAAATCATAATTTGTGAATTGGAAAGAACTGGGATGAAAAATTCCACATTTGAAAGGATAAAAATATATTTTTATCGAAATGAACTAGTTTTGAACTAGAATTAAAATCAATTTATTTAATAAATAAATAAATTGAATTTGAAAGTGATTTTAAAAATAATCAATATTCCCAATACGTGAATTGGACTGGGGTTGAATCGAAATTATCTTCGGAATATTTCGATGTTGGATTTCGTGACAATACAGATATTGTTATGGGAATTTGAAAGATATATTTTATATCGGTATTTCCAATACGATATTTGTTAATTTCAGAATTTGATATTGAATATAAGCCGATATATTTTCTATTCAGAGCCTTGTATTTAATATCAAATGTGATTTGGGTTTGTCGTGAATCGTGTTTTAGATGACATTGGTTCTTTAACCCCGTAAAAGGCAGGATGTTGATTTTTGAAAAGATTAAAACTAAGTGGAGTTTTAATGAATCTTTAATTAGATTGAAATGTGAATTGATAATTTAATTTATCAAATCTAAAAGGTGATCGAGAATGGAGTACCACCAGTTTTGCTCCAAAGCGATAGTTAAATCTTTAATTAGATTTGAACGTGAGATGGTAATTAATTTTACCGATAACACCGTGGTGTTAGATATGGAGTATTACCAGTTTTCTCCATGGGATGAATAGGTTGGGATTGGGAAATGATATAAATAATTACTTTGGTGTGGTTCGCTAATCCCGACTAGTTTGAAATGATATCCAAAGGAAGATTAAAGAATAAATTTAAAAGAATTTATCTTGGATAAAATTAATGGGAACCTTTCCACAAGAATGTGATTTTGTGAATTAAAGAATATTCTGAATTGGAATGAGGCGTTTGTTGAGTTTGTGTAACATTTGTTTGACATATACGTGGGTTATTCAGAAAGGCCGGGTTTATACCCATTCTGAATAACTAATTCGACGAGATGTCGAAGATGAAGACGGTGGTTGAAGACCGGAAGTCTTCACATCGTTTGGGTGATTACTGATGATCTCGATTGGGCTGTACACCCAAGAGGAGGGAAACAGTTGGTGATCGTCCAGACGTACTTGGAGATGGACGGATATGCGAGGAAAGTGCCTCCGGTTTCGTTCAGACCCAGAACGAACCTGTAAATGGATTGTGTGTCTGACATTGGATTTTATTCTGTGTTGATTTATCTCTATTGAATATACATCTGTTTGGCGGTGGAGAATTTATTTTCTTGCTTAACGCCCTTCTCTGAGACGTACGAGCTCAGAGGTTGTATATCGATGGATATTAGTCGCATGGAGTGAATTGCCAATGTGGCACGCGTAAGTGGCAATTGATCAAGGCTTTTGTTGAAAAGCAAAGTCTTGTGGTTGATGATCAAAGCATGGCCTGTGTGGCGCAACTTTGTGTATAACGTGAATTCGCGAGCCTAACACCTCGGTATGAGTCAAAAACGGGATAGTGACTGCAGGGAGAGCACAACGTTTCTTTCTAGCTTAGGTGGTGTCAGTGACCTACCAGCCCTGACATTTATATACTTTTTACCTGTGTGGTTGTTGGATATGAGGCGCCTCGGATATAGGTCTGTAAGGACCGGGAAACGTGTGTTCAGGAATTGCCAATCCTCAAAAGTAAGAGAGGACCGGCCCTGAAGATCCAAGGATCATAGTGGGGTCCTGGGACATTTGCTAGAGTGTCTCGAATGCAGAGAGGAGCTTGCCCCTTTCCTCGACTCATGATGGAATTCAATTTCCAATACGTGTGTTTCGGTTTTATTTGTAGAGACTAGTATGGCGACATAGTGGGATGGGGCGCTTATGTCGTCTATGATTTATATTTATGATTGAAACTGTTTTGAGACTATACACTTATAATAGTATCAAATAATGTGTTTTAAAACAAGCATGCTTTGGCTATTATAAGGTAAAAACCCTATCCTTCGGCTTGCGTTGCATTGTGTGATGGGACCTGGGTCTTATAATAGCTTCATTTTCCTTTATTTAGCATTGCGCTATTTGTTTTATGCACTGGTATTCTTGGGGGGAAACCCGTTCCGTGTTATACGGCGTGGTCCCTTGATTTACCGAACTTTAAAATAAAGATTAATAATTGTTTTAGTTCTCACACCAGTCACATGACTGACCTGGAGTTTATTGTTTTAACCTAAACTCTAGGTGCCCCTATTTTCGACACGGGCAGCTAGTAGTTTTGGTTTTGCAGATTTATATCCACAGGGTCCTGATTTACAGCTGGAACGATGCTCGGAAAGCTCTGTATCCGTGCATTGCTGCTAGTTGTGATTTTGTATTATTTTCCGCTGCGATGTATTTAAATGTAATTTAAATCTCTGATATTTGTTGAATGCAATTTATTCATTTATACTTTGTATATTCTTGTATCTGATGGAATTGTTGTAATAACAATGAAATGTTCTTCTGTTTGCGTTCTATTTTGTCTTGTCCTCAATTCTATCCGTGCTTTCCTTCATGGGGAAGTTCGGGTCGTCTCAATCTTTGAACCCATATCGCAACCTAGGGTTGCGCCTTGCTCCTCAAATCACTATGTCGTTCCTAGATCAGAGAACACCACTCCTTCGAGCTTCACGTCCTCCCCCCAGCGCACCCCTTCTTGCTGAACTCGGTGGTCCTTAGGTCCTCGAATTTCGTGTGGAAGCGGCAGCCTTTAAGCCGTGATTTCAGGCGATAGACGAGATGAAAGTCCATCTCCACCGTCAGTTTGGTCGATCTCATCTAGACCTAGAAGATTGCCTTTAGGTTCATGAATTAATTCTCAGTAGTTGGAGAGAAAAGGGAGGATCAAATTCGGTGTTTAATGGTTATTGAAAAAGAAGGGGGCGGCGACTCTGAATAGTTTAGGATTAGGGCTTTTGTTTAGAGATATTTATAATATTTTAATAATTTAATGCTCTAATTTACAAATAAACCCGTTCATTCTCTTTAGATCCAATTTCAGTCCAACAAAAATTGTTCCCAGACAAATACCCCTGTTCCGGACGCGACGGGCTAGGTTCTGTTAGCCTGTCTGATCGTTTTGGCCCACTTTTCTTTAATTTAAAATATAAACCATTTATTTAATTAATTCAATCTTACATTTAAATTCACCGGGCCACATACGACCTCTAAAAATTTCAGAAAAATTATTTCTAGTTATGTTTTGATAATACGGTTCTAACGAAACTAATTTCGTCGAATTCTAAGACAGTTTGAAAAATGACCATTTTCTGGTCGATCAAATTTGACTAAAATTGACAAAACACGTTTTCTTTTGCCACGTTCACATATTAATTCGAAAAATTATGAAAATTGAAGCTAGCAATAATTTGACATTCCGGTTCCAACAAAAGTGGTTTCGTCGAAAACGGAGGTCGTTTGAAAAATGGCTATTTTTAATATTAAAATATATTATAAATTCTACAGCGACTATTCTGTATTTTAAACTGGACATAAATTTTGATTCCCACTATGAAATTTCAAATTTTCGGATTCGTTGGAAAGATATTTTTAAATAGATTCTAATATTTTTGGTTTCATTAAAATCCTTTAAATTTTGAATCCGGTACATTCGGTCAAAGTTCAAGTCTGACTTTTCAAACTACCGTGCTATTTCTAACTCCTTTTATAATTAAAATAAAAAAATTCATTCTAACTTCGGAAAAAATTTCATCGTTATTATTTAAAATACATTATTTTAACCATTAAAATCTTTAAAATAAAAAATTTAAATTGGTTCAAAATTTGCGGGTTGTTACAATCTCCCCCACTTAAAATCTTTTCGTCCTCGAAAAGGAACGATGCTAAAAGTTGTTTAATTAACCAATTTAACTTTTAATTTTAATCAATTTTCAGTTTAGTTCAATATTAAATTTGATTTAGTTAAATTTATCATTCTTTTATATATATTGGTTGAATTAATTTATCATTCCAATATTTTAATTAGTTAGATTAATCATCAAACATCACAACCAGTAATCAATTAGGTGTTTAACTTTTCAAATATATAACCTTTATACATAGTCAAAAATCATATTTTTAGTGCAAATCACAGCAATAGACCCTATCTAGTTTTGGTTCTCACACCAGTCAATGGAAATATGTAGATATACCACTTTCAAAACTCGAACATAAATTCTGATGATGTTTCGAACCACCATCAGAACATCTCCGGGCGACTATAGTATGATTCTATATCTATCTAGTATATTTGAGGCTTTGAATACACGCTAGCTAGGCATATGTGCAAAATCTTTATATACTCGATTGTCCAAAATAAAATAAAATAATATATTCAAATACGTATAATAAGATTTTAAATTTTCAAAACAAAATTTGTTTTCATTTTTTATTTTAAAAATTAACACTCGTTCTAGGATACTACTGACCCCATCTCTAACGAGTTATTCTTATTGGATATTATTAATCCAATCTCTGATGAGTCTTTTGTTCAGTTCTAACGAGTTGTACCACAAAGATTTGAGCTAACCTGGCTCTGATACCAATTGTAATGACCCGCAGGCAGTGGGTTAACCTTCCACCGTGACATACAGATGGTCCCCCAGACACCTTGTTTTACGGCCAGCCTCTCGACTGCAATAACCAACCCTAATAAATAAGGGACATGTAGGGGTAAGAGCCCATTGTTTGCCACCAAACAACATGGTGAGAACCCCCTATCATGCGTAACCAGCTCCATAGCCAGCAACAAGGACTGGTGTGAGAAATCTTTTCTTAACTTATATAATAAGAGGGCTAACCACAGGACCACGCCGCTAACGCGGAACGGGTTTACTCCATTGGATTGCCAGTGCATAAATAAAGTAAATCGTTAAAACAATGCAATGCTTTTTTGAAAAATGAAACCATTATAAGACTCAGGTCCCATCACACAATGCAACGCAGGCCGGAAGATAGAGTTTTAACTTATAATGGTCAAAATGCTTGATACGATGAAAACGGATTTGATATTATTATTAGTGTATATATGTTTTAAAAACATTTCAATCATAATGTATTAATCATAGACTGCATAGCTACCATATAGTATGTCGCCAAACTAGTTCTACAATCAAAACCGCATGGTGTCGTACTGGATATTGGGTTTCCATCAAGAGTCAAGGCTATGAACGATCTCCTTACCGATTCGAGACACTCTAGCAATGTCTCAAGATTCGGACGCTGGCGAACCCTTGGACCCTGCAGGGCCGGTCCCCCAATAGTGCAATGGGTTGGATTGGCAATTCCTGAACACACGCTTCCCGATTCTATTGGACATATAAATTGGCCATTGCGGTCAATAAAAATTCGAGGCACCTCAAAATCCATCAACCACATAAGTAAAATGTCGGGCCGTGTTAAACCCAAACACCACTTCTAGCTAGAAAGAAACGTGTGCACTCCCTGCGTTCCCTTGCTCCGTTTTTGACTCTACCGGGGTGTGAGGTTCGTGAGGCAATGAAATACACAAAGCTATGCCTAAATAGGCTATGCTTTGATCATCATCCACAAGGCTCTGCTTTTCAATAAAAGCCTTGATCAATTGCATCTTGGCATGCCCCATTGACAGTCCACACCATGCGATCGACAACTACTAATATATAACCTCTGAGCTCATGCGTCTCAGAGAAGGGTGTTAAGCAAGAGAATAAATTCTCCTCCACCATAGAAATATATTAATGGATATCAATTTAATTACACAGCATGAAATTCAATGTCAGACACACATCCATTTACAAGTCCGTTCTGGGTCTGAACGAAACCGGAGTCACCTAGGTGCTCGCGTATCCGGACAATCAACACGTACGTTCGGGAGAACTACCACTATTAACCCTTTACTGGGAGCGACCCAATGCCAGACATCAGTAGTCATTTATTCGATGTGAAGATCGCCGGTCTTCATCCACCGTCTTCAATATCTTCGACTTCTAATTGTCGTAGTAATTATTCAGAATGGGTTAAACCCGGTCATTCCGAATAACTCGCATATTTTTATAATTAAAAATCAAGTGTTATAAGGATACATCCAACGCCTCTTTCCAATTCAGAATATTCTTTAAATAAAATATTCATATTATTAGGGAAAGGTTCCCATTAATTTTATCAAAGATAAATCTTTCAAATTTATTCTTAAATCTTAATTTCAAAGATTTATTAATATTCCAATTCAGTTTTAATATCGAAAATCACTACTTTACAATTATTCCAATTTAAGAAATAAATCTTATTTTTAACTGGGTTAAAGAATCAATGTCATTTAAAAACATTGTTCATGATAAACCCAAAATCATTTTTCAATAAATAAATATAATTTGAAATACCAATAATCTTAGTTGAAAGATTTATTCTTTATCTAAAAGAAATTCTTTGTTTTAAAATATTCTTTATATGAAAGATATTCTGAATCGGAAAGCGACTCAATCATTTACCATATAACTTTGGTCATATGGATTTCATACATCGTATGTAAATGACAATAATAATAAATAATCATCAAACCATCCATTCAACTTCCAGAGTGAAGTTCACTACTGTGTGAGCATTAAAATGAAATAATAACGCTCATCGCAGCCTGTCAATCCATCGATTGACATACAAATAAACATTGGGACTAGTATATATCAATTATCATCCCAATACCCGTGTGGGGTTTTTCAGCCAACAACAGTACATATAAATAAATAATTGGTTAATTAATTTAACCAATTTTAATACTATCAACATGTTGATAATGATGGACAAAACATGATATTATATTCCTAATGTCGAAATAAAATATATTTGACTCGCATAATTTCTTTATACATTTCTAATATTTAATAGAATGTAATTTATTTATATGACATTATTGTGGATGACAAATAAAAGGTAATTTTCATTATACTTAATTTGTATGTAATTATTCTTAATGTAAAAGAAATAATCTCATTTGTATATGTTTTAATGGATAAACTACCACAAAAAAATATTTATTTTAAATTGCATACAAATTCTAATGTATGCATTAACATATAAAGATGTCATTTTGTCTCGCCTATACATTCTAGTCTACGTTTAGACTAAGAATATGATTCTTATATTTGAATATAAATTCTAATGTAATTTGCAAATAAGAATGATTTTTATATTTGCATATAAATTATATGTTGTGTTATGCAAATATAAAAGGTTATTATATTTGCATGTAAATTCTATCTCAACAAAATGTATAAGAAAAGTGAGGCATTCATTTGCCGACAATTCTATTTTATCAAAATGCTACTTGTGTTTAATTCTTATTTGACAAAAATGTTCTTTTTGGTATCAACCCATATAATTCAACAAAATGAATGTTTGATTCAACTAATATAAATTGACGGAAGTGAATAATTTTGTTTCAACTAACATAAATTGACGAAAGTGATTATTTTGTTTCAACTAATGTAAATTGACTAAAGTGATTATTTTGTCTCAACCTTTTTAAAATGACAAAATTAAATAATTTTTTATCATTCTATTTAAATGATAAAAAAAATGTATCTTTTTATATTGCAACAAAAGGACAAATAAACCTTATCTATCTATTTACTCTTTTTATTGAAGCTAAGATGACACTAAAAATATATCTTTTTAATTCTAATCTTTTTATTATAATCTATGATGAAAATAAAAACATTTTATCTAATTTAACAAAATTACAACAAAGATGAATTCATTTTATCATAATCTTTTATTTACTCTAGTTTTTAAAGTAAATATGATATTTTTAATCCTATTCCTTCCTTTATTTATATCTAAAATGTAATAAAAGTGTAACTTCTTAAACTATGCTTTTTATTTGCATCTAAAATGCAAATAAAAATATAATATTTTAATTTATGATTTATTTGCATCAAAGAATGCAAATAAAAATACAACTTTTGTCTTTATGTTTTATTTGCATCAAAGAATGCAAATAAAAATGCAACTTTCTACTTCAAGGTTTTATTTGCATCTAAATTTGCAAATAAAAATGCAACTTCTAATTCAATATTTTATTTGCATCTAGGAATGCAAATAAATGTGCAACTTTTAATTTCATAGTTTATTTGCATCAAAGAATGCAAACACAAATTCAACTTTTAAATACGATGTTTATTTGCATCAAAGAATGCAAATGAAAATATATTCTTTTAACTACGATGTTTATTTGCATCTAAATATGCAAATAAAAATATAATATTTTAATTTATGCTTTATGCTTTGTTAGCAAATAAATTTACAAACAAAAATGTAACTGTTGAAATCATATTTTTATTTCTATCTAAAATACAAAATAAAAATGTCATATTCATTCTAGTGTTTTTGTTTGCAATTATAATTGCCAAAAATGTAATTTTAACTCTAATGTTTGTTTGTATCTAAATTTTCAAATAAAAATATAGTTTTACTTCTAATGCAAATAAAAGGACATTTATTTTCTATGCATATTTTCGTTAGAGAATGCAAATAAAAGAATATTTTATCAAGAATGCAAATAAAAGAACATTTTATATTTCTATGTATATAGTTGCATAAAAGAATGCAAATAAAGAACATTTATATTTCTATGTATACATTTGCATAAAAGAATGCAAATAAAAGAAAATTTATATTTCTATGTATATATTTGCATAAAAGAATGCAAATAAAAGAACATTTATATTTCTATGTATATATTTGCATAAAAGAATGCAAAATAAAAGATCAATTATATTTTCTATGTATATTTGCATAAGAGGATGCAAAATAAAAGATGAATAATATTTTCAATGTATATTTGCATAAGAGGATGCAAAATAAAAGATTAATTATATTTTCTATGTATATTTGCATAAGAGGATGCAAAATAAAAGATTAAATATATTTTCTTTGTATATTTGCATAAGAGGATGCAAAATAAAAGATTAATTATAGTTTCTATGTATATTTGCATAAGAGGACGCAAAATAAAAGATTAATTATATTTTCTATGTATATTTGCATAAGAGGATGCAAAATAAAAGATTAATTATATTTAAAATGGCAATTCTCTTCCAAATCAATGATTTTACAAAATGATTTATTTTTATCGATTTGGAAATTCTAATCCAAATCAATAACTTTTCAAAATGGTTTATTTTTATTATCGATTTGGAAATTCTACTCCAAATCAATAACTTTTCAAAATGATTTATTTTTATTCAACACACACAGATATGTGTTTATACATCACCAATCAACAAATAAATCATCCACAATCACATCACAGCAGATCTAAGACATATACATACAATAGTTACATAGCAAATAAATTAAATTAATTAATTAATTAGAAGAAAGCGAAATCTCACATCGATCGGTTTTCAAAAATCGTTCGTGTTTAAATTTGGCTGAATTTTCAAATTGCTCTGTTCTGGTCATCGTCAGTTCCATCGCGAAGTATTCTTCGACACGAGTCCAACGCAATTTAAATCATTCAATTCTGATCATGCAGTAAAAAGTTATGTTATTTTGAATATTTATTATATTAATAACCAATTAAAATTATAATTGATTTTGAATTACATTTCCTAGAACAAGATTAAGGCTGTGCTCGTCTTCTTCTACATCGCTCCTTTCTAGACCATCTTTGAACCCATATCGCAACCTAGGGTTGCGCTTTGCTCCTCAAATCACTATGCCGGTCCTAGATCAGAGAACACCACTCCGTCGAGCTTCACGTCCTCTCCCCAGCGCACCTCTTCTTGCTGAACTCGGTGGTCCTTAGGTCCTCGAATTTTGTGTGGAAGCGGCAGCCTTTAAGCCGTGATTTCAGGCGATAGACGAGATGAAAGTCCATCTCCACCGTCAGTTTGGTCGATCTCATCTAGACCAAGAAGATTGCCTTTAGATTCATTAATTAATTCTCAGTAGTTGGAGAGAAAAGGGAGGATCAAATTTGGTGTATAATGGCCATTGAAAAAGAAGGGGCGGCGGCTCTGAATAGTTTAGGATTAGGGTTTTTGTTTAGAGATATTTATAATATTTTAATGCCCCAATTTACAAATAAGCCCGTTCATTCTCTTCAGATACAATTTAAGTCCAACGAAAATTGTTCCTAGGCAAATACCCCTGTTCCGGACGCGATGGGCTAATTCTGTTAGCCCATCTGATCGTTTTGGCCCACTTTTGTTTAATTTAAAATATAAACCATTTATTTAATTAATTCAATCTTACATTTAAATTCACCGGTGCCACATACGACCTCTAAAAATTCCAGAAAAATTATTTCTAGTTATGTTTTGACGATACGGTTCTAACGAAACTAATTTTATCGAATTCTGAGACCATTTGAAAAATGGTCATTTTTTGGTCGATCAGATTTGACTGAAATTGACAAAACACATTTTCTTTTGCCACGTTCACATATTAATTCGAAAAATTATGAAAATTAAAGCCTAGAAATAATTTTACATTCCGGTTCCAACAAAAGTGGTTTCGTCGAAAACGGAGATCGTTTGAAAAACGGCTATTTTTAATATTAAAATATATATATATATTTTACAGCGACTATTCTGTATTTTAAACTGGACATAACTTTTGATTCCCGCTTTGAAATTACTAATTTTCGGATTCGTTGGAAAGATATTTTTAAATAGATTCTAATATTTTTAGTTTCATTAAAATCCGTTAAATTTTGAATCCGATACATTCGGTCAAAGTTCAAGTTTGACTTTTCAAACTACCGTGCTATTTCTAACTCCTTTTCATTCTAACTTCGAAAAAAATTTCATCGTTATTATGAAAAATAAATTATTTTAACCATTAAAATTTTTAAATAGGTTCAGAATTTGCGGGTTGTTACACTATTACTCTCTTTACTTGAAATAAAAGAGTTCAAATAAAATATATTTAAAACCTATCTTTGTTGTTTTAGTACTTACATACATTATTATTTGTCAACCATGTATATTCAGCTACAACAATATAAAAATATCTTTGCCAGGAAGCATTATACAACATATAACCTATATATCACAAACTCACAAAAATAAAATGTGGGTGTCGTCCAGTATTGGATCCAGTCAATTGGCATATGTAACATGAAAATACTTCTATAATTCTTTGAAACATCCAGCATTAATCAATAGTAATAGATATAACCTGACAACTTGCAGTGACCATGCAAAAACATATGCAAATGACAAATCTAAGTCCGCAAATCTTTTGTAGAGACTATGATCAATATATTACAAATTATAACTTTGTAAAAATAATAATCAGATTAAACAATAAACTTTGAATTAAGAACAAAAAAAGAATTGGCATTTGGTTATTTAGGACAAAAAGGGAAAGCAATTTCTCTTTTTGTGTAGTAATGCAAAAGGCAGCCAGAAACAATTTGTCTAGTAAACCTAGAAGTTAAATGATAGGTTAGCGTTTGTATCAAAAATAATTCACCTGAACATAGAAATAACGGTGTTACCTGTGTGAACGCAGTGAACATTTCATGTTCAACAGAATCAGCATATGTTCTGCAAACCAAAAATTAATGAATTTTTTTTCAATCAATAGAGCAGTGCATACATTATAAATTCCTAACTTGTTAGCAAATATAGCACGTGACAATTACAGCAAGAACTTGTAAGGAGTAAATTATAAGATGAGCTTAATGTCTGTGACTCTTTTATCCAACATAACAGTTTATTTTTAATGAAAAGGTTATGCCAGGTATTCAACTATCCACATCTCAATAATATAGCCATGATATGAATCCCTGTAGCTCCCATATCTTCCCGTGTTTAGAGCACTCCCAGCAGTGGGAATGCTCTTCAAATTGGGAGCGATCCCCAATTTAAATGGGGAACTTGCGCTGCAACAGTGTAGCTTTCAGCGTGAGTTTCCGTCTAAAGTGGGGAACGCTCCCACTTTACTGTTTGAGTGTGGAGGCTTAAACGGCAAATAAAATGCCGTTTAGCTCCCATACGTTAATATATATATATATATATATATATATATATATATATATAACCCTTAAATGGCAAACAGAAAACTGTTTAAGGGTTAAAAAGTTTTCTGTTTGCCGTTTATCCCCAATAAATTAAATAAAAAAAAACATGAGAACATCGCCACTTCACTGCTGGAACAGGCAAGCGTATCAACTCTTATTTCAATGGCAACTCACGCTCGAATCTACCTCCTACTCCACTAAGTTGGCTTCTATTATCAGTATTTCTACAGCAAATTGTCTTTTACTACTAGGTTACAATCATTATCAGATCTTATCACCAAATAATAGTAGTAATAATAATATAAATACGCAAATGTGACTATAGAATAAAAAATATAGGAATGAAATATTGTTTATCACATGTATTCACCCACTTAACCATGTAGCATCATACGCTAACTGATGTGCACTAACAAATACACAGAATATTTTTGATATTGGAGACAGATATGCACTAACTGCATGCTATGAAATAAAGAGACATAGATATATACCTTCTTTGACCATAATTTATTGCACTCCAATAATTTTGTTGAATATCCAAGCATGTACTTTGATAAGCATAAACTTCGGATAGCCCATGAAAAATTTTGTTAGATTAACTACATCATGATGATACTGGTTTGAAACTTAGTTAAATTCAAGCTTACTATACATACTTTTTAGTTTGCATTATACAATGATGTAAAGGAAAAAAAATCAACTGGTACAATGATCAAGAGTAACTTAATAAATATAACTTAAGAACTATGCAGGCTATAGCAAGTTACAGCTTTTTCCGAAAACTGACAACAAAACAGTACATATAGGGACACGATTATGCAAAAGGAGTGTTGTAATTCAAAGCATAGAAAATAGTTAATTTCATACAAAAAATAGTTAACTATGAAAATATTATATGTAGGGACATGATTATTCAACAGGTATGCGGCAATTCAAATTGGAAAGAGGAATTTTTACACATACAGTGAGCCCATTACCACTTGGCCCATTTAAAAAAAATCATAGCTTGCTGAACAACATAGCAAGCAACTCATCTTAAATTTTGGGTTCCAAAGGACCCTGAAATGAAAGCTCAAAAAGACAATACTATGGAAGCTAAAAAATACATATACAAAAAAAGGCCAGTTATATAACTAATACGCAGTTCTGTAATATTTAATAAATACCAGTTATAACTTAAATTAATCATAAATATTTAAAAGAAATTCCTCTGCTAATAGTATACATCAAATTAATCAGCTTCAGAGCTTTTGTTTAGGTGAAGGAGCAATGGTGTTTATAGTCTAATTTCAAGATTTTATCAGTTCATTATTGGTTCACTGTTGAAGTCTAAGCTAAAATTGGGGCATGTTGCCACAGTCAGGTTATAGACTTCATATCCACATTTCATGTATCATTTTCATCTGCATAACGCTTGGATGGTTCATTCGTATCATTTCAATAGGGTCTATTTTTCTGTACTTGCACAAATATGCTCCACAAGATGGGTTAGTTCATATATCAGCTGGGTGAGTTTTCCATATCATTAAACCATCGTTTTTATCTAAAAATCCCAAACAATGCCCAATAATTTGAACTAACACATACAATTTTCATAAATGAGATTAACTACTTCAATTTAGCAATAACAATGGAAAGTGTTTATTTGAACTCGGTCTGATAAGCAACATATGATTATTCATAATGATAGAACTTGAATGGAAAACTAGGTATACAAAAAGTAGTTCAAGTTCGTTGGATTACCCAAAGAAAAGTTTAATCACAAGTGTGGATTAGAACAAGTCAACGCTCACTGATTTTATTTTTTTTGAAAATATGCCTATAGTTTCAAGTTCGTAAAGTTTTGTTCTTCAGCTTCGTTGAAGGATTAAGATTCGTTGATAGATCTACCTTTGTTACATAGTTTAGTGAAGAATCGCGAAGTGAATCATCGTCAGCTTGTACCTCTCGAACTTGTACTCACTTTGATTTTCGGAATTCTATTTTTAGTAATTAGAAGAAATGAACCTGTATTCATTTTGATTTTCGAGAGTCTATTTTTGAAGAGGATATTCGTGAAGCGTGAGGAGGGATTTTTGATTGTAGAGGAGATTCGTGAGTGAAGAGCGACATGATGGTGAGGTTCATAGGTTAGCAGGTTAGGGATTTTGGAAGTGAAGGGAAAAAGAGGGGTTTTGGAAGTCAAGGGGAAAAGAGGGATTTTTGGCGACCTACGAAAACGAAGGGAGGGAAGTATAACATTGGACGACCAATTTTTTATTTTCCTTAACTACAGCGTGGCCTGAAGTTGTAGTTTAACCTAAATAGCCACTAAGTACCTAATTACAACAAGGTAAGTTTTCAAGCATTCTTTGCTTGCTATTAATGTAACATTTCTTGTAGTGATGGGTAAAACTACAGCCAGTAGTGGGAGGTGATGAAAATTCTCTGATTCCACTACTTGGCAGGGCAGTAGTGGGAAAAGAAATGACTGAAAAGAGGGGATCTACACACGAGAATGGTATCTGCTCCGATGAAAATTCTCTGATTCCACTACTTGGTAGGGCAGTAGTGAGAAAATAAATGATTGAAAAGAGAGGATCTACACACGAGAATGGTATCTGCTACAATGAAAATTCTCTGATTCCACTACTTGACAGGGCAGTAGTGAGAAAATAAATGACTGAAAAGAGGGGATCTACACACAAGAATGGTATCTGCTCCGATGATGAAGCAAAAACTAAGGAGAGAAGGCAATGCCAACCTTTCTAACGTGTGAAGACAAACTCTGATGCAGCGGTGGTGGATCTTGCTAATGTCGTTAGGCTTTGGCGCTCTGATACCAAAATAGAATTTGCAAAGGAACACTTTTATTTCTTGTAAAAATGAATAGAAGCAAATGAATGTAAACGTTACATAATAGGCTAGTATATATACCCTAATATTTGTACAGCAGCAATATTATTTGTAACATAGGCCAAGACCAGCCAAACTATGATAAACAAATCTACTAAATAGTAGTAAAGCAAAAGAATTTCTAGCTTTCTCCTTGATTCTCTCAATTCTCTCAATTCCCCTTAATTCTTTCAATTCTCTCGGTTTTCCTTAAAACTCTAAAGATACTTTTATTAAATCAAACTAATACAACAATATACATCTATCTAAGATTTTTAATCTCTTTCCTTAATTCTATATTTTATCTTTATCCACAAAAAATTCTCAACATATTGTGTATTACAATTAAAATTTAATCCTAAACAAACCTAATACTCTGTACTATAATATATGTTTAGCGACTTTGATTTGAGCGGCATAGAAGCCTCCTCAATATTTCGTGAAATGAACAGTCATAGGTTCCTTTTATTTTCGTAGTCCATTCTTCTTCCCTTTAATTATTTACTTCTATTTTTTCAGTCTGGCTTTCTTTTCTGCAGATCAGAATCAATGACCTCAAATCGATAGTCAGGTTTGTTATTACTATGGCTAACCCTAATTTATAAATTTATTAACTTGCATATTTGATTTCAACCATGTTTCCAATTCCTAATTTCTTCTTACATGCACCTTTCACCTAACCCTAATTTCAGGTTGGGGCGTCATCCAATTACCATGGCGGGTCAAATTAAAGAGCCAAACCCATCATGGCTTTAGGATTACTCCAGTAATAGTTACTCATGATATACTCACCGGTTCCAAGACTTTCCCCATAGTTCTTTTATCGCCAACTATCTTCCACTTGCTCAAAATGATTTAAGGTGGTAGTTTTGTTCATCCAGTCGATAGGGCTATTCGTTTTTTTATCTAATTAACCATCGCATTTCAGGTAAAAATTCCTTTTTTTTAGTTTATATGATTTGGTCTGTTATGCATCGCCAAACTTGATTCTTCCTGGATTTTCTCCACTGATTTCAGGAAAAAGAGTGGTGGATCAAGTACAGTTATACAACAGCGTTCATTTCCGAAAAGGTGTGATATATTATGAACTAAATTCTACTTTGCTTTACTTCTTTTTTTTAACTTGCTTTTATAGTGATCAATTCATCATGTTCATTCTTATACTAAATTTTTCCTTTAAATTTTTTAATTTACTTTAAGCTGCGATTAAACCTTTTCGCGGTGGATTACGATTATAGAAGTGGCATAGACAGTGACCATTATGAAAAATTCTCCAATGGCTTAAGATTTGGCTTTAAATTATTATTTATGTAAAAGACCATGATGTAAAATATGTGGAGTTTCAAGTTCAAAGGGTTGAAATTTTTTCCTTGGTCGATAAATAATTTATAAAGTATTTCTAATGATCTTGGGTTTCCCACTGTTAGCATTGAATAAACAAATAATGTAAAACTACGCTCATGTCATTAGTTGTTATCATTCGATTCACAATATGGAAATCATGATTCCACTTTCATAGATTTTCCCTTTTAATTTGTTAATGGATGTCATCCTTCCCTAAACCAAGTTTGTGACTTTCTCTGTTTCACGGCTTTGAATGTATTTTCAGTTGCTTAAGCTCTTAGCTTAGTTATTTCTTATTTATTTTTTATTCTTTGACTCTACAGAAGAAATACAGAAAAAGATTAAAGGAAATATTTGTTAAAGATATGGATCAAAAAGACGTTATAGCAATATGCCATTGGGAAAGATCACTAAGATTTGGTAACAATTTAAGGACTCATGGATTTTTTTATTCCCTTTACAAGCTATTAATCAATAAGATTTCAATAAGTTGGATCAATTCAATGTTTTAATTTATAGAAGTTGTCACTTAATACAAATTATTTCCTGGTTTATTATGCTTTGGCCTCTGAGTTTATAATTAAAATTTCATGAGTCGGAAACTTGATATGTGATAGTTCTGTAAAAGAAGGATAGTAAATTTTTCATTATATTTTTAGAAGCTAATGATGTTGGCCACAAAGGAAGAAACAAAATTGACTAGGCTAAGTTAAGCTTTTTCTGTGATCCAATTCTTTCTTCATAACAGATTTCACGAACTTTTTATTTTAATTGATAATTTCATTGTGAAGATTCAACTGGTCCTATGGACACCGAAAAATATGACCTGCTGACTATTTCCTCTGGTTAGTTGTACTTTGGAGGAATGTTATCACACTGGAGTAGTAGTTGCACTCACATAAAATCTTATTGAATCTTAAGTTGCCTTATCAAGCGTGTACCATTTTTTTGCTTGGTAGGCGCATAGTTTGTACGACAGTGATGATAGCATGGTAAGGGTGTGTTTGCGGTGCATGCAAACCAAGTATTGAGCACGATATTAACGTATCACGTTGATGAACAAACTAGGCGTTTACGGCTACGAACGATATATTGGGCATTGCTTTAAACGGGATATTTATTTTGTGATGTTTTTTAATTTAAATATTTTATAGTTAATTAATTATTTTGTTTTAGTTGTGTAATGTGCATTCAACTCCATATCGGAAGTTTTTCTTAAAATCTTCTCAAATGATGCCACTACGAGGTGGGCCACGAGATGACAACTTCCAAGGTTGAGGTGCCGAAACAGCGGCCCCACTAATGGCTGTCAACCTTGCTGGTCAAGTCGCTACAGTCTGGAAGCGGCGCCTCATAGCAGAATGCAGGTCAATGCTCTATCAAAAAATGGAATATTTCATTTATTGTTTAAATTTGAGATACTTCAGTAGACAAATGGATTTAATGGTTGGTATCAAAATATGTATGCATGTTTTAAACAATCGTCGCAATTTGATTCATACAACAATTCATAATACAGAGCATCCATTACTTATAATAGAAAGCAGGATTGGAAATTGTTTGCTACCCATGATTTATTCACGGTACCCCACCATGGTAACTTTGTTGGATATAATTAATGAGTACTTTTATTGACAACTATATTAAGTATCATATCATTCAGCTTTCACTTATTTGCAAAATAGTAATTAAACATCGTATACTCCTTAGCTCACGTTGGTAATTTAATTTTTACATCTAAATTATATTGAACATAATATTAACTTTTTTTGATATCTATGTGAAGGGGATAGCTTTGCAGTTTGCATTAGTTTGATCTGCATATGTAAAGCTTTTACGGTTATTTTCATTGTCTTACTTTCTTTATAGGCTAGGTTTGTCGACTTCAACAATGTTTAGCTTGGCATTTACTAATAATTCATTACTTTATAATATGAAAACATATTTAAAGCATTAAACTTCATTATTCATTCCTTTTTATATGTCAGAAGATCTTTCTGTAGTTTGATGACCCCAAATAAACTACAAATAGAATGGTCTAACAAAAAGAACTAGAAATTCTACCATCCATCGAATTAATTCGTAAATTTAAAAATTATCTTCAGTTGGTTCATTATGAGCAATATGAGCAGTACTGATTGGGTAAAATCATTTATTTCAATAGGTTATCCTTGGTATAAAATTATTTAGAAAATGGGATTGCCCGCATTTATAAGAACATATGAGTGCATTTTGTGATGAGACGAATATTTATCTTATCTATAAATGAATTACATTATTTAAAAAGGGTGGAAGGCTACAAATTAGCATATTATCCTTACTTGACCATTGTGATAAGTAGGTAGGTAGCCATGGATGGCATTTTATAGACGGTCATTCGAGGTACTTTTTATACGATTTTAGCTATTGATATCTTTAACATGTAGAATTTCCTATGTAGAAAATGAATGTTGTAACTAATATTGAAGACATCGATCTCTGCTTTACCAAACGCATCTTATAATTATCTTCCAGTTAAATAATATAGAAACAACTGTTGCAACCTCCTGCTAATATTACAACACCTCACCTTCTATATAAATACGATAAGAAAATCCATGCCCAACAACATTGAAGTAGATACTATCATTTTTTATAACTGCGAGAAGTAATAACTGAAAGGTAACTGTTCCCATAAAATTACAACTGTAGAAAGTTAATCATTTTTTTTATATAGTATCATGATGGCTATTGTGGCTTTCTACATTATTTATTTCCAATTTTCCCAATTTTTATATAGTATCATACCTAATTTACTGAGCTTAGTGCTCACATCCACTGTCATGATGAAGGGTATTTGATCCACAAGATTCTTCAACCTTTGTGCCATTTTGGCGGTCAATTAACGTCCCAAGTTCACAAGTACTATTGTGATCCACCCACACAAAATGATTTATAGAAGACTTTTTAACACTTTTTATTAATATGCGTCAAAATTCCTGATAAGAGCCAACATACTTGAGTGTACCATTTATTTGTTGACGTATTTGGGCTTTTTTATGCCACGTATCTAAACTTGATTTGATCTTCAATTCTCCTAACATTTTTCCAATACTATATGAGGTCATCTTTGCTTCCAACTTGCAGTAAACCAGCAAGAGTATAAGCCTTTGAACATGTCCACAATACAAGTGATAATTAGCCTTTGCAACCCATCAGCTGCCATTTCAAATGCACGGAATCTTTGGTATTTTTTTGTAAATTAGCTAAATATTAACAATATATATGAAATAGGATTCAATCATCCTTAACCGTCAATATGTAAATACAATTGTATTTGTCCATACCCTGATTGTTGAAGTAAAACCTATATGCTTCGTTTAGTAGAACTTGGTAAAACTAAGTATTCAAAGCTTGCTGACTTGCTTGCAATTTGTTATGAAACTTTTTAGGCTATTGTCGAGAGAATGGAAGAGCTGAGAAAAGAAAATGAGAATTCACTCTGGAACATCTACACTTTTTGTTAAAATGTGGGCACCACGTTTCAAATTTACCTAAATAATTTTATCAACCTATTCATTTTTTATACCTTTCTTATCACAACTGTGAATTTTGTTACCATTCTATTCAATTTTTTCCGGTTTAGCTTCTCCCTATTTAGATTTTTTTAAATGTGTACACCAACTTTTATGTTTGTTATGTATAATGAACCTTTAATAGTGCCAACGCAAGTATTTGAGATTAAAACAATTATTTGTTGCTGTACTCTGTTTCTTATCTGCATCAGCTGCCTCTTCCTGCGTTTGAGCATCAGTTTCCTGCTTTTGATCACCGAATTCATTCTGCTGCGTATCTTGCGGAGATTGAGAATTAGTCATCTTGGTATCTGCATCATTATTAACTAAAGACTTTAAATGCTCATTAGGCTGCTTAAATTTATTAGTATTATTGACTAAATCAAGTACTGATCCTATACGACCATTTGTTTGGGGACTTTGTAATGTTATGAACTATTTTGGACTGTTGTTGTGATGTAGGTTAATGAAATATGTCGGTTGTACACCATACTCACCGGACCATCGTATAAACCTTTTATCAAGTTATTGGGCTGGGCCTCCAAAGTGTTATTACAATTATTTCTTTTCCGAAGTCTGTACGAGGCTAAATCTATATATACGTTACAACATGTACATCTGTAAATAATTCTCTCTGCTTAATAAAAGAAACTTCATATTCTTGCTTACAAAAATTCAAATACAATTTTATCAAATCCTTTCTTGGTATCAGAGCAGAAACCTGCCTCACGGCATTTGAAATCATTCAACTGTGCGTTTAAAGATCATCATATCCATCAGAGTTTAGCATCATCACTTGGGTATGGCTATTCAGAGGGTATACCTCACCATTAAAGAGAAGATACACTTTGATTGATCTGTGCCACACCTGAAATCATATTGACCAGGCTGCATCAGAACAATCTGATATATCTTCTGCAATTAGTAACAAAATTGCCTGGAAATAAACCAAGAATTCAAGAAAATCATCAAACAAGTACAAACCGTGCCTAGTGAAATCTTCAGAATAAGGTATATATTGAATATTCATAGAAATCTTTAACTGCTATATACCTGTCTGAGAAATCTCTAAATTCTTGATTTTAAGCGGCATTCTTGTTTCTGATTTTATTTCTTGTAAGTCTGTCATCATTTACCCACTGCTATGAGTGATCATCATTCATCAACTGGAGCATCTGAAAATTGTCAGAATGGTTCCAACGAATCTGGACCTGTTAACCCACCAATAAAGACAACCATTAGTCTAGAAAGTCAATTAATTACAATTCATCTCGAAGAAGATAATTATCTTCTTTGGAAATTACAAGTGGAAACTGCCATTCAGGGGTATGGTCTTAAAGGATATATTTTTGACACCATAGATATACCAGCAAAATTCATCACAAATGAGAATAACCGAACAATTGCAAATGAAAAGTATGTACAATATCATAGACAAGATAGACTTATCAGTTCTTGGTTATTGTCACCTATAAGTGCAAGTTTGCTACCACAAGTTATTAGGTGTACTTCTACCTATGACATTTGGACTACAGTGGAGAGAGAATTTAATAATCAATGTTCAGCCAAAGTTCTTCATTACAAGAATCAACTGCAAAGTGTTAAAATGGAGAATTTGTCTATGAGGGAATATATTGCAAAAGTTAAAAGGCTATGTGACTTATTGAATACCACTGGAAACAGAGTTTCTAATAGTGATCTTGGTTAATGGACTTAACAATGACTATGAAGCAGTAATTGTGTTAATTTGTGATCCGAAATTCTCATTAGAATTGGTCCAGCTGATGTCACCTAAAGGATCTTATCTAGATCCTTAATTTACTCTCATGATTGAGATATTTTCAGCAACCTCATTTAAAGGATAAAGGAGATCCTTAATTTACTCTTATGATTGAGATATTTTTAGCAACCTCATTTAAATGATAAAGGAGATCCTTAATTTACTCTCATGATTGAGATATTTTCAACAACCTCATTTAAAGGATAAAGGTGATCCTTAATTTTCTCTTTCTCTCCTTATTTGGCTGCATGAAAGTAGAATATAAATTTGAATTACTATGGTTTGTATGTAAGCAGCTTGTAAAACTCCATCAATTAATTAATAAAGTTTGCCTTTCTCCCATGGTTTTCTCCCGAAAAGGGTTTTTCCACGTTAAATCTTGTGTGTGATTCTATTTTTCTTGCTTTATTGATCATTTATTTATTAACAAGTGGTATCAGAGCGCTGGTTCATTCAGCATGGCGTCGTTAAAGTATGATCTTTTGCTATTGGATCGGAACACTCGATTCTCATTGTGGCAAGTGAAGATGCGGGCGTTGCTCGCACAAGCTGATTATGATGATGCATTGGATGGATTCGGGAACAAGAGATTTGAACTATGGACCGATGATGAGAAGAGAAAGGATCGGAAGGCTTTGTCACAAATTCAGCTTCATCTACACAATAATATTTTACAAGAAGTTTTGAATGAGAAGACAACTACTTCTCTTTGGCTGAAACTGGAGTCAATTTGCATAACCAAGGATCTCACAAGTAAGATGCATCTCAAACAAAAGTTGTTTCTGCACAAATTGCAAGAGGGAGGTAATATGCTCGACCATATTTCTGATTTTAAAGAGATTGTTTCTGACTTGGCTGCAATGGAAGTCAAATATGATGATGAAGATTTGGATTTAATCCTTTTATGTTCTCTGCCCAATTCTTACTCAAATTTTAGAGATACCATATTATATAGTCATAATACTCTCACTCTAAATGACATTTATGAAGCCTTGCATGCCAAGGAGAAAATGAAACAACTGGTGTCTTCAAATGGATCAAGCTCTCAAGCCGAAAGCTTGTCCGTTCGTGGCAGGACAAAGGAGAAAAATTCAAATAATGGATCTCGAGGTAAAAGTTCCAATGCCTATAAAGGTCGATCTAAATCTAAAGGCAAATACAAGTCTTGCAACTATTGTAAGAGGGATGGACATGAAATATCTGAATGTTATAAGCTGCGGAACAAGAAAAAGAGAAATGGCACATACAAACCAAAGGATAACATAGAAGATGAAGTTAATGCCAATTGTGCTCATAATGATAGTTCTGACAATGAGGTGCTTGTTGTTACCGTGTTTGCTGGATGTGCTGAGAATAAGGATGAATGGATACTTGACACTGCTTGCACTTTCCATATGTTTCCTAATAGAGTTTGGTTTACAACCTTAGAACCCACAAATAATGCTGGCTCAGTTTTGATGAGTGATGATTCGGCATGTAAAGTAGCAGGAATTGGTTCTATTCAGATCAAGATGTTTGATGGCGCAATCATAACTTTAACAGATGTTCGGTTCATTCCCAACATGAAGAGAAATCTGATTTCTTTAAGTGCTCTTAATGATAAAGGTACAAATATTCAGGTGGAGGTGGTATCATAAAAGTCACAAATGGTTCTCTTATTGTAATGAAGGGAAATCTTAGGCAAACAAATGGCTTTTATTATCTTCAAGGCACTACTGTTTCAGGTAATGCTACCCCTGTTATCTCAAATAATATTTCTGATTGTGATACTGCTAATCTTTGGCATATGCGTCTTGGATATATGAGTGAATTAGGTCTGTCAGAGTTGAACAAGAGAGGACTTCTTGATGGGTACAACGCAGGCAAGCTGAAGTTCTGTGAGCATTGCATTTTTGGCAAACATAAGAGAGTGAAGTTCAACGCTTCAGTTCATAAAACAGAAGGCATTCTAGATTATGTGCATTCAGATTTATGGGGACAGTCTAGGAAAGCATCCATGGGCGGTGCTTGTTACATGATGACAATTATTGATGATTATTCCAGAAGAGTTTGGCCTTATTTTTTGAAACATAAATCTGAAGCTTTTTCAGTTTTCAAAAAGTGGAAGACTAGGGTTGAAAGACAAACTGAAAGGAAGGTAAAGAAGCTTCGGACTGATAATGGGATGGAGTTTTTTCAGATGAATTTAATTCATTTTGCAAGGCTGAAGGCATAATTAGGCACTACACCATACCTCACACTCCTCAGCAAAACGGGGTTGCCGAGCATATGAACAGGGCTATCATTTCTAAGGCTTAAAGGATTCAACTTTCATTTGTGTTATAAAACAAATTAAAAGATTCAAGTTTCATTTGTGTTATAAAACAAATTAAAAGATTCAACTTTATTTTGATTTACATCATAAAAGAAAGTTTGAATCTTTTATTTTGCTTTATGAAATGAAAGTAAGTTGAATCCTTTTGATTTATAAGGTAAATGAAGTTTAGATATTTTATTTTGATTCACAAAATAAAATAAAGATGAGTCCTTTATGTTGATTTATGAAAGATACACCAAAATGATTATCCTTACTTTCGGTTAACGGAAGGTTGGGGTTATCACAGTTGGTATCAGAGCTCGGTTATGGGCTGAAATGACCAAAATAAAATAAAGACCCGAAAATTCCCGCCCTTTGAATCAACCATAAACCACACAGGTCTGATTCAAAGCTTGGAAATCCTCGAATACTTTAACTTTGGGAATACAATACATTAGAACAACAACAATATAATTTTGTAACATCACGATAATATAAAATCAGAGTACAGAGTATATCGAAATAAATTATACAGCGGAAGATAAATTACAATGAATTTAATACATTGCAGCGGAAGACTTAAACTGATACAATGGAATGCTATCAATGCTCTGGACACAGCTTTAAGCTTCGATCCAGAATTCTGCTCAAGAGATAAATATCTGCAAAAAGCTACTCGACTGCCTGTGTGGAAAATATGGGCACCCGAGTTTGCCAATGAAACAAACTACAGGTCAGTCATGGGACTGGTATAAGAAATCTTAACTTAACTTATCTAATAATAAGGCTAATCATAGGACCACGCCGCTAACGCGGAACGGGTTTACTCCATTGGAATGCCAGTGCATAAATTAAAGTAAATCGTTAAACATCGCAATGCTTTTTAGAAAAAATGAAACCATTATAAGACCCAAGTCCCATCACACAATGCAACGCAAACCGGAGGATAAGGTTTTACCTTATAATGGTCAAAAGATGCTTGATACGATAAAAACGGATTTAATATTATTATTAGTGTATATATATGTTTCAAAAACAATTCAATCATAAAGTATCAATCATAGATGGCATAGTACCCCATCCTACTATGTCGCCATACTAGTTCTACAATCAAAACCGCATGGTGTCGTATTGGAAATTGGTTTTCCATCATGAAATCGAGGCTAGGGATCGTCCTCTCCGATTCGAGACACTCTAGCAAATGCCTTAGGATCACACCTATGGGCAACCCTTGGATGCGGTAGGGCCGGTCCCCACATAACGGTAGTGGATTGGCAATTCCTGAACACACGTTCCCGGTCCTTTTGGACCTCCATATGTCCACTTCCGGCCTATAAATCCAAGGTACCTCAATCCGTCATCCACATAAGTAAAATGCCAGCCAGTTTAAGCACTGACACTGTTCCTAGCTAGAAAGAAACGTGTGCACTCCCTACGGTCCATATCCCGTTTTTGACTCATACCGGGGTGTGAGGCTCGCGAAGTCACGCTATACACAAAGCTATGCTGTAATAGGCTATGCTTTGATCATCCTACAAGGCCCTGCTTTTCAACAAAAGCCTTGATCCATGCATCTTGGCATGCCACATTGTCAATCTATACCATACCATTGATTTCTGCCAATATAAAACCTCTAAGCTCGTACGTCTTAGAGAAGGGTGTTAACCACCAAATAGATATATATTTAGCAGAGATCAACGAATACAGTATAAAGGAATATAACATCAGACATACGATCCATTTACAAGTCTATTCTGGGTCTGAACGAAACCGGAGTCACCTTATTCCGCCCCCCATATGTCCAATACAGAGGTGAGGTGCTCGCATATCCGACAATCAACAAGTACGACCGAAAGGCTACCACTGAAGACCCTTCAAGGTAGCTACTCCCATCATGGGTCTCAGTAGTAATGCATCCATTCAATGTGAAGATCGTCGGTCTTCAATCACCGTCTTCAACTCTTCGACTCTCAATTGTTGTATAATCATTTGAAATGAGATTGAACTCGGACTTTTGCAAATGATCCTCGCATATATATATATATATTTTGAAATCATTTCATATCGTTATAAGTATTTAATAATGATTTATCGCTATTAAAATAACTATTTTCATTTAACGACGCTTCGGGTCGATCGGCGGCCCTAGCGCTGTTTTCAATCAAACTTGATTTACACTTATCTTGAAATCTAACCATTGGATTTCAACAAAATTTATATCGTTGGAAAGATCTTCCCAAAGCGGGCCTAATGGTTTCAGTTTTGGGAAAATCCGACGGTTGGATCTTATGGTATATTCGTTTAAATTTACGATTGCCGAATCGCGAACTGCCGCGCGCGATTCGTTTAATTTTAATTTATATATATATATATATATATACATATACATATATATATAATTCCTTCAGCGATTTCCACTATTAAAATCCATTCTTTTATCGTATCTAAAATGATGATAAAAATATCATTATTATTTCTACTCTTTTTATTGTCCCTAGAACGACAATAAAAATACTTCTTTCAATTCTAAACTTTTCATTGAATATAGAATGTCAATAAAAATGTCGTTTTAAATCTACTCTTTTTATTGCATATAAAATGTCAACAAAATTGCCAATTTTAATTCTATTCTTTTTATCACATCTAAAATGACGATAAAAATACCATTATTATTTCTACTCTTTTTATCGCATCTAAATGACGATAAAAAGACCATTTTTATATCTCTGCTCTTATTTACATCTAAAATGTTAATAAAAGGTACTTTTTATATTTTTGTTTTTATTCACCTCTACAATGTAAATAAAAATATACTCTTTATTTTTATGTATTTATTTGCACTAAATTGCAAATAAAAAGTGTATTCTTTTCTATGTTTTATTTGCATCTAAAAATGCAAATAAAAATGTGTCTTTTTAATTCATGTTCTATTATTTACATGGATAATGTAAATAAAAATTATTTCTTTCATTCATATCTTTTATTTTTGTGTTTTAGTTTACATCTAAAATGGGAACAAAAGTATAACTTCAAATGTATTCTTTTTATTCCTATGTTTTTATTTACATCTAAAATGTAAATAAAAATGCACTTTTAATTCAAGTTTATATTCACATCTAAAATGTGAATAAAAATGTACTATTTATTTTCATGTTTTTATTTAAATCTAAAATAAAAATAAAAATATCCTTTTTATATCCACGTTTTTATTTGCAACTAAGCTGCAAATAAAAATGTACCTTATTAATCCTATGTCTCTATTTACACATAACATATAAATAAAAGTTCCATATTTTAAATTCATGTTTTTATTAACATCTAAAATGTAAATAAAATATACTTTTCTAATTCAACTATTCTGATTTGTCAAAATGTTCATTTTGGTTTCAACAATTCCAATTCGACAAAATTGTTTTTAATTCTTTTATTTAACAAAAATGTAGTTTTTGTTTTTTTATACTCTTTTTAACTAACAAAAATGTGTATTTTTTTAACTCTTTTTAACTAACAGAAATGTATATTTTTGTTTAACTCTTTTTAACTAACAAAAATGTGTATTTTTGTTTAACTCTTTTTAACTAACAGAAATGTATATTTCTATTTGATTCCATTTAAATGCTAAAAATAAATGTTTTTATCATTCTTTTACATTTAGTCTTCAACTACATAACACTTTTATTTCCCTATCTTTTTCTTATACACTCTAGTGACAAATAAAAGTATAATTTATTTGTTTACCCTTTTTTATGTGTTCTAATAACATATAAAAGAACATTTTATATGTTCACAAATTTCTATGCATTCTAATATCATATAAAAGAATATTTTCTATGTTAACACTTTTCTATGTTTTCTATTATCACATAAAAGCATAATTTATATGTAAACATTTCTAACATAAAATAGGATATTTTATGTTAAATCAATTCTAACATTTTCAACAAAACAAGTAAAAAGGATAACTCTATTTTTGTTGACAATTCTATTTCAACAAAAGCATGTAAAGGTAATATGTTTGTTTTGTTGTCAATTCTAACACAACAAACAAATAAAAGGTGATATTCTTAACAACACGACATTTTATAACTGAAATGTTATTTTTATTCATCTTAACGTTTTATAACCAAATTGTTATTTTCTCTCCTTTAACATTTTATACTTAAAATGTTAAATGTTATTTTTATCTAATATCACATTCCTAATGTATGCATATTTCTAATGTACATATTTCTAATGTAACATTATTTCTAATGTAATCACACTTCTAATGCAACATTATTTCTAACGTTTTATATTACAATAAAAATAAATCTTTTTATTGTTTTCACTTTTCTAATGTTTTATATTACAATAAAAATAAATCTTTTTATTGTGTACTCTTTTCTAATCTTTTATATTACAATAAAAATAAATCTTTATATTGACAAAAATATGAAATTTGCCGCTACTTCTTTATATTGACAAAAAGATGATTTTTTCGCTACTTCTTTACATTGACAAAATATGAATTTGTCGCTACTTCTTTTCATTGACAAAATATGAATTTGTCGCTACTTCTTTACATTTACAAAATATGAATTTGTCGCTACTTCTTTACATTGACAGAATATGAATTTGTCGCTACTTCTTTACATTGACAAAATATGAATTTGTCGCTACTTCTTTACATTTTATTCTATTTTAACATTTTATGACAAAAATGTTAGTTCTATCCTAAGGCAACATTTTATAACAAAGAATGTTATTTTTATTCTAAATAAACATGTTTAACAAAATGTCATTTTTATTTTTCTTCTAACTAACAATTCTAACACGAATGTTTGTTTTTATCTAACATGACAAATCAAATAAACAAAATGATAATTTTTTTTACTCTAATTCTAATTAGCAGAAATGTTAATTTAACAATCCACTGGACAAAGTTATAATTTGTTTGAACCCAATTCTAATGAACAGGAATGTTAATTTCAAACAATATAATTAACAAAGTGATAATTTTGTTTAATCTAATTAACAGAGATGTTAATTTTGACAATCTAATAAAATGATAATTTTGCTTTGATCCAATTATCTAATTTACATAAATGTAAATTTCAGCACTCTAACAAACAAATCTATATTAGCACATCACATACAACTTAATCACTTAGCCAGTATATACAGTCAATCAATGATTTATTCTAATTATTTTAAAATAAATCAGGATTTCTCACCGAATTATTCAAATCTGAAATTTGACCAATTTTCGATCTACTGAAAATTGGCTCTAGTTAGTTCCATGGTCTAGATCTCGTTTCAAGGATTTCAACGCACTTCGTTTTTCTGAATTTCGATACTGTTTGACAAAGATATGCTATTTTGAACATTGGATTATATTATTAAATTAATTAATAAACAATTTCCTTTAATTACAGGTTTACCCTTAATATAAACTAAGGTTGTTCCTCTTTCTTTTCTTCCTTCTGCCGACCCTTCAGGTATTCAAACCCAAAACACCGCCTTCTTCCTTCCAATCTCACACGCCACCCGAGGCACTTGCCGCCGATCCAACACCGCCCCCACCAACCGCCGAAGCACCCCCATCAACCGTCCTCAGCCCCTCGAAATTTGCACGCCCCAGTCGCCCTCCAACCCATTCGAAAGTCAGCGCCTTTAGGGTGCAAATTCTCACAAGTTACGAACTGAAAACCCATCTTAGCCGCATCAAATTGAAGAGTGAAGGAAGCTCTTCCATGTTTGTATTAAAATCAATGATTAGTTCGAATTTGTTTGTGAGAGATTAAGGATTCAAAGTGGAAGGTTTTCAGCCATCGTTTTGAGAAGAACGGCGGCTGTATATGTTTGCGTTAGGGTTTGTTATTTTAAGGTGTATTTATATTATTATATTATTATTTAAATCCTTTAATTTCAGTTAAGGCCTGATATCCTATACTAGCTCTAATTCAGGCCCAACAAACTTTGTTCCTAAGCAAATACCCATGCTCCGGACGCGATGGGCTAGGTCCCGTCTGCCAGTTTGGTCGTCTGAGTCCTGTTTTATTTAAATTAATATTTAAATCATTTATTTATTTAATTTAACCGCACAAATAAATTCACCGAGGCTACATACATGCTCTAAAAATTACAGAAAAAATATATTTGACTATGTTATGACGATACAATCCTAAAAAAACTAATTTCATCGAATTCTGACATCGTTTGAAAAATGGCCTTTTTCTGGTCGACCCGATTTGACTGAAATGGACAAAACACGTTTTCCTTCGCCACTCTCACATATTAATTCGAAAAATTCTGGAAAATTAAACTTAACAATAATTCGACATTCCGATTCCAACAAAAGTGGTTTCGTCGAAAATAGAGGTCGTTTGTAAAACGGCTATTTTTAAAGGCCATATATTATATTAAAATATATATAAAAATTATACAGCGACTTTTCTAAATTTTAAACTGGACATAACTTTTGATTTTTAAATTGAAATTTCAGTTTTCCTGATTCGTTAGAAAGATGTTATCAAACAGATTTAAATATTTCTTGTTTCACTCAATTCTGATTTATTTTGAATCCTGTACAGTCAGTTAAAGTTCAAATTCAAATTCAAATTTTCAAACTGTAGTGCTGTTTTAAACTCCTTTTATATTTAAATTAAATTCTTATATTTTAACTTCGATTAAAATAAATTTTTAGTCGTTATTATTTAAAACAAATCATTTTAAATATTCAAAATTCATTAAAATTTCTAACATAAAAATTTTAAATTGGCCCCAAAGTTCCGGCTTGTTACACGTTGCATGTTGTCAAACGCAGGATTGGATAGGCTTTTTTGGGCTGAAGCTGCTTCCACAGCCTATTATCTCATTAACCGCTCTCCCTCTATTGCTATTGGTAAAAAAACTCCGATTGAGGTATGGTCTAGTTCTCCAGCAAATTATTCTGAATTGAAATTTTTTGGATGCATTGCTTATGCTCATGTTGATAATGGAAAGCTAGAGCCAAGAGCTGTTAAATGCATTTTTCTTGGTTATAAGTCTGGTGTTAAAGGTTATAAATTATGGAATCCTGAAACAAGTAAGGTTGTAATTAGCAGAAATGTTGTGTTTAATGAATCTGCTATGTTACATGATATTCCATCTACTAACGATCTTGTTGAGAGTAAGCAGAAATCAAATGTCCAGGTGGAGCATATTATTGATTCAGATGCTACATCAAACGCAGAAATTGAGAGATAGGATGAAGCACCCATTATTGAGGATCCTCCAGCAGTTATGCAACCACCGCAGCAATCTATTGCAACAAGCAGACCTGGAAGGAACTCAAAACCAGTAAGAAGGTTTATTGAGGAAGCAAATGTTGTTGCTTATGCGTGTGCTGTAGCAGAAGAAATAGAAGGTATTGCTAAGCCTTCTTCATATTCTGAGGCTGTTATCTCTAGTGATTCTGATAAGTGGATGGCTGCTATGCATGATGAGATGAAGTCACTTGAAAGAAATGACACGTGGGACTTAATCAAGTTGCCTAAAGAGAAGAAACCTATTCATTGCAAATGGGTTTTCAAGAGAAAAGAAGGTGTTTCTCCAAACGATGAGAAAAGGTACAAAGCAAGATTAGTTGCAAAAGATTACAGTCAGATTCCAGGTATTGACTAAAATGAAGTTTTTTCTCCTGTTGTGAAACATAGCTCAATTCGCATTTTACTCAGTATTGTTGCTATGCATGATTATGAGCTTCAACGTTAGATGTAAAAATTGCATTTTTACATGGAGAATTATAAGAGGATATTTATATGCATCAACCTGAGGGTTTTATCATGCCTGGAAAAGAAAATCTCATCTGTAAATTAAAGAAATCTCTTTATGGATTGAAACAGTCACCTAGGCAGTGGTATAAAAGTTTGACACTTTTATGCTATCTCAAGTTTTTAAAAGGTACAATTATGATAGTTGTGTCTATTTGAAAATTACTACACATTCAGCCATTTGTTTGCTACTTTATGTCGATGATATGTTGATTGCTTCAAAAGACAAGGCAGAAATTGAAATTTGGAAAGGCAGTTGAGTAGAGAGTTTGAAATGAAAGATTTAGGGGATGCTAAGAAGATTCTTAGCATGGAGATAACAAGATATAGAACTTTTGGAAAATTATACCTAATTCAAAGTGGGTATGTTAGAAAAGTGCTTCGCCGTTTTAATATGCTTGATGTCAAGCCTGTAAGTACTCCTCTTGCTGCACATTTCAAATTGTCATCAGCCATGTGTTCACAATCAGATGTGGATATTGAGTACGTGTCTAGAGTTCCCTATTCTAGTGCAGTTGGTTCACTTAAGTATGTCATGGTTTGTTCGCATCCTGATTTATCACATGCTTTGAGTGTTGTCAGTAGATTCATGGCCAATCCTGGAAGAGAGCATTGGAAAGCAGTTCAATGGATTTTCAGATATCTTCATGGCACTGCAAATGCTTGTCTGTAGTTTGGTAAATCAAAAGATGAACTTGTTGGCTATGTGGATTCTGACTTTGCTGGTGATTTGGATAAAAGGAGATCATTAACATGTTATGTTTTCACCATTGGTGGTTGTGCTGTGAGTTGGAAAGAAACCTTGCAAACTACCGTAGCATTATCTACTACCAAGGTCGAGTATATGGCTATTTCTGAAGCATGTAAAGAAGCTACTTGGCTAAGAGGTTTATATTTTGAGCTTTTTGGAGATATATCCTGCATTACTATTTTCTGATAGCCAGAGTGCTATATGCCTTACAAAGGATCAAATGTTTCATGAGAGAACTAAACATATAGATGTTAGGTATCACTATTCTAGTGCAGTTGGTTCACTTATGTATGTCATGGTTTGTTCGCGTCCTGATTTATCACATGCTTTGAGTGTTGTCAGTAGATTCATGGCCAATCCTGGAAGAGAGCATTGGAAAGCAGTTCAATGGATTTTCAGATATCTTCATGGCACTGCAAATGCATGTTTGCAGTTTGGTAAATCTAAAGATGAACTTGTTGGTTATGTGGATCCTGACTTTGCTGGTGATTTGGATAAAAGGAGATCATTAACAGGTTATGTTTTCACCATTGGTGATTGTGCTGTGAGTTGGAAAGCAACCTTGCAAACTACTGTAGCATTATCTACTACTGAGGCCGAGTATATGGCTATTTCTAAAGCATGTAAAGAAGCTTCTTGGCTGAGAGGTTTATATTTTGAGCTTTGTGGAGATATATCTTGCATTACTATATTTTCTGATAGCCAGAGTGCTATATGCCTTACAAAGGATCAAATGTTTCATGAGAACTAAACATATAGATGTTAGGTATCACTACATTCGAGATGTTATTGCTAAAGGTGGTGTTAAAGTTTGCAAGATAAGTACTCATGACAATCCCGCTGACATGATGACAAAGCCAGTTCCAATTACTAATTTTGAGCTTTGCTTAAGCTTGGTTGGTGTTACAGTATAGTCTTTAGGGACTATTAGAGCAAGGCAAATATTTATTTGTTGAAGGAGTTCGTTTTTTTTGTAGTTCATTTCTACTTCAAGATAAGAATTCGTCTCAAGGTGGAGATTGTTAATTTATGACCCGAAATTCTCAATAGAATTGGTCCAGCTGATGTCACCTAAAGGATCTTATCTAGATCCTTAATTTACTCTCATGATTGAGATATTTTCAGCAACCTCATTTAAAGGATAAAGGAGATCCTTAATTTACTCTCGTGATTGAGATATTTTCAGCAACCTCATTTAAAGGATAAAGGAGATCCTTAATTTACTCTCATGATTGAGATGTTTTCAGCAACCTCATTTAAAGGATAAATGAGATCCTTAATTTTCTCTTTCTCTCCTTATTTGGCTGCATGAAAGTAGAATATAAATTTGGATTGCTATGGTTTGTATGTAAGCAGCTTGTAAAACTCCATCAATTAATTAATAAAGTTTGCCTTTCTCCCGTGGTTTTTTCCCGGAAAGGGTTTTTCCACGTTAAATCTTGTGTGTGATTCTATTTTTGCTTGCTTCATTGATCATTTATTTATTAACAAATTGCGGTTATAACATCTCAAAAGATTGTGCCATCCATATATGAGGTCCATTCTATCCCACTTTCTCATGAGGCAAGAATAAATGCCAAGAAACCTAAAGAACCAGAGTATGCTGTAAACTTGACTACTGATTTTAAAGGCAAGAATCAAAACTTCAATAATAACAGAAATGATCAGGCTTACCAAAGAGGTGGTGGTGCTAGAAGAGGTTGTGGTAGAGGTAGATGGACTAATACCAACAGACCAAAGTGTCAAATTTGTGAAAGAGTAGGTCACACATCCCTGAACTGCTACTTTAGATTTAATACTAGTTATACATCTAATCAAAATCAGAGGAATACTGGTAATTCTAGTGTGAACATGGCTTTATCTCAATCTGAAAACAACAGTCAAGATAATTCTGGCAAAGTAGGAAATAAAAATGACATAGCAAAGCTTGAAACTGTGCAAGATGATAGATGGTACCCAGACTCAGGAGCTACTCATCATATTACTAACAATCTTGACAATTTAAATCTTGGGAACAGAGACTACAGAGGTAATAACTCTATTTTATTAGGCAATGGTAAAAGTATTACTATTACTCACTTTGGTAATGCTAGTATAAGTGGTAACAGGCAATTATATCTACATAATCTTGTCAGAGTGCCAAAGATCAAGAAAAACTTAATAAGTGTTTCTCAATTTGCTCATGACAACAATGTCTACTTTGAATTTTACCCTACATATAGTTTAGTTAGGGACATTCTAACTAGAGAACCAATTTTACAGGGTAACATGATAGGAGGTCTATGCAAGTTTGACACTGTTAAGAATAACAGTGTGACAAAAAGGAAAAAACACTGTAATCTGAATGTTCTTGACAATGCTGATAGCAGCAAAAAAGTGTTTGATCTTTGGCATTACAAACTTGGACATCCAAGTGCTAAGATTGTAATGAAAATTTTAGATGAAAATCATATTCAATATAATAATGTCCCTTTACCATATATCTCTGAATACTGTCAAGTTGGTAAAAGCCATAAATTGCCCTTTATTGACTCTGAAACAGCCTACACTGAACCATTGCAGTTAATAGCAACTGACTTATGGGGTCCTTCTCCTATAAGTTCAGACTTTGGATTTAAGTACTATATTGCCTTTGTAGATGCATACTCAAGACGCACGTGGATTTATTTTTCAAAGGCCAAATCTGAAACCATTAATGATGTGATTAATTTTATCTCTATGGCTGAAAGACAATTTAATAATCTAGTTAAAACTGTTCAGTCTGATGGTGAAAGTGAATTCGAAAGCTTAAACCAATATTTTGCTAAGAAAGGAATTGTTCATAGAATCACTTGTCCATATACATCTCAACAAAATGGGCTAGTTGAACGAAAACACAGACACATTGTTGAGTCTTGTTTAACATTACTGGCACAAGCAAAGCTACCCTTAAAATTTTGGCTAGAGGCCTTCAGTACCTTTGTATATCTTATTAATAGACAACCAACAAAGGTACTGAAGAACATAGCACCAATAGAAAAGTTATGTAATGGTAAACCAGATTACAACAGCCTAAAACCATTTGGATGTTTGTGTTTTCCCTATTTGAGGCCATACAATTCTAACAAGTTGGATTTTAGATTAAAACCATGTACTTTTCTGGGGTACACTACCAAGCAAAAGGGGTACAAATGTCTGGATGAAACAGGTAAAATCAACATAAGCAGACATGTTGTATTTAATGAAACTGTGTTTCCTTTTAGTAGTAGAAATATTTCAACTACCAGTAAGGTAAGAAATCCAAATATATCTATACCTGAGATCCCAGTTTATTCTGAAAAATGGGACAATAATGATGAAAGTGAGGCTGCTGAGTCAAGCAAAGCATCACAATCTTATGCTGAAGAGCATGATGATTCACAGCAACCCAGCCGCGCCATGCACAATCCTGAAAATTCAGAAAATCAAGGGTTAGAAAAAAATGCAGGTTCACAAAGCACAAGATCAGAATACACATCAAATTCAGATAATGATAGCAGCTCACCAATCCAGACTGGCCACCCTATGATTACTAGGGCAAAAAGTGGTATTTTCAAACCAAAAGCATATATAGCCTCATCCAGTAATTATGAACCTGATTCTTTTGAACAGGCTATCAAAAATAAGAACTGGAAGAAAGTTATGGATGAGGAGTATAATGCACTCATCATAAATAAAACCTGGGAACTTGTATGTCCACCTGACAATAAAAATATTGTGGGGTGCAGATGGACATACAAACTCAAAAGAAACCCAGATGGGTCAATAAATAAATACAATACCAGGTTAGTAGCAAAGGGTTTTACTCAGGAATATGGGTTTGATTTTAATTAAACTTTCTCACCTGTAGTAAAACCCACAACAATTAGACTTATACTCACTATTGCCTTATGTAAGAAATGGCATGTCAGACATTTAGACGTTAATAATGCATTCTTAAATGGTGTTCTTGAGGAAGAAATATATATGAGACAACCTCAAGGCTACAATCTAAATCAAAACTTAGTATGTAAAATAAATAAAGCTATTTATGGTCTAAAACAGGCACCTAGAGTTTGGTTTGACAGACTAAAAAATACCTTGATTAAATTAGGATATCAGTCTACCAAATCAGACAGTTCACTGTTCATCAAAATAAATAGCGTTTCAACAGTCTACATACTAATATATGTAGATGATCTGATTATAACTGGAAATAATATTGATGACATTGACCAGCTAACTCAGCATTTAGATCAATAGTTTTCTATCAAAAATTTGGGAGAGTTAAATTATTTCCTTGGCATAGAAGTTTTCAGAACAGAATCTGAAATAATTTTATGCCAAAAGAAATACATAACTGAGTTACTTGTCAAGACAAAAATGTTGAATGCCAACCCCCAACCCACTCCAATGGCAAGTAGTCAGAATTATTCTAAATATGGGGGAGAGGCAATTTCCAATGTAACTGAATACAGGAGAATTATTGGTGCACTTCAGTATGCAACAATAACACATCATGATATTTCATACAGTGTAAATAAACTGTCTCAATTTATGCAGAAACCCGTGGACATACATTGGAAGGCAATTAAAAGAGTTCTGCGTTACTTAAAAGGGACAATTAATTATGGCTTAAAGCTGAAGACCAACCAACATTTGCATATAACAGGATATGCAGATGCTGACTGGGCTTCAGATCCTGATGATCAAAGATCAACCAGTGGATACTGCATCTACTTTGGTCAAAGCCTAATATCTTGGTGCTCAAAGAAACAACCTACCATTTCTAGATCCAGCACTGAAGCTGAGTACAGAAGTATAGCCAATGCTACAGCTGAAATTAATTGGCTACAATGTCTACTGTATGAACTCAAGTTAAAGTCTACAGTTAAACCGGTTTTATGGTGGGATAATAAAAGTGCTGTGTACATGACTGAAAATCCAATTCAACACGCTAGAACCAAGCATATTGAAATAAATATTCATTTTGTTTGAGAATCAGTTCAAAAGGGAGAGATACAAGTCAATCATATACCAGGATTTTACCAGAGAGCAGATATGTTGACTAAAGCTACGTCGTTGAAGAATTTTACCAGATTTAGAGAAGAACTCAATGTCGTGGAGCAAGCAAGCTATCGGAAAGACAATACTGGAGATAGAATCAAGCAAAGTACCTCAACAATCAAGCAAAAACCTCACAAAGCTCAAACTCTTGAAGTCGAAGATGATGCCTCAAAAAATCTGCTGATAAGAACAAACAAATCATTAGGGGACATCAAAGAAAATAGATATGCTAAAAAGGAAGTATAACAAAGCAAGGCAAGTCAAGGCGCTGCTCGGATTTGTATGTTTTTCACTCCAATATGACTGATCTCCAGCCCAACATGGCAAAACTATGGTTTCAGAAACCCTAGGTTTCGAGGGGGAGTAATGAAATATGTCGGTTGTACACCATACTCACCAGACCATCGTTTAAACCTTTTATCAAATTATTGGACTGGGCCTCCAAAGTGTTATTACAATTATTTCTTTGCCAAAGTCTGTACGAGGCTATATCTATATATACGTTACAACATGTACATCTGTAAATAATTCACTCTACTTAATAAAAGAAACTTCATATTCTTGCTTAAAAAAATTCAAATACAATTTTATCAAATCCTTTCTTAGGTATATTGTCTGAATTAACTGTTTAGTGCTTCATTTTCAATTCCTTTTTCATACGGTATGCTTTCCTTGTGTACCTTTTGAATTTCTGTTTTATAATTTCCATAATGAATTGGACGCAAAATATTGCAAATAGGTGGAACTTCTATTATTTATAATACAATTAGTGATAATACAGTTTTCTGCTCTATTATATCTCATTTTAGTGAATATATATGCACGTTGCACTTTGTTAGCTAAATAATATGTCAACTAAATTTTTTTTTGCATCTATCATGATTGTTTTTGCATAACAGTATATCTTTGTCAACGTCAACATGTAAACCCAAGAAGTTGATTTGCAATAGAGTTAAATGTGAGGGGTTGAAATCACACTATTTTCCCTATGTATACGTGCAAAGCGCGTGCCTTTGTACTAAACACGCACGCGCACGCACACACAAAAACAATAATAAAAAAAAGTTAATTGTAAATTAAATATAACCATTTACGTACACAAACAATAAATTTATCATATACAACATTAACAAAATCTATTTTTAACTTCAAATAATTCCACATTAAAATCTCTGTAATCTTTTAATAAAGTTCTTCGCAATTTATTCAAATTATTTTGGTCAATATATTTTAACTAAATTTCAAATTTAACATATATAAAATAAATAAGTTAAATAATATTTGTTAATCATCTAAAATAATCATAATATGTCAATTTCAATTAGAATACTTTCTCATAATACTAAGAATACTAAAAATATTATTTTCCTTCAAAGAAATATAAATTACAAACACATATCATGTATAAACAACAACAACAACAATACTTTATATTATATTTATTTTGCTAAATGAATCATGAGTTGTATAATAAAGTTCCAATTTTAACATGAAAATTTTAAAATCTTTATTTTATAATACTATTGTGTGCAACGCACGTGTTACACACTAGTAATAATAGTAAAGCAGAAGAATTTCTCACTCTCCCCTTAATACTCTTAAATACTCTTAGTTCCGCTTAATTCTTTCAATTCCCTCGATTCTCCTTGAAACTCTCAGGATATTTTCATTAAATCAAAATAATAGCTCTGAACCCATCCACATCTACTCTGGATTTCCAACGTCGTCCAGGATAAATTTTAATCCCGGGCTCCCCCTTTTCACCTCTTAACCCTAATTTTAATTCTGCAAATTCCTGCCGAATTGAGTTTGCCCAATTTGGCGATTTTTACCACCACCGCTTCATCGCTTGACTGTTCCCATTCGTTCTTCCTCCTGCCATCATTGATTCTGAAATACTAGGTTCTATGATTTTTCCCCTTCTCTAATACAAAGCCTATTGCTTTTACCAGAGCCGATCAGTTGTATTCCGAAGGCTCTTTCTTTCCTATGCTTTCCATCTTCAATTATAGCAACGCTAATTTCTTCATCCTCCCATGTATCCTCAACCTCTTTGCTATGGACATTAAAAAAATCAATCTTTATTAAAGTCAAATGGTCTCATACGTCATCGCACAGTGTATCAAACTCATGTATATTCCGTATAAAAGCAAACAAACTTACGGATTGAAATTTACTCAGTTGAGAACCAATCTGCGTGGAGGTAATTATCGGCTGGAATTTTTTGTTGCTGAAACGACGGTAAAATTTAAGTGAATTCTTTATAAATGCAGTTTATCTTTTTCTAACTTATGCATTTTTACGTTCAGTTCGGTGTAGTCACCCTTTTCTTAGAGTATTCCATAGGATATTTTCAAAAGATAAAAAATCATCTACGTGATGGTTGAAAGAAAAAGTTGGATTGAGTTTACGGCCTAATACGTACTTATGTCTACCAAGTAATGGTTTAGTGATTTAAGAAAATCAATGGTGTTTGCTTTACAGATAATTGTTGAGGTAACCTATATTTCTTTGTTTAACGTTTTCTTTGCTACCTTCTGATTTTTATCTATTCTACATTTTTTAAAATCCCCACATTACATGAGCTATAAAACCGAGTGATGTATTAAATTCATACGCACAATGCATGGCTCATTGTGTATAAATTATTTTATAGTAATGTACAAGTTACAAGGAGTTGCTTGAATTTTGATGTCAGTTTTATAGGCATAACAGGATATGCCTAATAGTTGTGAAGTAAATGCTTTAAAAAAACGTAATTTTATTTTGAATGTATCAAATCACATGCGTCTTGAATAAAAAATAAACTGTTAACATTTTGAATTCTATCACATAGTTAGTCTTTCATGACTGGAATATTCGGTATTTTTACATATTACTTTGTTTTGACGTAAACGTTCGTTCTAAACACAGTTATATTTATGTGTTAATATATGAGTATGTGCATGCATTCATCAGTACATCTTCTTAGTTTCTAAAACAATTGTCGTAATCTATACCACATTATTCAAATTGAGTATACCTTCCTTTGCTCTGAGGAATTCTTAATTTGTCAACTAAATCTTGCCACATATATTCAGGAATTCAAGAGTCGCTTTTATCCCAATCTATTCCTTCTTTTTCCGTATAACACCTAGCCATAAATCAGAAAATACCTGTTTCGCTCCGTATCCAATGTCGTTTCTTTCAGTCTTGCCGATTCCCTCATATTCAGTTGGCTCGTTCAGTTTCTTACTTTTAGAAACATAAAAGAATTACTTACTCTATTTTTCGTACTTTTGTTTTCTCTTCTTATTCCATTTTGACATATATATGGTTAACTTAACAATTAGAAATTTCAAATAAAACCAAACTTTCTATGTCAATTTTCTAATTGTCAACATCACATATTGAATTCTTATCATTGTTTGATTTTCTCCTCTTTTATATGATATGCTTAGACTAATCTGTAGGCGATTTTGGTTTACTTTTTGTTTGACATTGCAAATCATTAATATACTTTTTGTAAAAGTTTCATGCGTTTAAAGTTTGTTCATTTTGAAACCTAAACAGAGGTGGCGTTGTAGAGTTATTGAAAATGATTTTGATATTGCTTTGTTTTTCTACACATTTGTACATAAAATCAAAAAATTGCATGCTTAAATTTTGGCAGAAGCTAATATATAGATTAATTTTTTAATCCGCAAAACATACCTTATTTTAAAAAAAAATTACTTATTCTGTCCTTCTTACTTCTCCGTAACCATCGGAAAGGATTTTTTTTAATAGTTCAATTTTCTTCTTTCCTATGCTTTAAGTTCTCTTCTTTTGATAAATATATTTTATTGTCTATAAAGCATGAGAGCATATCTTCGTTTTAAAATGGTTAATATGATGTTTTAAGTGAGGTTTTATCATTTAATTCATTAAATCCTAATGTCAACGAATCAAAATTGTGGATCAAGGTTGCAATTCCAGAATGCATGTTTAACCTTCTAATTTTTCATAAACTACAAAAGAGAATGAAAAAGAAACATGGTACAATAGAACATTAACCCTGATTTATACTTACTTTGCTCTTTTATCTGATATGTATTTCCTATTAAGCTTTATGATATTTCTCTATTTTCTAGCATTGCAAATTCCCCATGCTTTCTTTTTAAAAGACTCGCGCACTAAAAGTTTGTGTATTTTTGAGCTTTTATTGAGCGTTTGTACTGTTGTTGAGTTATTTAAAAATAGTTTTCATTCTTTTTGGTTCTGTCTGGTTTTTCTTGTAATTTATTTCACATTGTTTTATTGAAAGATTTTGGGCATATTTTACAGTTTGAAAACTTACTCTAGAAAATGTACAATAGCGAACCCTAGAGTACATAACTAAGCATTGAACCATATAATCATAACCAATTTAATCACAATGTATCGTTGATATAATGTTTCAAGAACTTGCGACCATGTGTTTTAAGAAGTTGATTGATAGTGTTTCAAGAACTTGCAAGCATAAGATTTTAGGAGTCGATCTGCAAGAATCAATAAAAAAACAAATGCACACAAATTGCTAATTTCTAATTTGAATTCCAATGGTAAAAAAGAACTACAGTGATGTAGGCAATGTATAGTACATGCATATGCATGAATATCGGTAAATCATGGTTAACAATAGGAACCTTAGCACAATTTTGCTCTGTGAAAGAAATTAACCTTATAACCTTCACGAATACCGATGTTGACAACTTTTGTTAGCAAATAAATACATATTTGTCTTAATTTGCTACAATTTTACTTGGGATATTTGAATAAGACGGGGAGGATAATTATACTCAATTATTTTCATTTTCTTTTTATAACCGGTTAGTGAAAATTTCAAATACATATGGTAAAATAGTATTTGCATTGTTCTGAACCTAATTAAGTTTTAAAAATTGTGACTACAATAGTTTTCTTCCAATAGTATGATAATGACAATATTTGTATAGAATAATTAAGCTTTAGACATTTATGTTGGTCCTCCTCCGTTTGCAGCAAATATTTGTTATGTTCCTTAACACTTTCATGGTTTTGAAAATTCATTCAACACCTGAACTTCGTGTTCAATTTGCATCTCATAATACACATTGTTCACTGTTTGCATTGCTTATGACTGATCTCACAACTGATACCTGTTGTGAAAAATTGCGCGAATGCGGAAGCACAATAAACAGGATCTAGATTTGTCAATTGTACATCAATCTAATATGTTAGCAATTATTCTATTACATCAACAAAATAGTAAATAACTATAGCAGAGAAACAAAGAGACACAATATTTATACTGGTTCCACTATCATCATAGTGTATGTCCAGTCCAACAGAGAGAGATTTTATTCCACATGAGAGAATTACAAAAGATTACAAAATAAGAGTTTACATATCCAAACTTCAATCAGGTTCAACAAGAAGAGACACCATTGGGGATCACTGGCTCCAAGCCAGGATGGGTTACACTAAAGTCTACCCCTTAATATATAGCCAGTGCAAATCTATGTGAGTCATCAATTAAATTACCAACATATGTTAATAATATAATGGAGGCAAATTACCATAACAACAAATGTGCAAACATAGTAAGTAAATCAATCTGTTTCTTTAGCATAGATGGAAGAAATTAATCCCTTCATTTATTTCTCCACCACCTCATTAAATGCAATCAATGCATTCCCATTATAAAAATATTTAATTTCCATTATTTGCAAATTTGTTCCAATCAATTTGTGATTTTGTATCACCAAATTTAACACTCCACCTTGATGCAAAATCACATATCTCCAGCACCCCACCTTGAGTCAAATTCTCTTATCATCATAAAACTCTTCAACAGAACTCCACCTTCAATCGAAATCTCACAACGAGATACACCAAAAATGAATATTTGCCTAATGGGTTCCAGCAAAGCTACCCCCCATCACACCATTGTTAACGAGCTCAGACTACGTCCCCGCCCGCCAACAAATGTTGCAAATATCCAAAATAACAAAGAAGGCAGACACCAACGTAATCTCAACACCACCAATTAGGCCAAAAATAATTCTCACAATCACCAATTCAAATACAGAGCCAAAATACAAATCTCTGTACTCACAAAAAATCTCTCTCCTGCCACTTAATCAAAACCATTACAAGCTTCACCCACCGCCTGCAAAAGATGCATCTACCACCATGAGCTGCACCACGCATAAACCAATGGTCTAAAAGTGTTTGCAATACACATCGACACCCGTCTAACACTTGACCTGAGCTCCTTCCTCGATCACCCCAGATCCCTCGAGCATCATCAACGTGAAGACCCCTGTCTAAACCACAATGATCTCTGTCTTGACACCCGTCTATCACTTGACCTGAGCTCCTTTCCTGATCATCATGGATCCTTCGAGCATCATCAACATGAAGACCCTTGTCAGAAACATGATCAAAACTTCCCAAATCCAATAGTCCCTTCAATACAGTAAACTCCATATCACATCAAAGTTCCCAGATTGGAACGCTCTTCACTCTCAACATAATCTCCTCCACTAAAGTCTCCTTTTCTCCAAAATAGTAATAGCATAATCACCACTGAATCTACCAACCTTTGTAGAAATAATTGATGCACAATTTAAAACAAATCGCCTCGCTCTAATATCAATCTGTTGTGAAAAATTGCGTGAATGTGGAATCACAATAAATAGGATCTAGATTTGTCAATTGTACATCAATCTAATATGTTAGCAATTATTCTATTACATCAACAAAATAGTAAATAACTATAGCAGAGAAACAAAGAGACACAATATTTATACTGGTTCCACTATCATCATAGTGTACGTCTAGTCTAACAGAGAGAGATTTTATTCCACATGAGAGAATTACAAAAGATTACAAAATAAGAGTTTACATATCCAAACCTCAATCAGGTTCAACAAGAAGAGACACCATTGGGGATCACTGGCTCCAAGCCAGGATGAGTTTACACTAAAGTCTACCCCTTAATATATAGCCAGTGTAAATCTATGTGAGTCATCAATTAAATTACCAACATATGGTAATAATATAATGGAGGCAAATTACCATAACAACAAATGTGCAAACATAGTAAGTAAATCAATCTGTTTCTTTAACATAGATGGAAGAAATTAATCCCTTCATTTATTTCTCCACCACCTCATTAAATACAATCAATGCATTCCCGTTATAAAAATATTTACTTTCCATTCTTTGCAAATTTGTTCCAATCAAGTTGTGATTTTGTATCACCAAATTTAACAATACCCAGCGATCGCATACTCAATTACTTTTGATTATATTGTCTGAAATTTTTGTTCCATGCTCCTATCACATTAGGTTGGCGGCGTTTAAACATATTTCCTTACCATGTTCAGTTAATAGCCCATAGTCGATGGTTGCATAGAAGTTTGTTTGCTCACTTATTGTGTACGAAAACTTTATTTTGTCATAATCAAGGCCAACATTATACGAGCTTAAATTTATATTTTGTTTGTACACAAGAAAACTGACAAACTAAGTTATCTTCCCACATGATATCAATTCATAATTAATTCTGTAATTTGTTCTGAACGGTACTTTATCTGGATAGATATTTTAAATCAATGTTTCTTAGAACAAGACAATACGATGGACAATGCATATGTGTTGCTTAATATTATTTTTAAGTGCAATTCACAAATAAGCATCATGTTAATCTGTCTATACATGTGTATTAAGGACTAGATATCTTTTGAATTAATTAGGAGAACAGGTAACAACTTATTAGGCGTTGAATTTCACGGTTTGTCCCCATTCTTCCATTTAGCTATATTTAGGAAATTCACAAATTCATTTCACTTCATGATAAAGTATTTTTTTTATATGTCTTAGTATAAATCAGTCCATGTTATATGCAATAGTATACACATCAAAAAGTCAAAAATATAGCAAGTGACCTTGATATCCATGCAGTTTAACGATCAATTATTTTCTGTTTTTTTCTTTTGTATTCTCTCTGCTTTGTTGCATACAAATGAAGGAAATAAGTTCGACAACTAACTTCCTACACATGTAGCGTACATGTTTTAGTATAAAATGACTGCTACCTTATAGTTTTTTCATTTTCATAGCTTAATGTTTGTCCAATCCAGTAACCGGAGATAAGGAACTTGTTTCATTCATCATTATTACCTCATAATTGCTTTTACCCTTTGTTGCCGATAGTAGAACATCTTGGGTTTCACTAAACTTTTGGAAAACTATTAGTTACATGGCAACATGATATATTGTGCAACTTTTATTAGTGAATACAAAGTATTAAGCAATTATTTACATGTTTTGGGTATTTAGCTTTTCTCTAAGCATATTTTTTTGCAGGTTCCTTTTAGTTGACAAAATAAGTGTCATTAGTTTTGAAATAATTGCTCGATTATCTATATACTTTCATCCAAAATATAGCAAATTCAATCGAAAAAAATGTTTATGCTGATAATTTCTCTTTCCTTATATGGTGCAGGCTATACAAATTTGGATGCAATTTCCTCCCAGCACCCTCCAACATGTCTACCTAACAGCATATGTGCTTCGATTTCCGTCTAAGTAGCTCGATATGGGATTCCATCAACATGAAGGCTAGCGAAGTCTTCAGGTTAAACTTGCAAGTCATAGCCTTAAGAGGTAAAGCTTCAAATTTACGTATCATCCATAGTTTATAGCACTTTGCATTGATTCGTCCTTTATGACTATGCATAGTAAAAAATTGAATAAATTACATTTTATACGCCTGCCTTATAAAACAGGTTGGTAGCGTCTATCATCACACACAATATATTTACCATAGTGCAAAAGTAACCTACTTTTATACTTTCTTTGTTGTTGTTTCAACTAATAAAAATTGAATGTGTCAGAAAATAGTTTGGGTGATGTACTAAAGCATGAAATATATGAATTGATTTGCACAACTGCATTTTTCAAATTTTATTGCCATTTTTTCCCGTGAAACTTTATAGGTTATGAATTCTTAGTTATATAAAGGCTTCACTGCATCGTGCATGTGGATACAATAAAAGAAGTCAAATTGTTACGGTTTTTGCGGAGATTTCTACAACCCAATGAATAAGACAAACAACAAAAATATAAAGTCAAAGTTTGACTTATATACTCTTATATATACCAAATATACCTTGACTGGATGACGATAGCAAGAGTACTGAAGGGAAAGATAGCAATTTTTTGTCGCACCCATAAAGGAAGACACCCTGATGTCCGGATATTTACACATATATAGCTAACCATTGTCATACGTAGTTTGTTGGTCTTAATATTAATGGCCTACTACTAATCCTGAGTAATTAGTTAGTTTATACACAAAAAATATCGTCTTCGAACTTCTATATGCGAGTACTCATAACATGCACTCAAATTCATACTTATACATTACAAAATCAATAGAGGCTTTCTATGATTTACTATTTTACTTATACTTTCGAAAAGATAACTTAATAATTTACTTACAGTTATTATCGTTGACACCCATCGCTATATTAAAAGTCAAATCATTTTGGAGCAGTCAACCAAAACATGAAGATCTGATCGTATAGATCTGATTTCTCAATGTGTTTAATCACAAACTTCCTAAATTTAGGCCAACTTACCGAATATTATTTATTACAAAGAGTATTCTTAGACTATATTATGTTTTTTATTTTTTCCCCTTTATTTATATCGTTCTTAAAAGAACATAAAACTTTGTTCTTTGTATTATATTTTTTGCTTATGGCTTATATTTATCAAAAAACAAATTCTCCAAAGAAAAGACTTTTTTTCTTATGGCTTAATTATGAACAAAAATTAATTTAATAAATACAAGTACACATAATTGATATATAATAAATATAAGTAAACCATAAGTAAACCATAAGTACTAATTAAATAAGCACAAGCCAGCCAAAGGTAAATAACAAAAGTGTAAGCCAATTGGTAACGAATACTAAACCAATTTTTGTTGTTTTAATTATGCATATAAACAAAATAATAACTAGAAAGACGTCACATAACAGATATTTAATTATGTATTTATTAAAAAGTGTGAAGGTGCTTATAGTGATTCACCTCGTGGGTCGGTAACTAATTGTGATTCATTTTTAAAGATCTCTGTGAGTAGTACCATTATAGACTCCAAGTCTTATACAACTTTTGCCTTAATATTTGATTAAAATACGCGTATTCTTGATTATTATAGTTATATTTTACATGTGTTAATACAGATGTAAAAGAGATGGTATGGTATAAGAGGATAATGTCCATAGCAATTGATATTGAATATAAATCGTTTCCATACTATGTGTTAGATATTTCTATTTTATTTTCATATTAAATACTCACCTAAACCATTTTCTAATTACCAATCGGCTATATATGACATCCGCTGATTGAAATACCATCGATTGAAAAATCAACATATATATATTATAACAGTTAGCATTAACTTGAAAAATATACCTAGAAAAGAAATAATATGCATTTAATGTAAACGAATATTAATTTCAACATAGGTGGTTGGATATGAGAAACTACTTATTATAATTTGGTCTATTAATGAAAAATGAAACTAGATCTATTATTGGTCAATTCTATCCCAATATATTTTATAATTATTTATTACCCATGAAATTCAGTGACATAAAGCAGATAATTTTTTGATATTTAGTTTGAAATTTTCACTAAATTATGGTTTTAAAAATGGATACCAAATGCACATTGGATTGTTTCTTTAGTTGATGTATACCAAACGTACACTTGTATATTATGTATTAGAATGTCTACTACATTTACAATTTGATTTATGTTATGTCGAGTATTTTTTTTGTTCATTTAAATTAAAGTAGGAAATCACTTTTAACGTTTGTATGAGTCGCATTATAGCAAGCATTCAGATAAGTCAGAGAATGATTTTACTCTAATTTTTTTAATAATATGAACACCAACATTTACTGGGATAATATTTATGAATGACATCGTTTTCCCATCTTATTGTAAGATGAAATTCTGTACCAACAGTGAAAGAATAAGTGGCTTCTTTTGGTAAAATGGTTTGTTTTTTGCTACTTCCACCATATTGATACAAAAGTTAGTGCATGTAACATTACTAGGCCCGCGGTTGCTTCAACCCCAGGTGAACGTGTCTCTGACACAAATGGTCCATTCTCGACAATGGATAAAAGATGCTTTTAAAAATTAGTGACCCACTGCCACTTCAACAACAATGTTACACGCATTTTATTATCATTTCATATTCACGTAGCTACTATTTGCTTTGGAATTTTTAGAAATACTTGATATCTTTTCAGCTACTATTTTCCCCTGCTGATATCAATATAAGTATCATGACCAGGTTCATGGTTACATTAATTTTTGGTGTTTGACATGCTCTTACTTTTTCCTAAAACTAAATTAGCAGAACACCATCAACATTAGTGAGTTTTGCTTCCCATTGCCTACAACATCAATGTACATGCATAAGTTTGTACGGTGACAATTTTGCAGCTGTTATATTTTAATGCAGTTCACTTTAGTTATGGTTTTTCCTCTTAACCCCAGAAGATATCTAAATGTTATTGCACATATGAAACTCATAATACGCTGCTAAAAAAAAGTTATGTGCCTTCTTTCTATTATTTCCTGAACCAGGCTTATGCATGATCAAACATAGTTTTAGCAATACATGTTAGTTTTTTGCTGGGTTAAGTTAATTATTTTCTTTTTTAGCCTTATACATAAGTTGAAGTTTAAACATGTATGCAGGAATTGAAGGAGTATGAAGGGAGTATGAACTTAAGCACTATCAGGCATTAGCATTTAGATTCAGGATCCAATATAGTTCAGCTACTTCTGATGGTGCTAAGGGCTGAAAGTAATTTGTGCCCGAAGTTTATGAGTAGGCATTTCATAAATTTTATACATTGAGTGATACATCGTGGACTTTCTTTGTGTACTTTCATGAATGTAATTTGACTTGGTATTAGTTACAGTTAAAGCTTTGTGATTGGGCTCACAAATTTTTTCTTATTCAGTATATGTAAGGTGGATTTTATAACAGTGGTTAGTTGTGTAAAATGCAGTCATCAGTGTAATGACCCGGATTTTTGAGCGACTTTGGTTATCGACATAAACACGATGTCGATAACCAATCATCGAAAAATACCGGTCATTAATGAAAGAAATTAGAGGGTGAGAATAGATAAGATAGAAACTTAGAATAGAAGAAGAAGAAGAACACAACATCAGAGTAACACGAACCTCACAACGGAACGAATAACATATAATAGATAACATAACTTTGAAATATAACAGTTATGTATACAATAGCACTTATCAGAGTACAACACTTACAACACAGCGGAAATAAACTATAGCTATATGGTCTTGAAGCCTTCTGCTCCAAGCTCTCCAAGTATATCTGTAAATTCCTGAATACTTGACTGCCCGTACAAAATTGGGCACCCAAGAGTTTAGGGAAAACAAAACAAAATAAACTCCGGGTCAGTCATGGGACTGGTATGAGTAAAACAGTTTAAAACAGTTCGAACAAGTAAATGATTTCTCAAAAGACCACGCCGTATAACGGAACGGGTTTTCCCTTATGTGGATCCAAAATATCTTTATATCAAAAACCTTTTGATATTATAATTATGTCTATCAACTACAATATAATAATCATCTAGCAGAAACGCTTCCATCTCACGTTCTACATATATAGTATACAATCAAAACCGCAAGCACGTATTGGGTAATGGATTTCCAACTATGACAAGGTATGGAACCACCTTTCGCTAGTGTACCTCTAGAAAGGAATACACTGGGTTCAACAAGAACATCTTGCAACCCGGCCACACATGACTGACCACTCATTTTGCTTGAGTGTATCGAATGTATATCACCAACGGTTGGGATCAACAACCGTTTCCCGAATGGGACAGTATCAACAATAGATTTTTAGAAGTAAATGAAACTCTAGATTAGGTGATTATGCACCCTACTTCGGTGCGACCGACTTAGCCATGCTGCCTGCCCGATTTCTGTCATTTACCGGATGTGAGGCTAGAAGCTACGCTTTATCATCACACCAGATTCACTTTGAATGCCACATCGTCAAATCCATCAAATCACCGATTTGACGTCCTCAACCATACATTATGTGTTAGCTAAAAGAAGTTTCCTTCTTCGCTTCCACTCTTGGTACGGTTGGAGAAATCAATATACGTGATCGTCTAGAAATACTCTGTCAGACATCCGTCCATACAAGTCATCCAGGAACAAGATGAACCGAAGACACTATTCTGTAAACAGGATAGCCCTTGCATAACTCTGTCTTCAATTTCCTTTGGCATATATGATTCGCAACGCTTATGCCAATACAGAGTGGTTCTTTGGATAATAATACAACCGGTCTCTTTATATTAACAACGTTAAAATGGTCAAAACTTCGATAGTCTATGATTTAACCATCAAAGAAAACAAGTGTGCAAACAACGATATTATTTCCAGATGGAAATTCTATCACCCAATCATCAATCATATATATATATAAATTCATATTTCCTATTTCAATATTTGAGTATGTTTCTGATTCTATTTGGAAAACATTTCCAAATCTTCTTTACTTGGATTTAAACAGATGTTTAAATCAACATCGCGACGACAACTCGAACCACTATACTTATTTGCTAAATTCACCTAACCACTTTCACTCTCGAACCTTACCCATTTCTAAATTAAAACGAAGTCAATCAAGTTGGGGTATAACTACCTCTCAGACCTTAACTGAACAACATTTCAAATCTCGAAATAGGACAAGTTCATCTTTTAACCCTTTAACACTTCCTTACGTGACTCTCATTCGAATACATCTCTATTCGATAACTCCTCCCTTCAAATAAGGTATATTCGATAACTCTATTTAATTTACTCGACTCGACTAACCCCTATCAATTTACCCTATTGGACTAACGCTATTTGATTAACTCTATTGGACTAATGCTATTGATTAACTCGTCTCACTTAACTCCTTTCGAATAAACTATATTCGATAAATCCTTTAACTCTATTCGAATAAACTATATTCGATTAACTCCTTTTACTTTCTATTCGAATACACTATATTCGATTAACTCATTTTACTTTCTATTCGAATAAATTATATTCGATTAACTCATTTTCTTTAACTCTAATCAATTAACTCCATCGAATAACTAAATTCGATAACTCCTTCGAATAACCAAAGTCGATAATTCCTTTCGAATAAACTATATTAGATTACTCACTTCGATTAAACTAATCGTTAACTCTTTTCGATTAAACTATAAATCGATAACTCTTTTCCTTTAACTTTATTCGAATAAACTAATATTCGATAACTCTATTCAATTTACTCGACTCGACTAACCCCTTTCGAATAACTAATTGGATTTACTACTTTCGAATACTATATTCAATTTAACTCCCTTCGAATAACTAATTCAATTTAACTCCTTTCGAATACCATATTCGATTTAACTCCTTTATTCGCTTTATAAAGATTTCCCTTTTAACAACGTTTATTCATTTTAAAGATTTACTTTTAGTAATGGTTTTCCACTTTAAAATGATTTCCTTCTTATAACAGTTTCCTTTTTATAACGTTTTCCCTTTTTCTAAATATCTCCTATTTATAAATATTCCAATTTATAAATATTTCTTACTTATAAATATTCCATTTATAAATATTTTATTTTCAAATATCACTTTGACAAAATCATCCTTATCAACATTTCGGTATGTTAGTATTCAACATATCAAATCACGATGATCAATATCGTCCAAACACACATAATCGACAACAGATTATAAATCACATCATATATCATAATATATGAAAACAATAAAATAACTGTTGAGGAATCCAGTTGGATTCCTCCAACCTGTTTCCCTGCATCACAGATGTTAAACAATATAGATAACATCACTTTCAGTTCCATATGATATATTCTGTTAAACAGAATCAATATAGAAATTCAACTAACTGACTAGCAGTTCAATCAAACAATCAACACACAGTCAACCAGCCAATATCTAACTGTTATAAAAATACAACATGAAATTATAAACTGTTCAGAATTAGTGAGATTTACTCACTTTGGCGCGTTAGCCGTTAAATAACGGTTTGCGTTATTTGACTCAGTCGGACAATTTATTTTTCCATAAATTGTAACGAGCTCCTATGGACTCCCAGTTAGTGTCATCGTGTACTGTTGGTCCATACGATCCCAACACAACTTACGGTTCGTCAATCTGATATGGTATGACCAAGATATCATATTTACAAGATTGAATACATTATTTGAATTAAATTAAAACTTGAATTTAAATAGTTGGGCCCTCACCCCTTTAAACAAAATAGGCCCATACGAAGCCCAGACCCGCTCCCAATCTCTTCTTCCCCAAATGTTTCTTTCGTGACCTCCCTGTTGCCTACCACGCCATTTCCCGAATTTCCAATCCCAACAGCTCCTTCTCTACTCAGCCGATTCACCCAAGACTATCACCATTGAACTCCTATCCTCAAACACTACATCTTCATCACCACTTTGCCAAGGCCGACGCCCTGCTCTCCGCCGCGATGTCTGCTCCAAGCCATGACAACCAGTGGCTCCATCGACCCATTTCATTTCGAAAAAACCCAAAAAAAAATCAAAACAGAACCCAAATCCGACAACAAACCCAACTACATCATTCGATTTGCGAATTAATGTACCAATCATCCAATTTTCGCAGCCCTAGGTCAACTGTTACTATTTCCAACGACAGAAAATATTGTCGAACTCAGTAAAAATCATACTGCGATGAAGAGCTTCTGATTCCCTTTCCAAATATACAAATCTTTTGATTTATAGCATTTTATTCGATTTGTTTCTGAATTCAAAAGATTGGGTTTTATTTTGAATTTTTGAAGACTGTCGGTTGGTTTGAGGCCTCTGTGTTTTATACTGTTGAGGGTTGGTAAGGTTTGTGGCCAAGAATGAGGTGAACGTGGCCTGCTTGTGATCAGAGAATGGAAGGGAATATTTTTTTTTTCTTTGTTATTTATTTTATTTTATCGATTTCGCACTCTAAAAATTCCTGTAGTCACATGTGATACCCAAAAATCACCAAACTGGACATGTAGCTAGAGTTTGACATTACGGTCCCAACGAAACTGGTTTCGTCGAATTCCGACTTCGTATGCTCACACAGTGTATTTTTAACCGACGAAATACTGACTGTTTCTCACTCTAAAAATCCGTACGGTCACATACTGACCCTAAAAATCACGGAACTTGGAGTCTAACAATAATTTGATGTTGCGGATCCAACAAAATTGGTTTCGTCGAAAACCGAGGTCGTTTGCAAAACTGGTTATTTTTAAAGCTCTGAATGACCCATTTAAATATATAAATATATTTAAATATAATTAAATTAAATATTTAAAAAATAAATATTATCGTCTATATTCACAGTGGAGTACCATACAGCTTCAGAATATTCCTATATGAATTACTAACTTGATATTTCAAATCTGGGTCAACCCGATATTCGATTTATATTGAAATTCCTTTTTAAAATATAAATAATTCCTTTATAAATTATAAAGGAATTCCACAGCGACTTTTCTAAAATTTGATTTGGACATATCTCAAAATCTACACGACGAAATCCCGATTTTTCTCTTCCACTAGAAAGATATACTCCACCCGCTCCACACGTTTCTTGTTTCACAGAAATCCGGCTCAAAACGAATCCTGTACATTCAGTTGAAGTTCAAATTGCCAAATTACGAACTGCAGCGCCAATTCAAACTCAATTTTAATTATAATATAATTATACATTCAAACTGTCGTTTAAATAATATATTCGTTATTCTAACTCAATTCCAAGCTGAATTAAATACTGAATTAAATATCATAGATGATCCAGTTCACACCATATTAATTATAATACCTCTGCCAATGCGGGTCATTACAATCTTTCCCACTTAAAATAATTTCGTCCTCGAAATTGCTAAAAGGTAGGGGACGACCCTATCGACTGGTTAGAACATATTTGTTCACTTCTTAACTTCAGTTTCAACTGAACCAATTTAATTTCAATTAAATTATTCATTCATTCTTATTATCGAAAATTTTCAAAAATCCTGAAAATTTTCTAACTCCTTATCTTTTCGAAAAATTTCGCCAGCACCTCCTTTGTACTGGTCAATACGTCAAACTCCAACTCGCCTCTCTGGGCCATCTCCAACCCAGAAGAAAATCAAACAGCCAAGCAGCTTGCCAATTCGGCTCATAAATCTTATATCCAATAGAAATATAAACTTGTACCTTTTGTCGGCATATCAACTCTATCACTTCCATATGCTATCAACTCAGCATATACCAATGTTATCCCAATCAAATTCCAATCTGCTTTTATCCACAACACAACCATTCGCTTATATCTGAGCCAAATATCATTTCAACTCGAGTCTCTTCTCGATTCCCAACTCTTAACTTGATTGTCACATTACACTTCATATTTGAATCTCACAATCCAATTTGTCTTGATATCATTCTAATTCAATCTCAGTTACCACTTTACTGGCTTTACTTTAATTCAAATTGCTTTCACAAATATCTGTTAAATTTGTTTTTAATTCAAATAGTCTTTCCTTGGGAGTTTCAAATAGTTTACTCTTTTTAAAAAAATCAAATTTTCCTTTTGAACATGTCACTGAGCCCTTAATTAATATTTCATTAGTTAAATCACTTCTCTATTTCTTTATCAATATTTGTTAACCAAATATTTTCAATAACCATATTGGCCTTTTATGTTATTTGGAAAACATTTCCGAATATCGCCTTCCTTTATTTTCTAAACTTTAGAAAATATATGCAATTTATAATTGGAAAATATTCCAATTACTTATCTCTTTTCCGATCTCGTTTATTTTTATACTTAGGAAATATTCTTTATTATATTTCTAAGCTTACACTTATTTGGGTTAAAACGGATGTTGTGTAAAACATCGTTAAGACAACTCAAATACTATATTCAACTAACTCTTATCCAATATTGATTTTCGAGACTGAAATCTTACTATTTATTTGTTAATAATGAAATCAATCAAGTTGGGGTATAACTACCTCTCAGACCTTGACTGAATAACATTTATAACGTCAAAACAGATATGACTATTTACTCGAAGAATAAATACCATACAACTACTTATTCACTTTTAAACACGTATACGCTTCCTCTTTCTATTCTTACTAGATTTTATTCTTAGTCTTCCTTTTTGATTTTACTATTCTATTTCTAAGTTCGTTTCCTTATCGACTTCTATATATATATATATATATATATATATATATCAATACGTTGATTTCTAACTATCAAATTATCTTAAAAATATTCTAACTCCTTAAATTCCCGGAAAAATTCGCCATAACCTCCTTTGTACCAGGAGCATCGGGATATTTCAAATAGCCTCCCATAGCCCTCACCAATCCAAAAGAAAAAGAAAAAGCCAAGCGGCTAGCCGATACGGCGCATAAAATCTCACATATGAATTAAATACATACCTTTTGTCGGGCATTCTAATATATACCTTCATGCCTTATCCATACCTATCTCACGTATATTTATACCCGCCCAATCTATTTCAGCTATACCCAATCGTTTTAACTCAATTCGTTAATTAATTTGTTAATTAACTCTTTAGTCTATTTCACTTTTATATTTGAACATGACATGTTCAAATATATTTTAATTTGCTTATTAACTAATTTGAATCCAAATTTCAAATTTAAGTTCTATATTCGATTTCGAATATCCATTTACAATTCCAATTCACCTTTCAAAGTTAAACTTCAAATTCAAAACTCGATTAACTAATTCCTCTTCGACTTAGTTAATTCTATTCAATTTCTGTTCAAATTTTATATTACTTCTATTATTCACATTCTAATTCTATTTCACTTCTATATTATAAATCCCATTTGAATTTCTATATTCAAATTTCATATATTCAAATTCTATATTTGAATTCCTTTATACTTTCTATATTCAAATTCTATATTTGAATTCCATTTGAATTTCTATATTCAAACCCCATTTGAATTTCTATATTCAATTTCTATTTCAAACTTTCTTTATTCATTCTTTATTATAAATCCCATTTTGAAATTCAACACAACTTGTCTTTCCCAAAACAAATTCAAAACAGTATCTCTGGTAGTAATTCGTCACTTACAACTCGAAAATGAATACTGATGATGCAGCTGTCATCATCAGAATCTATTTTCCAGCGATCGAAGTGAGTTCAATACTATAAAACCATTTCTAAACATTTCCACTTTGAAATTCATTTCAAAATATAATTCACACGGCTTGTAAAACAATTTAAATCTCCCAGGATCTTAAATTTTCCTTATTTTTAATCCATATTCATTTACAACCACTTACCCAATTTTCCATAGTTTGAATTCAATTTCTGGTTTAAATTCCGATTTAATTCATCTGATTTTACGTATTTTACTTATATGAATTCTGATTGGTCATTTACATATCCATTTAATTTATAATCTTACTCGATTATACTAACAACCAATATATTCACTATATTATAATTTTGTTATATATATCTTCTCTATATCAAGATATACCTTGGGTAAACTTATTTTAATTTACCCTCTTTTCAAAACATATCGTGTCGATTCATCATATTCAAGTGTTTAGTAACTCCTACCGATACAGTGGATCAAACTGATCGACCAGAATCCATAAACAACTTAACCAATAAATATCCACAATATAAAACAAATTTTTATATCAAATACAAATACGTTCACTCGTATATATACACTCAAACTCAATCTAGGGTATTACTAACCCTATCTCTACCGAGTCACGCCACAGAGCCAAGGTAATTCACTTAACCGATGATCTGATACCAACTGTAATGACCCGAGTTTTTGAGCAACTTTGGTTATCGACATAAACACGAAGTCGATAACCAATCATCGAAAAATACCGGTCATTAATGAAAGAAATTAGAGGGTGAGAATAAATAAGATAAAAACTTAGAATAGAAGAAGAAGAAGAACACAACATCAGAGTAACACGAACCTCACAGTGGAACGAATAACATATAATAGATAACATAACTTTGAAATATAATAGTTATGTATAAAATAGCATTTATTAGAGTACAGCACTTACAACACAGCGGAAATAAACTATAGCTATATGGTCTTGAAGCCTCCTGCTCCAAGCTCTCCAAGTATATCTGTAAACTTCTGACTACTTGACTGCCCGTACAAAATTGGGCACCCAAGAGTTTAGGGAAAACAAAACAAAATAAACTCCGGGTCAGTCATGGGACTGGTATGAGTAAAACAGTTTAAAACAGTTCGAACAAGTAAATGATTTCTCATAAGACCACGCCGTATAACGGAACGGGTTTTCCCTTATAAGGATCCAAAATATCTTTATATCAAAAACCTTTTGATATTATAATAATGTCTATCAACTACAATATAATAATCATCTAGCAGAAACGCTTCCATCTCACGTTCTACATATATAGTATACAATCAAAACCGCAAGCACGTATTGGGTAATGGATTTCCAACTATGACAAGGTATGGAACCACCTTTCGCTAGTGTACCACTAGAAAGGAATACACTGGGTTCAACAAGAACATCTTGCAACCCGGCCACACATGACCAACCACTCATTTCGCTTGAGTGTATCGAATGTATATCACCAACGGTTGGGATCAGCAACCGTTTCCCGAATGGGACAGTATCAACAATAGATTTTTAGAAGTAAATGAAACTCTAGATTAGGTGATTATACACCCTACTTCGGTGCGACCGACTTAGCCATGCTGCCTGCCCGATTTTTGTCATTTACCAGATGTGAGGCTAGAAGCTACGCTTTATAATCACACCAGATTCACTTTGAATGCCACATCGTCAAATCCATCAAATCACCGATTTGATGTCCTCAACCATACATTATGTGTTAGCTAAAAGAAGTTTTCTTCTCCGCTTCCACTCTTGGTACGGTTGGAGAAATCAATATACGTGATCGTCTGGAAATACTCTGTCACACATCCGTCCATACAAGTCATCCAGGAACAGGATGAACCGAAGACACTATTCTGTAAATAGGATAGCCCTTGCATAACTCCGTCTTCAATTTCCTTTGGCATATATGATTCGCAACGCTTATGCCAATACAGAGTGGTTCTTTGGATAATAATCCAACCAGTCTCTTCATATTAACAATGTTAAAATGGTCAAAACTTCGATAGTCTGTGATTTAACCATCAAAGAAAACAAGTGTGCAAACAACGATATTATTTCCAGATGGAAATTCTATCACCCAATCAGCAATCATATATATATATATATTCATATTTCCTATTTCAATATTTAATTATGTTTCTGATTCTATTTGGAAAACATTTCCAAATCTTCTTTACTTGGATTTAAACAGATGTTTAAATCAACATTGCGACGACAACTCGAACCACTATACTTATTTGCTAAATTCACCTAACCACTTTCACTCTCGAACCTTACCCATTTCTAAATTAAAACGAAGTCAATCAAGTTGGGGTATAACTACCTCTCAGACCTTAACTGAACAACATTTCAAATCTAGAAATAGGACAAGTTCATCTTTTAACCCTTTAACACTTCCTTACGTGACTCTCATTTGAATACATCTCTATTCGATAACTCCTCCCTTCGAATAAGGTATATTCGATAAATCTATTCAATTTACTCGACTCGACTAACCCCTATCAATTTACCCTATTGGACTAACGCTATTTGATTAACTCTATTGGACTAACGCTATTGATTAACTCGTCTCACTTAACTCCTTTCGAATAAACTATATTCGATAACTCCTTTAACTCTATTCGAATAAACTATATTCGATTAACTCCTTTTACTTTCTATTCAAATAAACTATATTCGATTAACTCATTTTACTTTCTATTCGAATAAACTATATTCGATTAACTCATTTGCTTTAACTCTAATCGATTAACTCCATCGAATAACTAAATTCGATAACTCCTTCGAATAACCAAATTCGATAATTCCTTTCGAATAAACTATATTCGATTACTCACTTCGATTAAACAAATCAATAACTCTTTTCGATTAAACTATAAATCGATAACTCTTTTCCTTTAACTCTATTCGAATAAACTAATATTCAACAACTCTATTCAATTTACTCGACTCGACTAGCCCCTTTCGAATAACTAATTCGATTTACTACTTTCGAATACCATATTCGATTTAACTCCCTTCGAATAACTAATTCGATTTAACTCCTTTCGAATACCATATTCGATTTAACTCCTTTATTCGCTTTATAAAGATTTCCCTTTTAACAACGTTTATTCATTTTAAAGATTTACTTTTAGTAACGGTTCTCCACTTTAAAATGATTTCCTTCTTATAACAGTTTCCTTTTTATAACGTTTTCTCTTTTTCTAAATATCTCCTATTTATAAATATTCCAATTTATAAATATCTCCTATTTATAAATATTCTAATTTATAAATATTTCTTATTTATAAATATTTTATTTTCAAATATCACTTTGACAAATTCCTCCTTATCAACATTTCGGTATGTTAGTATTCAGCATATCAAATCACGATGATCAATATCGTCCAAACACACATAATCGACAATAGATTATAAATCACATCATATATCATAATATATGAAAACAATAAAATAACTGTTGAGGAATCCAATTGGATTCCTCCAACCAATTTCCCTGCATCACAGATGTTAAACAATATAGAAAACATCACTTTCAGTTCCATATGATATATTCTGTTAAACAGAATCAATATAGAAATTCAACTAACTGACTAGCAGTTCAATCAAACAATCAACACACAGTCAACCAGCCAATATCTAACAGTTCTAAAAATACAACATGAAATTATAAACTATTCAGAATTAGTGAGATTTACTCACTTTGGCGCGTTAGCCGTTAAATAACGGTTTGCGTTATTTGACTCAGTCGGACAATTTATTTTGCCATAAATTGTAACGAGCTCTGATAGACTCCCAGTTAGTGCCATTGTGTACTGTCCGTCCATACGATCCCAACGCAACTTACGGTTCGTCAATCTGATATGGTATGACCAAGATATCGTATTTACAAGATTGAATACATTATTTGAATTAAATTAAAACTTGAATTTAAATAGTTGGGCCCTCACCCCTTTAAACAAAATAGGCCCATATGAAGCCCAGACCCGCTCCCAATCTCTTCTTCCCCAAATGTTTCTGCCGTGACCTCCCTGTTTCCTACCACGCCATTTCCCGAATTTACAATCCCAACAGCTCCTTCTCTACTCAGCCGATTCACCCAAGACTATCACCATTGAACTCCTATCCTCAAACACTACATCTTCATCACCACTTTGCCAAGGCCGACGCCCTGCTCTCCGCCGCGATGCCTGCTCCAAGCCGCGACATCCAGTGGCTCCATCGACCCATTTCATTTCGAAAAACCCAAAAAAATCACAATAGAACCCAAATCCTACAACAAACCCAACTACATCATTCGATTTGCGAATTAATGCACCAATCATCCAATTTTCACAGCCCTAGGTCGACTGTTACTATTTCCAACGATAGAAAATATTGTCGAACTCAGTAAAAATCATACTGCGACGAAGAGCTTCTGATTCCCTTTCCAAATATACAAATCTTTTGATTTATAGCATTTTATTCGATTTGTTTCTGAATTTAGAAGATTGGTTTTTTTTTGAATTTTTGAAGACTGTCGGTTGGTTTGAGGCCTCTGTGTTTTATACTGCTGAGGGTTGGTAAGGTTTGTGGCCAAGAATGAGGTGAACGTGGCCTGCTTGTGATCAGAGAAGGGAAGGGAATATATATTTTTTTCTTTGTTATTTATTTTATTTTCTCGATTTCGCACTCTAAAAATTCCTGTAGTCACATGTGATACCCAAAAATCACCAAACTGGACATGTAGCTAGAGTTTGACATTATGGTCCCAACAAAATTGGTTTCGTCGAATTCCGACTTCGTATGCTCACACAGCGTATTTTTAACCGACGAAATACTGACTGTTTCTCACTCTAAAAATCCGTACGGTCACATACTGACCCTAAAAATCACGGAACTTGGAGTCTAACAATAATTTGATGTTGCGGATACAACAAAATTGGTTTCGTCGAAAACTGAGGTCGTTTGCAAAATTGGTTATTTTTAAAGCTCTGAATGACCCATTTAAATATATAAATATATTTAAATATAATTAAATTAAATATTTAAAAAATAAATATTATCGTCTATATTCACAGTGGAATACCATACAGCTTCAGAATATTCTTATATGAATTTCTAACTTGATATTTCAAATCTGGGACAACCCGATATTCGATTTATATTGAAATTCCTTTTTAAAATATAAATAATTCCTTTATAAATTATAAAGGAATTCCACAGCGACTTTTCTAAAATTTGATTTGGACATATCTCAAAATCTACACGACGAAATCCCGATTTTTCTCTTCCACTAGAAAGATATACTCCACCCGCTCCACACGTTTCTTGTTTCACAGAAATCCGGCTTAAAACGAATCATGTACATTCAGTTGAAGTTCAAATTGCCAAATTACGAACTGCAGCGCCATTTCGAACTCGATTTTAATTATAATATAATTATACGTTCAAACTGTCGTTCAAATAATATATTCGTTATTCTAATTCAATTCCAAGCTGAATTAAATATCACAGATGATCCAATTCACACCATATCGCCATTTCAGCCAATTCTGATTATTTCAGAATTAAATATATTATTTAATTATTATTTTAATTAAATATTCACCATTATTAAATTCCACGACCAATAAATCCTTTTAATCACCTTATGAAAAATTAAATAAATTAATTATAATACCTCTGCCAATGCGGGTCATTACAATCAGCCCCTCCTTTCATTATGTTTATTCTGAATAATAATGTGTATGCTATAAGAACCTGGTGCAATGGATAAAAAAGAATGAAAAGGACTACGTGAGTCCTTGGTATATCGTACAAAATGACCTAATTATACCATATTATTTTTTGAGTTTCTACTGAATAATTATTTAACAATGCTGAATATGTCTATTCCTTTGTCAATGAGATTCCATTATATGTATGCTCTTACCATATAAATGTTGCTAATATTTCTACTTCACAGTGACATTTCTTATGCAGATACAAATTTAAAATGTATTATATTTATTTCTTTCTGATTTCAATTATTATCAAAATAACCAACAACGAAGTCAACAATTGTGCTAAATAAATATCAAAACCGGTCAGTTAATAGGCATTACAAATGTTATTTAAATAGACTGCGGTCTCATTATTTGAACTTCAACTGTTTTCATGTTTCTTAATCAAAATTTATGTATATTGTATCTTTTAAAAATATAGGTAAGTTCGTGTGCGAAGCACGAGTTCACATCTGTGATATATATATAACTTATGTATAATTACTTTATAAATAATTCATCGAATAACTTCTAATAGTTTAGAATCAGGTCCATATGTTTATATTAATTACATAATACCAAATTTAATCTGTTTAAATAAATTTAATCAGCTAATATATTGATTAATATTACTAATAGATATTAAAGAACCATGATTTAATATGTATATGACTATTTGTGCTAATAAAAATGGTAAAATTAAATTGTTTTATTCAATTGCAATCAACAATAAAAAAATTATTTATTTTATTTTATTCATATTAACAAAAAGGATATAAAATTCAGTTGGATACACAAATACATCAGTCACATAACATAGTTATATATGTAAGAAAATTTAATTTATGATTCATTTATATCGATACATTGATGCATTACATTGTAAAATTCTTATTTTAACTAAAGTGCCTACATTCTTAAATTTGCACGGTTGCTTACAAAACTCACCTCAGTGTGACATAATTTTGTACATTCACATCAATATATTTTAAGTTAAGCATGTAATCCTGGTTTCAATTTATTAGAATAAATTTAATTGATAAATATTCACTAATTCATCTAATAAAACCTTAAATGTGATGATTTAAATTTGTGTATCACACACACACACACACACACACACACACACACATATATATATATATATATTAAAAAAATGGTTAAATAGATTTTTCTTCCCTATAAAGATATATAATTCAAATACCATAAATATTTTACATGAATAACATTAACAAAGCTATTTTATTATTCATTTATCTCAATAAATTTATCTGCATTGTTGGTTTTTGTTTTTAACTTTAAAAAATACATATTTTGATATTTCTATGGTTATGTGCAATTTCATCAATTGTTTCCTAATCTTTCATGTTTTGATCCATGTATTCAAATTGCTTACAAAGTCTCAAATTTAAATTATTTTAATAATATATATGTTAGTCATTTTGTATATTGTTATTTGGACGAATTCATTGTATATTGTTAATGAAGTTCTGGTTTTAACATTAAAATTTTAAAATCTATATTTTATAATATTATCGTGTGCAACGCACAGGTTACGCACTAGTAAGTAATGAAGTGATGATCTGTTTAAGGCTTTATTACTATATTCAAATCCTTTTTTGTCACTTAAACTCAGTCATCCTTAACTATTAAAATAATCATCATGAAGCCATGTGAATGAGATAGCCGCTAACATTGAAGTTTCCTCATTAAGCCACCTAAAATATACGTATTCAGGTACAAACTATGGATATTATACAAGCAAACGCAAGCCATTTAACTAATCGACAGAAACCAATTAATAATCATAAAAGTAATCCTACAGTTCATATCTTTATTCTCACAGAAACATAAAAGCCAATTAATCAGTACATGTTTATATATACAGTGATGCTTATCTGGTAATCAAGTATTCCAATACTGAAATTACACAGAGATATTTGTAGCGTAATTAAGCATGCAATCAACAAATCATATTACAAACTTAATCGGCTAAATATTTACACCAATCATCTATAACCACCGGTGGCATGATTGTCTCTTGGTTTCCTTCTTCGCTCTTGTAGGTGCCTTCATTTCCTTTGATTTTTGGCATGTCAGTAATGGCCGTAGTTACCTGAGAATTCTTCCCTGTGAGAAACTGCACTGCTGTTCTGAACTGTGCTGCGTCTATCTCTATGAATCTTGTTTCTATGATCTTCACCTTCATTTCTCTTTCTTTATTCCGCTTTCTTCGCTTAAGCTTGGATAATATTGCTTCTTCGTGTATTTATATATGCTTCAGATGATTATTAGATTAGTTGGTTATTCATTTTACATGTGTTAATATGTAAGATAATGGGAAAAGCAACGTAGTTGACTTCGTTGAGGAATAACCAACCAAATTATGTTCTGCTGATATATGATATTTGTTAGTCGTCTTCTTGATAGCTAGGTTTCGGCTTCCGTCGGGATGAATGGGAACACATGCGTAGCGTTGTCAGTATATTTAATCGATAGTATGGCTATGAAAATATCCACTAATATTTTTGTCCTAATTCAGTAGACTTTTTGATAATATTTGTAAAAAACCTATAAAATAAGTGTGCTGCTAAAGGCACCCGAATATGTTCTTACTAATACCGCAATTAAAAAAATAAAACTCATTAAATTTTGTGTGCTTTCTAATACCACATTACCTTTCCATTGTAATGTCTCATCCAATTGTTATTTGTTGAATTAATCACGTACTCAGCTAATCTGATAACCACAATCTCTCCTATTACCAGTCTTCACATCCATCGTGGAAAAACTCAAATTGTCTTCTTAATACCACGTTGTATTAGTTGTTCGTCATTGACAGTAGGTTTCTTTTGCTGCAATGTTGCAAACTACTTCTTTGATCTTAGGTGAATGATCAAAAGAAGGATTAATATCAGTTGCCAAAATTTCGGAAGAACAAGCTCGGTGGATAAACAAATAAACGATTTGAAGTTACCCTATAGTCTTCTTGTTGATTCCTTAAATTATTGACTATGGAGTCTTTACAATTCTATTGTGTAGTATTTGTAGATGCATCGTTCTGTCCACTCTATTGTATAGTGGATTTTTGATATTTTAGTTGCCATGTTTTATATGCTGAAACGAACAATTTCTAGAATCATGACTAAATATTTTACAATTGTCACAAGAAACAGGTTTGTATTCATTCGAAACTTGAATGTTAATCTCCTTATCATCATAATTGTGGCCACGTTGAGAAAGCAGGTAACTAAAATTGACATTAACTAAAGGTTTAAATCATAGAGTTTAATCCAAATAGTAATAATAGAAATAAGGTAAAAGAGTGTGGTAGCCCCTAATTTTTAAGTGTGTAGTATTAAGAAGAGTGTAATACTAACTATTGTGGTATTTTTTAGTCGTGGTATTAGAAATGTATATTGGGGTGCCCTTAGCAGCACACTAAAATAATTATTGATACTTGTATTACAAGCACCAGATTGAAAAATGGACTAATTAATACGACCGCACAATAGTATAATCGACTGTTCAATCATGTAAAAACAGGTGGAAAAAAAAGTTATTAGTATAACTTTTCAATAATTTTGATTTAACATCAAATTATAATAAATTGAAAAACTATATTAAAATTGGAGATGCTTACAGATGAATTTAGAGAGAATATATTAAATAAAACTGAAGACATTTAACAGATATATATATATTGAAGGCATAACTCATATTTTGTCTTCTTTCACACAATTTTATTCTGCAAACCTACAGTAAACAAACATTTCTAACAGTCTATTTGATAAAATTTCATAAAAAAACACTCCGTCAACTAAGCTTATAGATTTGTCAAGTACTCAATCTTGGTTGCTTAAAATTCTAACCCAACTCTATGTGCTAAAATCCTGACCTGAGCATGTTAGGTGTTCCAAACTCACTATCCAAAGTAGCCAATTGGACTTTCTATGATAACTTGCACACTAGTAAACTTGAATTTTCGCTAAATCTAAAATACAAGTCCGTCAAAGTACCGATCTTTGTTTTGTTCTAAAAATAAATAAATTAATATCAGAGCGCTATCGATATAAACCTACAACAAAATAGTGAAATATAATAAACATATAATTATGGAACAAGATTAGCACTTCCAATCTCTAGTGTCAATGTTAGTGACCAGAATGCATCAAGAAGCCTAACCTCTCACTATTCACTTGCACTAGTACATGCTTTTGTGAAGCTATATTGTTGGTAGTAACGAGGAGGAAGATTAGAACAATGCAACATTCCGGTGACTGGAAAATTACACGTCTTGTACTGCAGAACACTAGTGTAATTCCATTGCCTTCTGTAACATTTTATGTCTTTTATTTTACTTAAGTCGTCTTAACCGCACATCCGCATACTTTACACTCTCTTACACTTGAAGTATACCCCCTCCCCCATCTCACACACACACATATAAATACAAAATTATATATATATATATATATATATATATATATATATATATATATATATTGTTGGATCTAGAATAACCCTAGAGGGGGGGTGAATAGGGTTTTTCACAGTTTTTAACTGAATTAAAAACTTAACGAGATATATAATAATAAACTGATCACAGAAAATAGCAGAAACTGAAATGCAGAAAATAAATCACACACAGATATACCCAGCTTCGGCAAAACCCTGCCTACTGCTGCATTTCTAAGGTTTCTACTAGGTGATAGAACAGTTCCCGCATACAAGACCATGTACACTCGCAAACCCCTGCTCCTATTCTAACTCTACGCTCAAAACCCTAGACTGATTCAAACCCCTGAATCAGATTTTCCCCAGATTACAAACCTGTAACCTGTATTCCTAGATTTTACAGATTCTAGTACTGTCAGTTAACTCCTAACTGAAACTCCCCTAGAGTTTTACAGACTCTATAAACTGTTCGTTTGATTTTTACAACTCAAAATAAAAACAAATACAAGAAAAACAAAACTAAATACAAAACCCTAGTTGAAATTAAAAAGACTTAGCCCATAAAAATTGCGCCGGCCCATTCATTTTTCATTTGTAAACCCGATCACTTTGGGTCTGGAAAAATGGCGGCTTTGAATGGAAATTCAGAGCTAGGGTTTCTGAGATTTAGCCCCAAATCGAAACGACTGCTTGATGTTTGGATTATCTCCGAAGCTCGAAACTGATGTTACTCTTTGTCGATCTAATTAGGGCAATCCTCTCTGCTTGTGATGGAAAACCTGTAAGATTCTCTGATTTAATTGTTTCGATTTTGCTCTCGAATCTGTGTTCTTGGTTTTTCGATATTTATTTGCCAGTGATGATTGGTGTAGTTATAGGGTAAAATGTAAAACCTAGTAACCTCTGATTTCACGTGAGTGGCTCGATCTGATTTCGCTTGTATTTCCCTGTTGGCTTTTCGTGATTAAATTGTCCCTGAATGTTATTTTTTTTTTAACAGATGGAAAGACTTGAATTTTTGCCATAAAAGGATTTCGATTTCAAAAAGTTATTGCTGAAATTTTTTTTTTCCTTTTACTTGATACACTCTGGAAACATTTTGAAAAACTTTCCATAAACTGTTGAATAAAATTTCTTGTGCATTTCTGGACAGACTTGATTGATTCCTGGAAATAATTCAAAGCACTTACCAAATATTATTCTTGCTGATTTTCTGCACTTCTATGACCATGATTGTCGAGTTGAATATTTAATCAAAAAAAAACTGGAAAGCCATTTTCTTTTCTGGAAACAGATTAAAAGGATTTCTTGCTCCATAAACTCTTTCCAAATTTGTTATGCTAATTTCACACAGACTTAATACACCATGTATCATTGCTGCATGAATTTGCTGTTAAATATCCTTTGTGGATTTGTGCACAATTAATTACTTATGGCATTTGAATTTCTTGGCACTGACTTGAACTTGGTTTGTAGTTGCACTTCTTCATTTCTTTGTCACTTGCCATATTTATACTGTTCGGCCATTTTTATCAATGCATGAAAGTTTAAACCTGAACTTGTTGATCTTGTGTTGTTCTACATGGCCGCACTATGTGTTCTTGTTCGTGATGTGTTGTCATTCTCTCTGATTCACTGGCTGCATAAGTGCTTGACCAATTTGGCTTTGAATGCTGCACTTTCATGTGTATATGCACTGCATATAGCTGTGTCACCCATGCACATGTGTTCCCATTTGCACTATTTGTTTTACTGTGTTGATGCTTGGTTCCACTCATATGTTGCTGTGTCCACTCGACCATGCTGTGCAGCCTTACTTGAAAACCTTGACATGGCCCCTGTTATGTTATGAGCTGAACCATTTTGTACCTGCATCATCTTGACATGTATTTGGCTTGGTTTTCATGTGCTTGTGTTTGTCCAAACATGCTTGCTAAAATAGACATGTTCATACACTTGAACTGGTTTGTCTGATACATGTTCATATAAACATGTTGCACTTTCAAATTGCTGTCTCGACCACGCATACCTTAGCTGATTCATACCACAATGTAATCTTCATTTCCTCTTTGTTGTATTGCTGAACCTGTATTGCTGAACCATGATGTATGCTTGACTACTTGTCCATGATTGCATACTTCAACTTGAATAAATGCTACAATGTATGAGCTGCACCATCATGAAAAATGAAACTTGCTTGCTTTGCACCATTGCTCGACTCATTTGAAAACTATGTTGTCTGCACATACTTCTTTTGCTGATCTGAAAATTTTGGCTCCTCCATTTGTTGCTTAGACTATGCTGCATGCCATCATGTTGTCATATTTGCTCAGCCTTGATAACAACTGTTTGACTTGAACCATTTGTTGAGCTCGACCAAAACATGAGCTGATCCACTTTTGATGCTTGCATACGATCACCTGATTGTGTTCACTTTGTGTACACTTGAATCACCTTGCTTTGGACACTAGTTTTTGCATGCTCGGCCATTATATTTGAAAAATGTTATTTTCATGTGCACTGAGTCGAGACGGTCCTAGTGGCTACTCCTCAGCTGTACGCTGATTGGCGAGGCAGTGGACACGTGTGTATATACGCACGTGTGTATATGCAGCCATCAGCTTAAGTTGTCCCTGTCTCTGCACTGTTATATGTGTATATACATACAAAAGTGTGTATACATGTATGTGCGTGTGCTACATTCTCAAATCAGATCAAGTCATGAAAAAGGATGAGAAACACACCAGAAAACTGAGGCAAATAAATTTTCAAACTAAAAAATTATATTCGCGTATATTCAGTTTTAAATTCTATTGCAATGTACTGTGTGTGTGTTTCATTTGTGACAGGTATGAAGATGATGACAGGACTGACGTGACAGGACAGACTAGGAGCAGTGAAGACTGGACTATGAGAATGCTGAAGACTATGTATATGTGTGTCAGTGGGTATATGTGTCAATGTATATCGAGTGTGAAAGTTGTAAATGAAGAAGTACTCAATGTATGAAGATTGTACTGAAATGAAAAGTAACAGTGGAGTGTACAAATAGTGGAGATATAAATTTGTACTGTTTAAATGTTGAAATAAAATATTATATTTAAATAAAATACTGTGTTAATATTTGAATGTCTGTACAGTAGTATTTCACTTAAATATAAATATTATATTCTTGTTTGAGGTGAATATAAAACAGTACAGTGACAAACACATTTAAGATAATATATACTTGTTTGTTATCATCAAACAAAAATCATATAATTGTGTATACAACACCGTTATATACAACAATCTCCCCCTTTTGATGATGACAAACAAATAAAAGATTTTGTATATAATAAATGTGTTTGACAGTGAATATTGAACTCCCCCTATTTATTTGCTCCCCCTACAACAGATAACTCCCCCTATAACTGTGCATGAGTCAAATGTATGAATAATAATGAATTTTCAAAATTAAAAATATTTATCAAATATTCACTCATAAATCAAAATCTAAACCCATTCTCCCCCTTTTGTTATCATCAAAAGAATACAGAGTTTAAAATACAGATGAAAATTGACTAAAAATATAATTTCAGCTGAAGAAGAAGAACGGTCATCATAATTTTCAATCAGTCAAACAAAAATCGTAATATTCTAAGAACAGGTGGCACATTTCACATTTTAGAGAATGACGGATATACGATGAATTTTATATAAAATGGGGAGAGTTTTAAAACAATTCATTATTTTCAAAGGATTTTTATAAAAATAAAGCACAAAAATAGTGATGGATTTGGACTATAGTTAATAATTCAATTTAAGTGACAAAATCGAATAATCTCAAATCCCAATACCCATCAATCAACAAATCATAATACGTCATAAGATTTTCAACACATTTCACAGATTAGAGAGATGGATTGATAGGTTGATTTTTACACACCAAAGAGAATTTCAAATTTATTTCAGTTTTTAGCACATTTTTTTTTTTATATTTATTTATTTAAGAGCACACTGACCACGCATAACCAGAGCTTGGATTTTTAAATGAGGTCAGTCGCAGCTTAAATTATAAGTTGTCTCTTAACCATGCATGACCAGAGCTTGGATTTTTAAATGAGGTTAGAGACACACTTATATATTTATTATATATATATTTATCATTTCATCTTTTTTAAAAAAAAACACTCCTTGGTATAAAACCAATATATGGATGATAGAAAATGTGGTAGGTACAGAAATGGACTATGAAATAAATTTCTAAATTAATTACATTATGAAATATGACCAACTGTACCGGGATTATTGAAAATTTTCAATTATCACTAATTCTGAATAATAATATAACCACAATTCCATCACAAATATTTTCACCGTTTATTTAAAATGATTTTAAGAAAAATTAAACTCTCCACATTTATATAAAATCATAACGGATGGCAGAAGGATGATAAGTAATGAAGATGGCCGTGAAATAATTGCCAGTTCAAAGATATTATAATAAATATTCAACCATCATGAAAATCCAAATAAAATCTCCTCTTGTTGTGAAATATACTGCAGTCACAATTCATCACAATTTCAAAAACTGATAATAATTTTGATGATTTATAAATACAGAACAATTGGGATATTGATTTCAATTTCTGAAAGAATAATCAATAAATAATTTTAAAATTGAAAATCAATTACAAGAGAAATACGAAGAGCTATACAAAGCACAAGAGGGAAAAGAAATATATATACATGATGAGAATAAAAAAATTCAACACTTCCTAATCTGATACCACTTGTAGTCTCTATTAAAGAGGATTTTTAAAATGACACTGGTGGCTAATCAAGGGTATCTAAGTCAACAGAAAGACTCAATTACAAAGCAAGCAACTCAAGCGCACAAGTTTCATTTATCAGAGCACGATAAACCTTTGATACCAAATCAAGCAGTCCAAAAAAAAAATATACAAATCAATTTCTTATAATCAGAGCAGCATGATTCCAAAAACAAACATTTTTCAAAAACAGTATCAGAGCAGCACAAGAGAAATCAGTATCACAACAGACTTGTCAAGATGTTGGTCACATAAGGTGGTTCATGATCCAAGATTTGCAGATATACTCTATTTTAAATCATTTGAAGAAATGTGAAAGTATTAGGATTTAATGAATCAATCACACCAGGTTATATTTCAGATTCAAGATATGTGTGAGATCCAATAAATCAATAATTTCAAATGATTTTAAACGAACATATATTCAAAACAAATAATCATGAAATAACAATGATTTTCAAAGACCATTTTCAAAAAGAACATTTTCAAGAATTTCTCAAAACCATTTCCGACAAGTCCAAGAGAAATTTCAGGTCATTTACATCAAATTTGAAAATATTCATGATCGGGATAATTTATTTGAAAACACATGAATCAATGTAAAGTTTTGGGATATAATGAATCAGTCACACGAGATTGACAATTTAAAAAAAAGTGTGTGATATTCAAAATATCTAGAATTTCAGATGATTTCAAACAAACATATTTCAATATAATGATCATGAATAAAGATGAATTCCAAGATGTATCACTGATACAAGCCAATCTGAAAATCAATGAAATTATCACAACTGATAAATAACAGAGTGTTGTAATGAGTATAATATTTTGAGCTTTTCTAAAATGAATTAGAATAAACTCAGCACAGCAAAGATGTGTGACATTTCATTAGATATTCAGATCTTCAAAAATTTAGAATTCAAATTAACAGTGTTCAAGATATGACAAGAATACATCAACACTGTTATGAATTCAGAAATAAAAAAAAATCTCAAAAAAACAATTGCAGATATTTACAAGATTAAATTCAGGATATGGAAATGATTAACACACGATGATTTTATACAAATAAAGCATATTTCCAAAAAGATCATTAATTCTGCAACTGGAAGTTTAAGAAGTACCGACAAAGAAGAATATGGCAGTGTCAAATCAAAAACAAAAAACAGAAGGAGATAGAGGAAGGAATAAAAACAGACAATAAAAACAAAGAGAATATACAAAGGTGAGTTTAGAGATCATACCAGAATCCAATGTAAAGCAGAATCTCTAACTCAAAAAATGTTGGCCTAAGGAACCGTAAATGACACAGAATTATAGACAATCTTGATTTCAAATTCTTTTTCAGCACAGCAGTTCCTCAGCCTTCACTGGTACCTAGCAGTTGAGTGAATTAAGTGGTCTAACAAAATTTGTAAAACCACTCTGAAATACGTTTGCCACTTTTGGTACTCAAACCTGTTTGTATAACAAACCATCAGAATTAACCTTTGTACCCTTTGGAACCCAAATCTGTTTGAATTTTGTCAAAGTCGTTTTATTTTTATTCGGGATCCAAGATTGTTTAAATGGTTTATTATAAAACGATTTCTCATCACAATTTCGATTCAGAAAACCTTTGAAATTTTCAGAGTTCAAATTTTCAACGTAGTTCTTTCCAAAGCAATTTGAGGGTTTTTCAAATCATTTGAATTTTGTTTTCCAAAAACATTATTCTTCCCAAAACCAAGACCACGTTTATTTCCAACAGAAAGTTGGTTTTTCAACAACATATCCAAAGATTTTTCACCGTTTGAAAATTTAGATAAAATTGTTTCAAGTTGTTGAATTTCAGTTTTAAGATCATCGTTTTCTTTTATTAAATCTGAACAACGACTTTTAGTGATCTTACATCTTTCAAACTCAGATTTCAAAACCAAATTTTCATCATTAAGCAATTTGATTTTGGTTTGGGACTTAGCCATTTCAGAATCAAAATATTTTCGACTTTCAGATTCAAGTTTCTTCCAATTTTCAATTTCGATTTCAAGCTCTTTCAAAATCAGATCTGTTTTCAACAAACTGTCATTTTCAGCGTTTTCATGTTTGGAATTTTTGATAGCCTTGAAATTTATAAATTCCTTTTGTAAACAATTGTTTGCATCTTTCAGCTCAATCTCGTTATCTTTTAAAATTAAAATTTCTTCTTCAAGCCTTCGAACATTATTATTGAAATGAACGAGATCAGTTTTTAATTTCAAACAATTTTCACAATTAGAATTTTCAAATTTCACGACATTTGACAATTTCGATTCCAAACAATTTATCTTGTTGGTCAACTCAGAATTTATAGATTTCAGAGATTTATTTTTCGATTGGAGTTTGTCAACAGATTTGGTTAAATCAACACAAAAATAAACCAGATCTTCATATGAAAAATTTCTTATCTCATCATCTGTTGAGTCTTCATCAGCTGATTCATCTGTTGAACAAAGATCTGAATCTGAGTTGACAGTTGAGGGTTTTGAGATGTTGCTGTCGTTTCCATATCTTGTAGTTAGAGCTGTCCAAATTTCCTGCGCAGTTAAACAATGAGAAATCAGACTGTATTGATTATCATCAAGGTGAGAATACAGAATATGTGTAGCACGAGAATTAGAAGCTTTATCTACCATGTCAAACCCATTGATAACAACATCCCAACATTTAATATCAACAGATTTTAAATAAAATTCCATTTCGGATTTCCAATTTAAAAAATCTGTTCCAGTGAAAATAGTTGGAGATGAACTGGACTGACTCTCTATCGACTGACAACTAGGAATCACCATTACTCTAGAGTTAACAGAATACCTGCTCTGATACCACTTGTTGGATCTAGAATAACCCTAGAGGGGGGGGGGGTGAATAGGGTTTTTCACAGTTTTTAACTGAATTAAAAACTTAACGAGATATATAATAAAACACTGATCACAGAAAATAGCAGAAACTGAAATGCAGAAAATAAATCACACACAGATATACCCAGCTTCGGCAAAACCCTGCCTACTGCTGCATTTCTAAGGTTTCTACTAGGTGATAGAACAGTTCCCGCATAAAAGACCATGTACACTCGCAAACCCCTGCTCCTATTCTAACTCTACGCTCAAAACCCTAGACTGATTCAAACCCCTGAATCAGATTTTCCCCAGATTACAAACCTGTATTCCTAGATTTTACAGATTCTAGTACTGTCAGTTAACTCCTAACTGAAACTCCCCTAGAGTTTTATAGACTCTATAAACTGTTCGTTTGATTTTTACAACTCAAAATAAAAACAAATACAAGAAAAACAAAACTAAATACAAAACCCTAGTTGAAATTAAAAAGACTTAGCCCATAAAAATTGCGCCGGCCCATTCATTTTTCATTTGTAAACCCGATCACTTTGGGTCTGGAAAAATGGCGGCTTTGAATGGAAATTCGGAGCTAGGGTTTCTGAGATTTAGCCCCAAATCGAAACGACTGCTTGATGTTTGGATTATCTCCGAAGCTCGAAACTGATGTTACTCTTTGTCGATCTAATTAGGGCAATCCTCTCTGCTTGTGATGGAAAACCTGTAAGATTCTCTGATTTAATTGTTTCGATTTTGCTCTCGAATACGTGTTCTTGGTTTTTCGATATTTATTTGCCAGTGATGATTGGTGTAGTTATAGGGTAAAATGTAAAACCTAGTAACCTCTGATTTCACGTGAGTGGCTCGATCTGATTTCGCTTGTATTTCCCTGTTGGCTTTTCGTGATTAAATTGTCCCTGAATGTTATTTTTTTTTTAACAGATGGAAAGACTTGAATTTTTGCCATAAAAGGATTTCGATTTCAAAAAGTTATTGCTGAATTTTTTTTTTTCCTTTTACTTGATACACTCTGGAAACATTTTGAAAAACTTTCCATAAACTGTTGAATAAAATTTCTTGTGCATTTCTGGACAGACTTGATTGATTCCTGGAAATAATTCAAAGCACTTACCAAATATTATTCTTGCTGATTTTCTGCACTTCTATGACCATGATTGTCGAGTTGAATATTTAATCAAAAAAAACTGGAAAGCCATTTTCTTTTCTGGAAACAGATTAAAAGGATTTCTTGCTCCATAAACTCTTTCCAAATTTGTTATGCTAATTTCACACAGACTTAATACACCATGTATCATTGCTGCATGAATTTGCTATTAAATATCCTTTGTGGATTTGTGCACAATTAATTACTTATGGCATTTGAATTTCTTGGCACTGACTTGAACTTGGTTTGTAGTTGCACTTCTTCATTTCTTTGTCACTTGCCATATTTATACTGTTCGGCCATTTTTATCAATGCATGAAAGTTTAAACCTGAACTTGTTGATCTTGTGTTGTTCTACATGGCCGCACTATGTGTTCTTGTTCGTGCTGTGTTGTCATTCTCTCTGATTCACTGGCTGCATAAGTGCTTGACCAATTTGGCTTTGAATGCTGCACTTTCATGTGTATATGCACTGCATATAGCTGTGTCACCCATGCACATGTGTTCCCATTTGCACTATTTGTTTTACTGTGTTGATGCTTGGTTCCACTCATATGTTGCTGTGTCCACTCGACCATGCTGTGCAGCCTTACTTGAAAACCTTGACATGGCCCCTGTTATGTTATGAGCTGAACCATTTTGTACCTGCATCATCTTGACATGTATTTGGCTTGGTTTTCATGTGCTTGTGTTTGTCCAAACATGCTTGCTAAAATAGACATGTTCATACACTTGAACTGGTTTGTCTGATACATGTTCATATAAACATGTTGCACTTTCAAATTGCTGTCTCGACCACGCATACCTTAGCTGATTCATACCACAATGTAATCTTCATTTCCTCTTTGTTGTATTGCTGAACCTGTATTGCTGAACCATGATGTATGCTTGACTACTTGTCCATGATTGCATACTTCAACTTGAATAAATGCTACAATGTATGAGCTGCACCATCATGAAAAATGAAACTTGCTTGCTTTGCACCATTGCTCGACTCATTTGAAAACTATGTTGTCTGCACATACTTCTTTTGCTGATCTGAAAATTTTGGCTCCTCCATTTGTTGCTTAGACTATGCTGCATGCCATCATGTTGTCATATTTGCTCAGCCTTGATAACAACTGTTTGACTTGAACCATTTGTTGAGCTCGACCAAAACATGAGCTGATCCACTTTTGATGCTTGCACACGATCACCTGATTGTGTTCACTTTGTGTACACTTGAATCACCTTGCTTTGGACACTAGTTTTTGCATGCTCGGCCATTATATTTGAAAAATGTTATTTTCATGTGCACTGAGTCGAGACGGTCCTAGTGGCTACTCCTCAGTTGTACGCTGATTGGCGAGGCAGTGGACACGTGTGTATATACGCACGTGTGTATATGCAGCCATTAGCTTAAGTTGTCCCTGTCTCTGCACTGTTATATGTGTATATACATACAAAAGTGTGTATACATGTATGTGCGTGTGCTACATTCTCAAATCAGATCAAGTCATGAAAAAGGATGAGAAACACACCAGAAAACTGAGGCAAATAAATTTTCAAACTAAAAAATTATATTCGCGTATATTCAGTTTTAAATTCTATTGCAATGTACTGTGTGTGTGTTTCATTTGTGACAGGTATGAAGATGATGACAGGACTGACGTGACAGGACAGACTAGGAGCAGTGAAGACTGGACTATGAGAATGCTGAAGACTATGTATATGTGTGTCAGTGGGTATATGTGTCAATGTATATCGAGTGTGAAAGTTGTAAATGAAGAAGTACTCAATGTATGAAGATTGTACTGAAATGAAAAGTAACAGTGGAGTGTACAAATAGTGGAGATATAAATTTGTACTGTTTAAATGTTGAAATAAAATATTATATTTAAATAAAATACTGTGTTAATATTTGAATGTCTGTACAGTAGTATTTCACTTAAATATAAATATTATATTCTTGTTTGAGGTGAATATAAAACAGTACAGTGACAAACACATTTAAGATAATATATACTTGTTTGTTATCATCAAACAAAAACCATATAATTGTGTATACAACACCGTTATATACAACATATATATATATATATATATATATATATATATGAGAGAATCAAGAGAACCCTAAACAGTACAACATCAGTAAACCCCCCTTGATGTAACAAACTGTATTTTTACTGATCAAATATTTTAAATATTGATGAAATTTTAACTTGAATTCTATGATTTTGAGAATTAATTTAAAATGAATAGTAAAATAATAAATTAAATTCTGAAATAAGTGAGAATAAATTGGATTTGTGGTATAGTACGTATTGGATGATTTATTAAGACCCATTTAAGTTCAAATTTGAATTATAATAAGAAATTTATTAATTAAATGAAGTTTGATCATATTATTTTAAATTAATTATAAATGAGATCGCAACGTCGCGGTAGGTCGTAATTTTACGTTTTGAACTTCAAATGGATGTATAGGGTTTAATGTAAGTTGGAATTCTTTGAAACAAGAATCTTCCGGATCTGTTGGATTATAGCTTTTTAATGGAAGAGAAAATCAAGATTTCATCTTGTAGATTTTGAGTTATGTCTAAATCAAATTTTTACAAAAATTGCGGTATAATCGTATATAACTATAATGATTTATTAATTAAAATGGAAGGATTTTTAATAAATTGGATGTCGATTTAACTTGAATTTAAAATGCTGAGTTTAAAATTTAAATATGTTTATATGGAAGTTACGTAAAATTTTCTTTGAATATATATGATGTTTGTTTTGAAATCGATTTATATTTTATCGATTTAATTTAATATATAAAATCACTAATTTTCAAACAAATTCGAATTTCAACCAAACCAATTTTATAAAATCCGTAATGGTTAATTGTTGTGAAATTTCTAGTTTCTAATCAATTGGAGTTATTATATGATCGTACGCGATATAAACGCATAACGATTTATGTTTCGAAATTAAAATAGGAATTTTTCAAACAATCTCGGAATTTGACGAAACTAGTTCCATTGGGTCTGGAATATTAATTATTTTAGGATTTCAATTTTCATCACGATTGGACATCATATGTGGTCGTTCGAGCGTGAAACAACCAATGCAAGTTTCATGTGAATATTAAAATCAATTAAAAAAAATCATAACCTTAAAACCTACCTATAAATAATCATCAACATCATCCTTCTCGTTTCAACACTACTGCCACCCTCAAGTTTTTTTCATCTTCATAAATCGAATTTCGTCTCTCAAACCGTAAGGATTTAGGTGATGGACCCAACTAGGAAGTTGTAGAAGGTGTTGAGGACGGCACACGATCGGAGTTTGGTGGGTCGAGATCGCCTCAAGTGGCTGGAAATCAATGATGAAGATGGACAGGTTGTTTTTGTATTTTCGTTGATTCCGGTAGTTGTAATGATTTTCAAGGCGATGTCTTCTACTAGGAAAAGGAAGAAGGAAGTGAGGCCGAGATGTGGGGGATGGTCTGGTCGGATGCAGTGGTCCATGTTGATCTGTATGTCGAGATGAATGGAGAAGGTGTTGTGCGTTTTCGGGTAGCTAGGGGTGATCTGAGGGGTTGGTCTCTTGGGAGCCCAGGGAGGTAGGGTCCGGTCGGTTCTGGCGCGGTGGTCAGGATTGTGCGGTCGCACGCTAAGGGTGCGGTGGTGGGTTAAGTAAGGATATGCGGGTTTTTTTCCTGGAGTCGCGACTTGTATTTACGAAGGAAAGAGGGTTACGCGATGCTAAGCAAGGATTAGGACACAGGTTATGTTAATTAATGATGGTAATTAAAATAAGCTAATGGTGTTTGATTTATATAAATTGATGTATAAACTAGTAATTGCGATAACATTTTCATATGTTGGCAGAATTTCACGAAATGAAGTCCATTGGGGTTGTATAGACGAGTACTACAAGTATATGCTAGATTGGAATAATTTGGAGCTAATTAGAATTTTATCTAATTTTAAACGCTAGTTTGAAATTAGATAAGTCGGCTTAAAATTGTCGATCGAAAATGAAATATGAACTAATTCTCACGCTTTCTGAAATATTATAATGTGGTACAATTCATATAATTATAATCTACTGTTGTTAGTATTAATTGGATGTTTGGATGATTATTATTTGTTTGTTTGATAGTTGTCGATATTTATATTTCCATTATCGTAAATGCATTAGATTTAAATTACCATTTCATATGCATATATTAAATGATAATATGAGCTGTGACGTACGGAAAAATAGGTTGGTGGGATCCAACTGGATTCCTCAAATATTTTGTATGTTACTTGTTTTCATATTATTCATATATGAACTATTTAACTCAAGTAGTGATAAATTGTTGTTAGGATGTTGATTGTTGAATTAGATTCAACATTTGATGTGTTTTTAATCAATAGATAGTATTGATTAATTAAGTGATTGGTAGAGATGACCTAAAAATCTATCTTTTTAAGATGTTGATTTGCCATCATGCGAATTTGAAATTATAAATTTATTTTTTTAACTAAAGTAAGATTTTCAATTATATTTTGTGTAAGTTATATTAAATAAAAGTTTTATAACTAAATCGATATTTATAATTGGTTTTATAAAGTAGTTATAAAACATTTTAAATAGCGAATTCTTATGTTTTGAATAAGTTAATAAGTAAGTAAGTCAGAAATCATTCTAAGGATTAATAGTTTGGTATTATTGTTTTTTTGGAAAAGGTGATATAATTGTTTTTAAGAAATAATTAAGTGGGATTATATTAAATTAATTATATTATTGATTGATTTAAGGCGAAGGATTAGTTGAAATTGGTTAACAAATTAACGGATGTTTTCAAATTGACTAAGTCAATTGTTTTAATTGGAATTGGTTATTAGATAAATTTATTTTCAATTCATCTAATAGAAATAGTTTTAACGAACAGTTGTTTAAATTTAACGAATGCTCATAAAAACTAATTTATCTTTTAATTAACCGTGTTTAAGGATAATTATCGAGTTGACGATAATTAATAAAGTGAGTTATTATTTTAATGACTTTTTAAAAGAGACCAACTATTCTATTTTTAGTTAATAACGATACTTCTGTAAATCTTAAAGTTAAATATTCTTTCAATTAGAAATAATTAAAGCAATTACTTTTTTAAACGGAATCCATTTAAAGAAGCAATCAAGTTTTAATAAGAAGTTAGTTGAATTTTTGTAAAGGGTTCATAAAGGGATTTTATAATAAACCAATTTTTTTATAAACAAAGTTTATAAAAGAGATTATAAGTCAATGCTATGATTTTAAACAAGTGTTTACTTAATATTTGAATTAAGTAAAGCCGATTGAAATTGAAAAAATAAATTCAAAGTGCAAAGGTAAGTTGTTTAAATGGATTTTGTAAAGAATTTAGTAAATGGATTTGATGTAATAAATCCAAATTAAGTTTTATGATAAGATTCTATAGGGTTTCTGGGTACAAGATTTGATAAATGGACTTTTAAATCCAAGTTGTAAATAAATTGAATTAAAACAATTTAAAGCGAAAAGGTGTTTTTAGTAAGTATTCGCTTAATGAACCAATTAAGTAAAAGTGATTGAAAGTGGAAGAAGATATTAAAATATAAGATCCGGTTTATAAAACCAGATCTAAATGAAATAGCAAATGAGAATGGTGTGTTATTAAATGTAACACCCCGAAATTTTAACGACACTAAAAGAGGAAAAATTAAATAATAAAAACGGACTGCACCATTGCGTTCGTCTCAAAATTTTGGTCAAGATAGACATTTGGTTTGCATAAAACGGACACCGTATGAAGAAGTTATGAGGCTTTTAAGTTTGTATACGCATAGAAGATATATATATATATATACACACACACATATGAGTCAGAATTTTATCCAAAACCGTTCGAATTTGAAATAGAAAAAGTGGCAGCAGTTTTCCCACTCTATGGGTTCGACCCCCCTAGAGGGGCGTCGACACCGGCGTCGACCCCCCTTAAGGGGTGTCAACACCGGGGTCAACCCACCTACAGGGGTGTCGACATCCTTAGGGCTTACGTGACAGTCGGTTTCAGAGGGTATGGCAGCTATATATACGTGGTCATTTCTCTTGTTTTCTCCATTGATAATTCATGGTGGCCAAACTCTGCCGGTGTCTGAACTGATCTGGAACCGTTATCTTCTTCAACTAAAGAAAATCAAATTTAGAGATTCAAGATCCATTCTCCTTCTATTTTCTAATCCAAACTCTATGAGTCCCTAGTTGCTTTTAGATTTGAATGTTTAAAAGTAAATATGATACGACTATGACTTGGATTTGTTCATATGCCTAGATTATATCAGATCCATTGTAAATTGTGATTATATGACATTCTGAATTGGTTAGGATTTGGATCTAAATCTCTATCCTATTGGATCTATTGTAACCTTTGTAACATCCTATGATGTGGATCTTGACCTTATTTGTATTAGATCTAGTTTTAACTATTGATCTAAATCTCTATCTTGTTGGATCTATTATAACATTTTGTGATGTGGATCTTAAACCTTAATTGTGTAGATCTACTTTTAAACTATTGGATATAAATTGTGTGGACATTTAGTTTGTTAATCAGATCTAGTTTATCATGTTGTGCCTATTATGTTAGATCTGAATAGTTGGACATCTAAATGGTTAATTCAGATCTTATTATGCCCACTATGACATCATAGTTATGTTAGAACTAGTAATTGCTACATGTTCATCAGATTTATGCTCATATGTCCACCTTATCACCATGCTAGTTTATGTTTATGCCAAGTTATGTTAAAACAACCACTTTTTTCATATTCCTATTATTTTTCCCTTTATCGTTCTGACTAGGCTATTATCTAGCCTAGGTATGTCACCAATTTTGTGAGTGCGCTAGTTAGGGAACAGGGGAAAAAGGGTTAATGTTGGCATAATTTGAATATGAACATCATTGCACATATAATTCAAATTATTGGGAAAAATGTGCGTTAACACCTATAAAGGCATAGGTTTAATTAATTGTTTAATTAATAAAGAATGCCTAGGACTACAATTAGAAATTGTAACTGCACTTATGGCACGAGGTTAGGTTGCATTAGTGGTGTAAATCTACCTGTACCCGACCGACATATCCAACAACCACTAATGTTGAACCTAATGTGAGAGGTCTAAGTGCGCAAATACGAGTCGGGCTATGACACGAGGTTTGGCCTATCTTGTGGGAGAAGTATGCCCGGACCCGACCGGCATATCCAGCATCCACAAGTTGTAGGCCTAATGTGGGAGGTCTAGCCCATTATAAACCATAAATGGACATGGTAATAAATTGGATTACTTAACCAAATCTAATCCATAGGGATTGTATGATTGTGGACTAAAGTTAGGGTTAAGTAAAATTGGTTGGACAGTGGATGAGTTAAGAAAATATGAGGGGGTGGGTAATATTTACATATAGGCCCACAAATTTAACCCGATAAGGTTATTAATTAAAGACACCAAGTGGTATACATGACCGGGGAGAATAATAAAGTTATGTAGTTAAAGACACCTTTTAGGTAAGCATAACTTGTAGAAAGATTGGGGTTATATAATTAAAGACACCTTTAGGGTAAGTATAACCTGTGGAAAACCTAGTGGGGGATACAAGAAAAAGGGGAGAGCTTGTATCATATTGTATGGACCCGTCTCATCCAGTAACCTGGAGTAGGTACCAAGACATGAACTCCGTACTTGGTCGGAGAAGAGGCATGCTTACTGGACTGATTGTAAGAGATCCAAACGTGGAGGCGGTGTTGGCGGCGCAAACAGACCAGCCATGTGCTTGCATGAGCCGAGCCGAAGGGGATAGGACGACAGTGACACCTGTAGATATGGGGTTGTGCATATCAGTGAGGGGTTACCACTCTAGGACGTGATACATCCTACTATGGGGCCGGCACAGAGTATCTACGGAGTAGGGAGCCAATCGATTAAGGTAGTAGTTAGGGTACATTCGGAAGTATGCCTAAGTCTGCCACCTTGAAGTGTAAGGGATCATCTCATTCTAGTTATACTAGTGATAGTGCAGATTAATCATTAGAGAAGCGTATACACCTTATCCTGTCTACCTTGTCACACTTGCCATTTATGTAGTGATCTCTCTTATCCACTTTATATGCCTGTCATGCTGCTTTTCTTTATTTACTTGCTAAAAGTAACTAGACTCGCCAACTTTATTCCTGACCCTTTTGTTTCCTCTTCTTCCCCCCCCCCCCCCCCCCCCGCCCGGTTCTCAGGGAGGAAACACTTAGGCTTAATCAGGACTCGGTTATCATCTTGCTAGAACTGCTTTTGAAGTATGGCTCAAGTTCTTATCTCTGCTATGGCTTTATCTCTTTTATTTGGGGAATTATGTTTTCTTTTAAGTATTCATGTACTCTAATGGTAAAAGATAGAAGTTATATTGTTGTAATGGTTTTTGTGACTTATGGTATTTTTGGACCACGATGTATGATTTGTGTTTGAAATAAAAATTAGGATTTCCATTGTTATCTTAATTATATCTAACTTGTAATATTGTGGGTCTGTTTACCTATAAGGCTTCATGAAACTTAATGCAGTCCCTTTGTGAGTGACATTAACAGACGTGGGGTGTCACACTTGGTATCAGAGCTGAAGGTTACTAGAGTTGATAAAGTTTTTGAAAATTATTTTCAAAAAGGTATTAAAAGAAAGCATTTTCAAAAAGAAAAGTCTATTTTGAAAGACATTCCCCAAGAAGCCATATGTAATATCCTTCGGTCCTTTGTCTAAATCTCTTCCCTTTTTCTTTTCAGCATGTCTGGGGAACCAAACATTCCTAATATCTCGATGGGCGTTACAATACCCGGATGGTTTCGTAGGTATCTGGAAGCCACGACACATGCCGAGGGCCAAGGAAACGTTCCTCCCGCAACTGCACCAGTCATTCCTCCTCCTTCCCCTCTAAGAGCAGATAATTTCTCTAAGATCTGCAAAGACTTCTGTGCTATGGGAGGGAAGCCAGTCCATGGGAACGAGACATTCGTAGAAGCGCGGAATTGGCTCAAGGAGACCGAGGACTTGCTCATAATCTCTGAAGTAGATGACAGAAGGAAGGTTCATTTAGCCGCCGGGCTACTGAAAGATGAAGCCTCATTTTGGTGAGAAGTTACCATGCTGGACGTCCGACGGAAACTTGGGGGGATTTTAGACAAAGATTTGAAATGAAATTTCTTTCCCAAGCCAAGGAAAGCATGCAGATGGAGAGGTTCGTGGCACTTAGACAAGGGAACTTGACGGTGAAAGAATATATGAATAAATTCAACCTGCTAGCAAGGTTCGGGTTAGAATTGGTGGATACTCTGCACAAGAAGGTGTTGCGGTTTGCTAGAAGGCTAAATGAACCCCTTCATGGGTTAGCCATGTCCCATATTCCAATGGGAGCCACTTTTGAAAAGCTTGTCGATATGGCCATAATGCATGAGGAAGATAAGGGAGTAAAGAAGGAAGTAAAGGCTAAGGAAACATCGCAAAATAAGAAGGTGTGACCCAAGAAGGGGTAACAGCAACAACAACAACAACAAAAGAAAGGTGGAAGAATGATAAGGGCAAGGATAAGAGAAAATTTCACAATTATGGGAAAGAGGGTCACTTGGTCAAAGACTGTAAGCGAAGGAAGAACTTTTGCTACAATTGTGGAGAGGTTGGACACTTTGCCAGGGAGTGCCCAAAGAAATAGGGATCACAGGGACAAGGTCAAAGGGCATGAACTTCTGGAGGGAAGGTGCATGCTCTAGCGATCAGTGCTCCTGATAGAGGTAGAAAAATTTCTGTGGAAGGTTTAATTTCTCTTTCAAATCACCCAATTAGAACACTTTTTGATTCTGGCGCTTCACATTCATTTATATCTAGTTCTGTGGTTGAATCTATGCACTTAATTACTAGTATGGTAGTGGATCTCGTAGTTATCTCAAACCCTATTGGTGGTTCGACTCATTTATCTACGATTTGTCGGGGTTTGAGGATATCTGTGTTAGGCGTCGAGTTTGAGTGCGACGCGTATGTGCTCGGGTTTATGGGCTATAGGTTGATTCTAGAAATGGGTTGTCTTACCGCATATGGTGCCATTTTAGATTGTGAGAGGAGGGTCATTAGGCTTCTGACTTGTCATGGGAGGACCCTCGAGATTTCCTGTGACCCACAAGGGTCGGTTATGCTTAGTTTCCTAGAGTCTCTTAATGCTTCTATCGATGACTTTCAATCTGTTCCAGTAGTCCAAGATTATTCTGATGTTTTTGATGAGGTACGGGGTTTATCGCCGAGGTGCGAGATCGACTTTTGTATATTTTTGGTGGACAATGCAAATCCAGTTGCATTACCAGTGTTCCATATGGCTCCAAGGGAAAGGAGGAACTGAGTAAGCAAGTAGGGAAGCTACTTGAGAAATGATTTATCAGACGAAGCATATCTGAATGGGATGCTCCAGTTGTATTCGCAACTAAGGCGGATAGTTCGCTTCGTTTGTGTGTTGACTATAGAGAGTTGAAATAAACTCACCAAGAAGAATAGTTACCCGCTCTCGAGGATTGATGATTTATTTGATCAGCTTGTTGATGCCTCGGTATTTTCCCAGTTAGACTTGGCCACGGGGTTTCATCAGTTGAGGGTGGTTGAGGACAACCTAGATAAGACTGCTTTTATGACTCCAGGTGGTTTCATTGAATGACTAATTATGACTTTTGGGCTGACGAATGCACCTGCCTATTTTTTTGATCTGATGAGTAGGGTGTTTCGGGAGTACCTAAATAAATTTGTCGCGGTCTTTGTTGACAATATTTTGATCTTCTCCAAAGGAGTAGTAGAACATGCCCAACATGTGAGAGAAGTCTTGAAAACTCTCCGTGTGCATCAGCTTAAGGCGAAATTCTCCAAATGCCATCTTTGGAGAAAAGAGGTGAGATTATAAGGGCATGTGGTCTCTAAAGAAGGGATAGCTATAGATCCCGCAAAGGTGGTTGCTGTGCAAGATTGGCAAATTCCTGAAAATGCAACCGAGGTCAGAAACTTTCTTGGGTTGGCAGGTTACTATAGGAAGTTCATTAAGGACTTTGCAACTCACCAGAATGACAAAGAAGAATTTGGCGTTTTCATAGGATATAGATTGTGATGTTGCTTTCCAACGGCTGAAGAGGGCTCTGACAACAGCCCCAGTCTTGACCTTTCCCGATGGGAGTGAAGTGTTTACCGTTTACACTGATGCGTGTGGTATAGGGCTTGGTGCGGTTCTGATGCAAGAAGGGAAAGTGGTGTGTTATGGGGGTAGACAGTTGAGAGTTCATGAGAATAACTACCCCACCCATGATCTAGATCTAGCTGCCATAGTATTCGTGCTTAAAACATAGCTCCATTATTTACTTGGAGACAAGTTCGAGTTATACACCGATCATAAATCTCTCAAGTATCTATTCTCGCAAAAGGATATCAATTTAAGGCAACAACGGTGGATGGAGTTCATAGCTTCTTATGATTTTGAGATTGCTTATACTCCTGGCAAGGGTAATGTGGTGGCAGACGCACTAAGTAGGAAGGGGATGTCCTTGAGTCCTCTGTTTGTGGAGAGGAAGAGCTTAGAGTTCATATCAGCTTTTGATTTTAGACCTTCCATCGAGATTTTGCCTGATTTGTTTACATCCTTGGAGGTACGACCAACTCTTATGGATCAGATAGGAACTTTGCAGCAAGCTGACCCACATATTTTAGACATCATGGAAAAGCTCAGAAAAGGGGACACTTCTAGTCACCTCAGTAGATATGCCATAGATGAAAAGGGGTGGTTGCGACGAGATGGAAGGCTTTGTGTTCCTCAAACTGGAAGCATGATAAAGGCAGTCCTAGAAGAAGCCCACCATTCTAAGATGACTATTCATCCAAGTGGTGATAAGATGTAAAGAGACATGAATAAGGTTTTCTTTTAGGCCGGGACAAAGAAAGATGTAGCCGAATTTGTTTCCCAATGTCTAATTTGCCAGCAAGTTAAAGCTGAGCAAAAGAAGCCCGGTGGTTTGCTTCATCCTTTGGAGGTTCCTCAGTGGAAATGGGAGATCGTCTCTATGGATTTCATAGATGGTTTGCCTAGATCGAAGAAAGGCAACACCGGTATTTGGGTAGTAGTGGACAGATTGACTAAAAGCGCTCACTTTATTCCGGTTAAGAGTAAGAGGACGGCATCAAGGTCGGCAACAATTCATGTTCGGGAGATAGTTCATTTTCATGGAGTGCCTTCCAGCATCGTAAGCACTCGTGACCGCATCTTCACCAGTGAATTTTGGAGGAGCTTGCAAGAAGCATTAGGTACACAGTTGTGTTTGATCACCGCTTATGATCCTCAGACCGATGGGCAGACGGAGAGGGTGAACAGAATTTTAGAGGATCTTTTGAGCCTGTGTATCCTAGATTTCGGCGGGACTTGGGAAGAGCACCTTCCTTTAGTAGAGTTTGCCTATAACAACAGCTATCAATCCAATGTCGGCATGGCACCCTTCGGAGCATTGTATGGACGACCTTGTAGATCACCAACTTGTTGGTGGGAATCTACAGAAAGATTATTACTTGGACCAGACATGGTTAGAGAAACATCCGAAATGATTGACCTTATTTGACGGCGGATGAAGATGGCTCAAGATAGGCAGAAGTCCTATGTAGACAAGAGAATGACTGACATCGAATTTGATGTGGGAGACTTAGTTTTCATCAAAGTATCATCTTTGAGGAATGTAGTTCGCTTCGGATCAGTAGGGAAGTTGGCACCTAGGTTTGTGGGACCATTTTCCATAACCGAGAGGATTGGCCAAATGGCCTATAGAGTAAAGCTCCTAGAAAATCTATCTGGCATTCATGATGTTTTCCATGTTTCTCATCTACGGAAGTGCCTACATGACACCGCAGAAGTAGTTGAGCCGAGTACATTGGAAGAAGTAGAAGTGGAATGGGAGGCGACAGTCAGGCGAGTTCCTTCCCGTATTCTTGGATCAGAAGTTAAGAAGCTATGCAATAAAGAGATCAAGTTGCTAAAGGTTCAATGGGGAGATAACCCAGAGGATGCGACTTGGGAGATCGAAGCCAAGATTCGTGCTTCATACCCTTTTTTGCCGAGGGTACGTTCTTAACTCCTTTTCCTAAGTTTTATCTGTGCTTGTTTCTATCAATTGAATATATCTTATCCATAGTATTTTCGATCTTTAGATAGGAATCCTATGGATGTAAACATGTATTTGAGACATGTTATGTTTGATGGATGCAAGTGGATGCAAGTGTTTGCTAATGGCTGCCTGTGGATGCATATACACACACATTAGGCACTAGATTAGCTCAATCACTCTCATACTGCAAATGGATGTGTGGCCATTTTCTTTTCTTTTATGGATGAAAATGAATGTATCAGCATTTGGGTGCTGCATTTGGATGAATGAGTGTGCACACATATAGAACTCACATGTTATAATAGGATTAGTTGCATATATATTGGATTCATGGCACTAACATATATTGCATTAAGGAGGTCAACTGAATCAATAGACCGCCTGATCTTTCGCATTAGTGTTGGGACATATACACACACCCTTGCATATATTCATATAAGCATTAGAAGTCTTTAAGGACAATGGATTCCAGTGATTGATGAATGAGTAGATGAATTCTTCTCAACTTAGATATTTCAGGGACGAAATCCTTTGAGTAGGAGAGAATGTAACATCTCGAAATTTTAACGACACTAAAAGAGGATGAATTAAATAATAAAAACGGATTGCACCATTGCGTCCGTCTCAAAATTCTGGTCAAGATAGACATTTGGTTCGCGTAAAACGGACACTGTATGAAGATGTTATGAGGGTTTTAAGTTTGTATACGCATAGAAGATATATATATACACACATATGAGTTAGAATTTTATCCAAAATCACTCGAATTTAAAAAAGAAAAATTGGCGGTAGTTTTCCCGCTCTAGGGGGTCGACCCCCTAGAGGGGTGTCGACACTGGGGTCGACCCCCCTACAGGGTTATCGACATCCCTAGGGCCGATGTGGCAGTCGGTTTCAGAGGGTCTGACAGCTATATATATGTGGCCATTTCGCTTGTTTTCTCCATTGAGAATTCATGGTGGCCAAACTTTGCCGGTGTCTGAACTGATCTGGAACCGTTATCTTCTTCAACTAAAGCAAATCAAATTTAGAGATTCAAGATCCATTCTCCTTCTATTTTCTAATCTAAACTCTGTGAGTCCCTAGTTGCTTTTAGATTTAAATATTTAAAAGTAAATATGACGCGACTATGACATGGATTTGTTCATATGCTTAGATATATCAGATCCATTGTAAATTGTGATTATATGACATTCTGAATTGGTTAGGATTTGGATCTAAATCTCTATCCTGTTGGATCTATTGCAACCTTTGTAACATCCTATGATGTGGATCTTGACCTTATTTGTATTAGATCTAGTTTTAACTATTGATCTAAATCTCTATCTTGTTGGATCTATTGTAACATTCTATGATGTGGATCTTAAACCTTAATTGTGTAGATCTAATGTTGATTTTAACTTCCACAATTTGGTTATTACGACTCAGATAAAATTTTGGCCTTGCTTATTGTATTATGATAGAATGCTACTATGGCAAGTGATTCCAGATTTTTTTTCATGGCATGCAGTTTATTCTTAACATTACCATTATTTTTGACTTTGTGCTGCATTGAGATGAATGGGTATTTATTGATTTGCAGTGGTGAACCATGCCCTTCAATATATTGTTCTCCTGTTGCTGGAATGGATGATATAGTAGGAAATCAGGTCATGTAAGCTAATCGTCTTATTTCTGGCGTAGATTTTGAATTATGGACAATTTTTCTAATCAATTTGTATGTTTTGCAGATGTTCAATATACCAACTTCCGAACAAACATAAACACATTCCTAGGCCACCTGCAAGAGTTGAATTTCCTAAAAAGGTACACGGTGATCTAAAATTATTACTATTAGCAATTAAGTTAGAAATCATTTGATTACATTTTCTTCTGTGCTATAGCCTATTTTTGTTTGGACAAGAAATTGACACAAATACCCCTGTAGCAAATAAAAATTATGAAAGAAAAAAGATTAAAAGGGAGAAGATCACATAATGTTTATAGTGGCCCGGCAAATACTATGGCCTACGTTTATTTAATCGTTTTCTATTGATAGTATGTTGCTCGTATGAAGTATATTTTACAACTCGGTTGCTTACAGATCGGGTATGAGTTATACAATTTGTATTCCAAAATTGAACTACTTAACCCGTCATAATGTAGTATGAAAAGGATCATCTTTGAAGTGCATTTCTCCTATATTTATAAAGGAGCACCACCATCAAAATTGTCTCAAAACTCTCAACCACATTTTTCACGTCGTGTACAAAGCTCCTGTAAAAGATCGTGCCCCACTTCATTTGGATCTCAACTCTGCACCATGTTGACTTCGTGTTTTCTTCCTTGTTTTGATTTTAGCTGTCTTGCTTTTCACTCTTTAACCAGAGTTTGGTTATTTGTCGTAGTCTTCAACTTGTGTCCAAGCCAAGATTGTAACAACCTGAGAATTCGGGCAGCAAATATTTAAATATCAAGGTTATTTAAATATTTAATCTTGGATTTAATGGTTTTATAACCTTGATTAAATCCCTTTATAAATAATAATTAAAGAGAAGAAAATAAGTTGTTAAGTTTTTGTTTACAAAGGTAAGTAGTTCAAAGAAAAATCGATAATGTGACCGAAAACAGCTTTATCGATAAACGAGGTTTTGCTTATTAAAAGTTGTTGGAATATCATGTGCATGTAATAACGTTAGAAGAACAAATATATGTGATTGTACATATCATAGAAGTAACATACAAATATGTGTACATATTCTAGAAAATGAAAATTGGCTTAACATGATAGGGACACGTGTCACCAAAAGAATGGAACATATGTCTTGTAAGTAAATAATGTAATGACGCATAACCATATTAGGTGTCCATGTGTAGAAACATCTTAAGATACCTAAGTAGGCATGTGTCATCATCTTATGGTTTGCATGAATGATGAAGGACAAGTGTCCAAAAACTAAATTACCAAACTAGCCTTGATAATTTCTATATAAAGGGTGTAAGGGTTCATTTCATATCAAGCATTCAAAAAACATAAAAAACAAGATTAGAAAAGAAAGAGAGGTTTGGGAGAAGCCTAGAGGATAAATACAAGATCAAAGCACAAGTATAAGGTAAGAAAAACGATTTAAGTTCATATATTCATTTCATATTTTGAAGAAAAGTTGTGAAAGTTACGAAGAAACGATAGAACCCGAAACACTGAAAATGAGGTTTGGTATTTTGGGCATAACTTTCGCAATTCTTAATGAAATTTCTAATTCTCTATCAATTTGGAAAGCTAATTCATAGGGCTACAACTTTGTCTTCGGCCACCTTTTCTAATTCGGCCGTTTTCATACTCGAAAATTGGATGCAAAGTGAGGTAAAAATCAGCCCGAAAATAACATGTTAAAAATGCCTCATGATGTTTGATTTTACATATCAAATTGATAAATGATTTTGAGGTTTTCTTTTGATGATAATTAAGTAGACTAAGAGAGCTTCTTACTATAGAAAAATTGGAGTCAAAATCTATTTTTATCACAGAGAAACAGCGTGAAACATTTTGCCCAAAAACAGGCTAAAATCTGATTTTTCGGAACTTTTTAATAGCACTCAGAAACACTATCTTTTCTATTAATGAAGCACGGAACCGAGCCAGAACCTTTCTATAGCACCCAGAAACGCTATAGTAGCTGATTTTAGTCTAGAATCATTATGAACCATCCAGAACTTGTCATAGCACTTCTGAAAGCGTTGTCTTTTCTCTGAGTTGACTACGAAGTATTTTAAACGAGTAGAACTTTTCATAACATGACTAAAATGCTGTTATAGATGTTTTGAGTATAAATTCATGATATACGAGTGTAAACGAAGTATGAAGAGTATTTAAAAGAGGTATGGAAACTGTTTAAATGAGATATGATTAGTGTTTCAATGAGGTATGAATAGTGTGTAAACGAGGTATGAATATTGTTCAATCGATGAATGAATAGTATGTGATTAAACGAGGCATGATTTGTGTTTTTGAGGTAATGAATGGTATTGAACTTAACTATTTCAGTTCAATCTTTATCTTTTCAAACATATATTAGAGAGATATAAAGGTGTTTTGAGATTGTTTATAAAGGAGTTTGTTTTGCACAAAGAAATGGATTAGTATTTAAAATAAAAGATGTTATCATTTGAAAGGAAGTTCTATAAGAGATATGTAGATATTTTTCAAAATAAAAGACTGGAACGTTCTAGGATGACAGAGAGGATAATGTCTAGGCTTGGGTTTGGAAAATATAGTTTCCTGCTCTCCCTGACTATCCCTAACTGATCCGACGAATGGGATGGTTAATTCAAAATTATTTGAAAAGTAATTTAAGATTACTTTTGAAAATCTCTACATGATACAAAGAGTATTTTGAAAGTAAACAATGATGTTGATTTTAAATGTTTTGTGTAAAGAAGAACTACGTTGGCTTGATCCTATATCTAATACCCAATTAGATAAAGGTATGTAGGCAGTCACAAGGGGTAGTGACGCAGCTGCTTTATTAATAAAAAATATTTTTTTTGTTGATATTACAAAATAGAGCTATCATAAAATGGCAATTCGCGTATTTGAGTTATAAACTTTAAACGTTTATAACTTTTGGAATTTAAATCGGATTTTCACCAAACAAAGAGCGTTTTATTTATATTCACGAAAGCTTTCAAATGAGTGTAAGAAGATTTTAATTTCGGGGTATAATTTTCAAGTTATGTTTCCAACTATTTTGGAAAAGAACGCTATAGGTGCAATTATCGACCGTAACCATAAATAGTTATTTTTAATGTTTTAAAAATATGGAAAAATATTGTAAAATTATTATAAATATTGTAAGAGTGGATTGAATTGGATTGGTGCATTTTTCATGTTTATTATTTAAGTCATGCTAATGTGTTTATCAAGTGTGCAGGAATGAATATCGATGCCCATCTTATTAGAGTTGCACAATGGTAGATTTACAGTAATTGTGTTTAATTTAAGCACAAACCATTAATTAGATAAGAGGCATTTATTTATAAAAAAAAATTATGTAAAGCAATTATTGATATTGTATGCTTATCAAATAAATGGCAACTATCATTGTTTGTTGTTTTTGGAACGCACGGGGTTTTCGGCAATGTTGACTGGTCGGAAATCCTGGGGCGTTACAAAGATGGCCAAGTTGTGATTTCGATTCCAATTTTGGCTATCTTTTTGTAATTCTTTGTTTTGTCATCTCCTGATGTTTCCCAACTTGCATATCTATTTCTTTATTATTCCTTAGTCCAGTTCTATCATTCCACTTTGTTTAATGACCTTGGAGAATTAGCCAATGATAATTTTATGTGTATTACCCTTGGATGTTTATCGGCTGCTAGAATTTCTCTAAATCTCTGTGTTGTATTCTTTGGTTATTTTTTTTAAGATGTCAGATGGTTAAATCAGAAGATCTTCCAGCAAGACAGAGAAATTCATCTCCTGTTAATATCAGGCACAATGGGCTAGTGAATCGTCCATGGAGCGAAGAAGATCCAACCATGAAGAAAACGTGAGCAGATGTGAGTTGCAATATAAATCAGCTTAGATCCGAAATGGAAAACTCGATCTAGCACTTAACTGGCGATTAAGGTAGCCTCTGTAAATTATAACAACAATATCTCGCTTAAATAGCCCTGTTTTAACTTGTGATGGCATTGTCATGTTATTGAACATACGATTATTACGTTCACCCCGAATATGCCATATTGTTGCATGTAAACACACATTGCGTAAAGATTGTGAACCAATTTATTCACATTTTGGTTGCTGGGAATAAGTAGTTGTATTTGTAGAAAACGGGTCAAAGTGGGAACAACTGAAACATAGTGAGAGCCAAACATTTTTAGAATAAACACAGTCGAAAAGGAGATAATCTTTGGTTCATTTGTCGTATTACAGAGAATACATGTGAAAGAATTATTATTGTTCCAATGGATAATTAATTGCATATAGAAACTGCCTCTATCAGTTAATAGTTCAAATTCATTGAATACATGATTTGGATAACAATATATCAAAAATCAGGTGTCCCTCTAAGGTCAAAGCATCTAAAACTGGTGCCATGTCAACTATATCATAAATCGTTTATATAGTGAATTCATTGTTTTTTTAGTTCCTACATACGTATGTATTATGGTTCAGAAGTTTTTACAGTAACTGATATGCAGGTTAAGGATACACATTCCAGGGAAGTGCCTATTCAAAGGCCAGCAGATTGAATTACAAGACCATTTGTGTACAATATGATGATAGTTTCAGCTACAATGTTTGCTTTCTGGTTTGTTTTGCTTTAACATGTTTGCATATATTTTTGAAACTGAGTTCGGTTTTAAATCTGAGTTCAGTAACTCAGTTGGCAGCTGAGTTGAGCAACTCAGTTTTGCAAACTGAGTTTGCAACTCAGTTTTGTAGCTGATTTGCAAACTCACTCAGTCTTATAGCTGATTTGTAAACTCACTCAGTCTTGTAGTTGCATAACTCAGAGTCGTGCAACGCAACTCAGAATCGCGCAACTCAGTCGCCGACTGAGTCGTGCAACTCAGTCGCCAAACTGTGTTTGCCGCAACTCAGTTTTCCAACTGAGTTTGCCGCAACTCAGTTTTCCAACTGAGTTTACAACGCAATTTGAATTTGAATGTTAAAGTAGAGAATTGTTTCTTTGAGCATTGATGTCTTGGATTTAACTGATAATTTCAATGACATGAATGCATGTAGGTACTTCTAGAAGAAGTGGAAGAAAATGGTAGTTGTGGTAATGATGGAGTAGAACATCCTGAATTTTTAAATGGAGGCTTCGTTGTACGACATGAGTTTCGTATTCAGTATTTGTAGAATTTCATTAATGTATTGAATTTAGCGACTTGATTATGTATTGAATTTAGCAACTTAATTATGTGTTGTATTTGTCTGTTGTTAACTGATATTCTATGTCATTACTTGATTATGAATGTTGTTTATTGATATTCATCGAGTTATACTTTTTGCGTTGAGAATAATATTAGTTTTAGAATCATATTAAATATTTTCTATATTATAATCATGTTAGCTATTAATTGTTATTTTGTCAATTATAATCGACTATTAATGTTATTAATTGATTATTCACAAGAAAATCTACCAACACTTATAAGCGTTGGCAAAGAAAATCTACCAACACTTATAAGTGTTGGCAAAGAAAATCTACCAACGCTTATAAGCGTTGCAAAAGAAGATATACCAATGCTTATAAGCGTTGGAAATAAATTGTCACGCCCTCTTAGCAACACTAACAAGTGTTGCTAAAATTGTTTGCGATGGTTATACTCGTTGACAGCCACATGTTCTGGTGTAGTGCACAATCTTTCCAGAGGTAAACTTGATTTCCACATTGCCAATCCCTGCAATTTTAGTGGTGTGAGAATCTCCCAACAACATTTTCTAATCGTCAGCAGCCGTGTATGTAGTGAACATATCACGATCATAGTAGACATGGGGAGAAGCACCAGTGTCTACCCACCAACCCTCCGATCCACCAATAAGGTGAATCTCGGTAATCATAGCCATAAGTGGCTCCTTAGTCAGGTTAGCCTGCGGTGCAGAGCTTGGCCTGTTCCGACACTTTCGTGTCATATGACCCAGTTTTCCACAGTTGTAACATAGAAACAACTATCCAAAATCATTCTTTTGGGCTGGTTTCTGCTGTCCATTTGAGTTTCCTTGCGGATTCTCTTTCTGTTTGTTGCGCCTGTTCTGATTCTTAAATGATTTCTGGTTTGGTTTCAGAACATTGGGTTTGGTCTTCTTATTGTTGTTGTTATTGACAATTAGCACCTCTTCTTTCTGGTCCTGCTTGCATGCCTCCTCCTCAATATGGAGGGGCGTGATCAAGCTCTCTAAGGAAAATTCCTCAATCTTATGCCGTAAGAGGAAAATTGCTTAGTCTTATGTCGTAAGACATTCTTAAAATCTTACCATCCTGGGGGTAATTTGTCAATGATAACAACAACTTGAAATTGTTCGTCCAACGCCATACCTTCGGAGATGACCTCATGAGCTATTTTTTAAAGCTCATGAGACTACATCTCTACTGACCTATCGTCTGTCATCTAGTATTTGAGGTAGCAGCTGACGGCATCTCTACTGACCTGTTGTCTATCATTTGGTATTTGAGGTAGCGGCTGACTGCATACTTCTTTGCCCCTGCCCCCTCTGTATCATACTTCTTCTTCAGTGCTTCTTGGATCTCCTTTGACGTCTTTTCATCTGAGTTGTAGTAGTCATGCATTTCAACGCTCAGTCCATTCAAAATAAAATTCTTGCATAGATAATCATGTTCAGTCCAGGTCTGCAATAGCTTCGATTGTTCAGTCCAGGAAGCCATCTGTGCTTCATCAATTTCGTCAAGTTTGTTTGGTAGCTGCGGTTTGTCAGTAGTTAGCACAACCACGACCTTTCTAATTGTCAGGTAGAACTCCATCTTCTGATGCCATTGCTTGAAATGCAAGCCTTTGAATTTGAACGGAGCAGCAGTCACGAGCGGGATCTGGAAGGCAGAGGGTGGAGCAGCATCTTCTAGGGCTGAGGTCGAAGCACTGGTTTCAGTTCGTCTTTAAATTATTGAAAACAATGGCTAAGTCGCATACTTTGTCGCTTTCTTGAAACCAATTCGGTGACCTAGCCGGTGGTGCAAACCAGTTCATACTTGTCACCGCCGCCTGTGGGATAAAACAGCCTTCGCAGAAAAATAACTGATTTGCTTGCACAATAAATCATTGCAGATTTGCACTTTCAAACAAAAAATACTGCTTAGGTTTTTTATTTTCATGGAAGAAATTTTAATGGCGGCCGAAGAAGAGAATGTTGCTCAGTACTGAATTCTAGTCTAAAAATGAATTGTTATAGACAAAAAAATAAATTGTCGAATAGTTTACTGGGTAGTGGGAGAGAGTCTAATTAAAAGAAACAGTTCGAAAAATGCAATGTTTTACGGTCCAAAAATGTAAGTGCCTACACCACCAGTCGAAGGCCCAAAGCCTGAACTCGAGCCGGGCCGGGTCGGTCGCGCGCGTGTGTGGTGGTCATGCATGACCTCTTTCCTCACAACAAAGCATGTATTGGGAGCCCAAGGCCCCAACATAGCTTCTAAGAAACAAATATAAATACTTTGATTCTTTCATATAGTCACATCATGTGGGACTATTCACATATAGGGGCCATTTAATCACTTACTCAGTTTTTAATAATTCATCTTTTTTGTTTATAAAACACTTTCCAACACAATCATATATGACAATCAAGTAAGAAATATTTTGATGTACTATTTACAAGGTTGAAGTGATAATCATTTTCAACTCGAAGACATCAACCTTAGAAATCAATTTACAAGTAAAAAAATATTTGGACGTTATTTAAGTTCTAATCGGAAACATATGACATAAATTCTTTTCGAAATAGCTTTATAAATTACAAACAACAAATAGTTGCTTCCATCTTATTCATTCTGAAGTTTTATTGAAGAAACAATGTAGTTCTAGTGGTTTTAAAAGGGTTATGTCCATCTTTTCCTTCTTTTCCCCATATACATCTTCATTAAATACATTTTGTTGATGAGCCAACATATTTCTAATGATACTTAATTTTTCGTTATGGCAGAGAGAATCAATTTATTCCAATAGACAGATCACATGGGGATAATTATTCTTAAACCCAAGTATTATCAATGTTACCTCCAATCACCAATTCTATTTTCAGTGTTTATACTCGATACTAATTGCACTAAACATGCATCGTCTTTTAGGAGAAACATGACTACACCATAGTTGCAGCTTATTTTTTATGTGTTAAAATACCTATAGAGTAAATTAGGCTTTAGGATCCCGACATGGGTAAATTCATTCAATTCACTTTATTGTACACCTAAGACAGAAAAGCCATAATGCAGTTTTAGTGTTTAATTTGGGAATATTTTTGAATATTCTTATGAATATTAGTATAAAACAGTGTTTCTCCATTACATTTAGTGTTTAATATTGGAATATTTTTGGATATGCTTATATTTCTTTATTTTCATAAAATAGTGTTTCATAATCACATTTCTTTATTTTCTGGTTTTATACAAATATTAGTATATAAATTATTTTATGTTGATCTAAACTTTTTTATTTATACTCTTAAATTTATTAATTACATGCGAAACGGATAAATATCTGATAATCGTTCGTATCCAAAAATCAAGCAGATACAGATGTTCGATATTCGAAAATTAAATGGATACGGAGATTCGATATCCGAAAATAATTTCAAATACGGATAAGACACTATCTGTATCCGAAAGCATCCATTGACAGCTCTATAGTTTCACCAGTGTCGGCAACAATTTGAAAACTGCAAGGAAATTATCTCACCAAGCTTCATTATTAATTTGTCCATTTTCAAACAAAACATAAGTGATTCAAATCTCTCTTAATCTTTTTTCTTTTTATAAGTGTAGATCAACATAAACACCCAGCATTTTTTCTTTTCATAAGTGCTGCAAAGTTTCTTATCAGGAACAATAGAAAAGTCAAATTGCCATGTGAATATATTACGATGTACGAGGAATTCAATCCATTTGTATGAGCTATTTCAGAATTTGTAACAACGACCAGCTGTAGGGTCAGTTCATAGCCAATTTTTGGCACGTTGGGGTTTGTGTTCGCGTCCGACGCGTCGGACGCCAACAAATTTTACTCCATCTAAACGGAATGCTTGATCGCTGCTGAAGATTGTCCAGTTGGCGCCCGACGCGTCGGACGTAAGCTCATTAAACTGTCTGATCCTACTTAGTAATAAAAGCATATATAGCTTAGTTAATAAATGCATATGGCTAGTTGGTGAGTGACCAGGGATCAAATCCCATCTTCAACCTAATATTTAGTGTGTTGTTGCACACTATTAATTAATGCTTTAATGTCATCTTTCAAAAAAAAAATTATAGACTGTTAATGCTTAATGTTGTTAATGTATTTGCATCGATTATATTATTTTTTAAAATGATAAAAACACATTCGCTAATTAGATTTAACGGTCCAATTAAAAATCAATATTCGCTAATTCAAAACAAACTAATAACTAATTAGCCCCCATTTAAAAATTAGTGTTTAATTAATTCAAAACAAACAAATTAACAACTAATTACCCCGCTCAGATACCATGCTCAAATACCCCGTTCGTAGCTAAAAACACGTTCGCCGTTCGCTACAGTACCACGCTCCAATACCCCGCTCAAATACCCCGTTTCCATTCGCCAACAATGCACCCATATTGTGTTGTTCAATCCCGATTCTAGTAATGAATCTATAATTGGCTTTTAGTCGTTTTTGGCGTGCTAGTTTTAAAATAGAATCAAATCTCCTTTTAGCTGATCCTCTTTTGCACATGACGTACTTGATGCTACAAATTTCATTGATACGTGGGCTAAAGTAGAGTCAAAACTGCTCATAAAATAAAATTTCAATATCATGTGATGATGGTTCATTTGTGCTAATTAATATGACAAAACGTATTGTATTGTGCATGTGTTATTTCAGTTCTTGTAGCATATAGGTAAGACATAAGAGTGTAATTTTGCTAGAAAGAAAATAAGTAATTGTTGATATTAAATGAACCAACAGGTGTATGGCCTTAAACAAAAAATAAGTTATTATTTTCTTGCATATGCAGGGCTTTTAAAACATATAAGGCTTATGGTGGCAAGTCAAGAGGAACTACCGTAAAATGGAAGAATTTAAGGTGATCTTTTTTAAACAAATGAAGAAATTTGTATGTTGTATAAATTCCTTTTAAACTAAATATTAAATTATCTCGTACTATTGCAATAGTGTCTTCTTCAATAATCTAGATCAATAAATTGTGTATGTTATGTGATGAAATATATGCATAAAAAAAAACAACGTCAAAGCAGTGATTTATATGAGGCACAATTTAGTTTTTTTCCATTGATATTTTATGTTAAATTATTATATGATTAATATTTCGAAACAATCTCTTAATTACAGTACTAAATACATGATGGTTTTTATAGTCGAAAGGAGATGAATGAGGTTCGTGGTAATTTAGCTATTTATATCGTCAGGGCCGGCCATGGGCATAGGCGACCAAGGTGGTCGCCTAGGGCCTCGGGTCTGGGCGGAGGAGGAGGAGGGAGGGGGGCCTCAAAGTTTTGGGTTTTGGGATATTTATATGTTATATTTCTTTGTTTGAATGTCAGCCTATGCTAGTCCAGTGGTAATGCATGCAAATCCTTGGTCTCTAACCAGAGTTCAATTCTTGTTGGGCTTAGTTTTGTATACTTTCTGTTGTTTTTGTGCCTGCAAATTTTATTTTATTTTGCCTAGGGCCCCCACATTCTCAGGGCCGACCCTGTATATCATGCATAAATGAATGTAGTCTTCCTAAACACTACAATATGGTGAGTTTAATAGTATATCAAAAGATGCAATTCTCTTAGTATAAGACATTAAGTATTTGCTTTCAAAATTGTTTGATAAGATATACTATCTGAAAATTGCATTTTTTTAACTGTATGCAGCAGTCATTGTTAGGACAATTGACATTTGTTTAATTTCATCCAAATTAGTCCTAAATTATTGTTTGATAAATTTAGCTTCATTTTACCAAAATCTCTATTTACTTAAAAAAAAGATACACCGTATAGAAGTTTTTGAATATACAAATACGAAACATACAAAGAACAGATAACAAAATGTGATAAAATCAATTATATTTTAAAATTGATTCTCTGTATTGAAACTTTTGAATATTAAATTATGAAATGTACATCTAACGCATTAATTTCTTGAGTTTCAGTGCCTCCGTTATTCATAGAGTTTATAAAAGAATGTTCCTTGGTGTCAAAGTTGAAGTTTATAAAAAAGATGAGCTGACTGTTGTAAGATCTTGAATATATTTTGATTGTTTTCATTGGAGGGACCTACGTCTTGGCTGGAGTTACATGCAAACTTGTATTGACTGTATATTGTCATTAGTTTCAAGTTATTTTTCAGTTTTATTTCGGTATTATATGTTCAATCTATATTTAGCATTTAATTCAATTTTAAAATGAATATAATATTACCTATAATAATTCTTTTGTTATGATATACACATTATATATATATATATATATATATATATATATAGAGAGAGAGAGAGAGAGAGAGAGAGGCAGGTTCAATGGCACCTCAAACAGTGGAGTACCTCTTTGGCCTCCCTCTTTTTCACCACACATTCTTCCTTTCTCTCCTTCCACTCATTCTCTCACCTTCCACTAACTTAAACTAATATAAATATGTGGTGGAATTCAGAGGAGCCAAAGGGGTGCTGCATTTTTGGGGTGCCACTGAACGCTTGCCATATATATATATATATATATATATCCTATTCTGGTATTTTACAAATTTAAAAGAAGTTTTTTACATAGGTTCTTACAAATGGTCAATGTGAAAAGCTTATATTTTGCATTCGTTTTAGTACCAATCGATGCAAAATAGAAACTTTTTTCAAATTCAAAACCATTTGTGCGTTGGGTGTTAATAACATTCAATGCCAAATATAGCTCTTTTGCATCGGTTGCCATTAATAATCGATGCAAGAAAATACTTTTTGCATCTGTTGTTAGTAGCAACCAATACAAAACTACGGAAAAAAAGTTAATCTAAAAACTCTTTTTTGCATTGGTCTTATCAACGATCGATGCAAAATACACATTTTTGCATTGGTTATTAAAACAACAGATGCGAAAAACCGTTTTTGCATCTGTTGTGCAACCGATGAAAAAATTTAGGGTATGTTGCATCGTCTGCATATGCATCGGTTGTTGAATGAATGTTACATGGGGTAAAAAAAACTGGTGGCAATGACATGTTTTGTAATAGTGATTTTGATGAGAACTTCCTATATGTAGATAAAGGCAAAAGAAAAAATTGGGTACTTGATTCAAGTGCATGTTTTCACATATGTAATCAAAAAGAAGTATTTATAAACTATGAAGAAGAAAGTGATAAGGTGGAATCTACTGGTGGTGGATGTTTGTATGTTAAAGGCATGAGTTAAGTTAATCTGAAGATGCATGATGGAATGAAGTTAACAGGAGTTAGACAGATTCAATAAACTAAGAAGAATTGTAACGTCCTGGATTTTAACTGACTTTGTTAAGTGATAAATTATTGATGATTAATTAAATTAATTAAAAATCAGAGATAATACATGATAAAATTATATTAACCTTTTACTTAAATCTAAGATTATGGGATAGGGAGGCTTTTAGTGCCATTGCTAGCATCGTAGGAACTCCACTAAAATTAGATGAGCATACTGCTCATGAAATAAGGCTTAACTTTGCGAGAATATGGGTGGAGATTATTGTTGAAATTGACTTACCTAATGAAACATTTATTAATATGTATTATGGGAAAACAATTATGCAACCTATAGAATACTAGTGGGTTACCCCGAGCTGTAGGATATGTAAATGCTTCTGTCATAATATAGAAATATGTGAAGCAACCAAGAATCATCAAACAAATTGGCCTCAAATGGAAAAAGAAGTGCTAAATGCTATAGGTAATAAAAACTCAGAAAGTGTTGAAAAAATGTATACTGGTGCTGAAAAGATTATCCTAAAGCATGAAGAAAAAATTCATTTATAATAAAAAAAAGGTAATACAAAGCATAAGAAATCCAGTCCAAATGATCAAGAAGTTAATACTGTTGGTCAAGAAACGTATGACCCAATTATGTCTCAACAAGAAATGTCTGAAAAACTGTAATTCAATTTCCTAAATGAGAGCCATAATTATTTCAAATCAATGAAGAATCTCTCAAAAAAGTAATAAAAAACACAATTAACTTTGAAGACAACAAAGCTTCAACTACAAAAGAAATGTAACTTGAAGATGATTAAGAAAATTCAAACGAGGAAATCTTAGATAGTTAAGACTTTAATGTCAGAAACGAAGATGAACATCTTGTTATTAAGGCAGTAAAAAAATCTCAAATTCTATTTCTTCAAAAAAAGCGAAAAAAACAAGAAGAGAAATAGAATTGAATCTATCAAGGAACTAAATTCCAATGATGAAGAGGGTACTTCCTCTGAAGACTTAAACATCAATGATGATGACTACAAAAATAAATATATTTCAGAAAATCCAAAGTGGAAATCTACAAAAAACAAAGTCACATGCAAGAAAAAAGGTAAAATCTGAGAAAGGAAGCAAATGGAAGTGCCTCCATGTGATATGTATCCTTTACTTACTATTTTTAATTAATAACGATCATTTCTTAGAGTGTTAGAGGTTTAAGCTCCATTGAAAGGCAACTAGACCTATCTAATCTAATTTTCTCTCATAGACCATACATAATTGGTTTATTAGAACATAAATTAAGTGATAAAAGTGTCTCAAATATGAAGTTAAAACTGCTGAAAAACTAGAAACATGTTAATAATAATTATATGGGAAGAAATGGAAAGAATCATTGCGGCATGGAATGCCAACATTTGGGAACTTGACAATTTTCTTATGGATTGTAAGTATATACATTGTAATTTCATAAACAAGGGTGGTTTTGAAATAGAAATTACCTTATGCTTCTAATTTCGAAAAGATTGACTTTTATTTCGGAACTTTATTGAATTACTTAATAAATGTATATCTAAATATTAGCTCATATCGGCTTATAATGTTGTCATGCATACATCTAATAGGAGGAGTAGCAGTAATATTCCTCTAAAAAAAATAGAATTTATCTCTAACTTTTTGTCGAAAACTGGACTAATTGAGCCGTATATTTCAAGGAACAAATATACTTGGAAAACTGGTGAATATAGAAATAATCACTATAAACTTGATAGAATCTTGTTAAATCAAAATTTTATTGACTCATTCCTTAATTTTAAATGCTGCACTTTAACTCAAGCTACCAATGATCACACTCCCTTGCTTTTATCTTTTTCTCACAATGATTCTTCCTTTTCAAAATCTCCTTTTATATTTACAAATGGTTGGGTGTATGATGAATATTGTGAATAATTAAAAGCCTTCATTTAAAATTCCATGGTACATCCCAATTTCAGTTCATACTTTTTCTTCGAAACACTAAAAACAACCTCAAAAGCTGGAATAAAAGTAAGAAGAAAAATAATATCAATATTTTAGGCATAAATGTTTGGAACTGCAAAAAAACATAAACATAGATAGCTCAGACTCTTTTCTCAGTAACATTTTTTTAATTTGTAAAGAAATTTAATCATTAAGCTTCATATTGAAGCTATCAATCTTAGGCAAAAAGCCAAGATTGAATGGATTACTTGTAGTACTTTTTCTTCAAAACACTAAAAACAACCTCAAAAGCTGGAATAAAAGTAGGAAGAAAAATAATATCAATATTTTAGGCAGAAATGTTTGGAAATGCAAAACAACATAAACATAGACAGCTCAGACTCTTTTCTCATTAACATTTTTTTAATTTCTAAAGAAATTTAATCATTAAGCTTCATATTGAAGCTATCAATCTTAGGCAAAAAGCCAAGATTGAATGACTTACTTGCGGTGACACTGGCTTACTTGCGGTGACACACCTAGCAATTTTTTCTATGCCAAAATATCTAGTAGGAAGCACATTAATAACACAGGAAAATATTATAATGACAAGGGATGATTATAAATGACTATAATCGGTTAGCTAATGAGGCAATATCTTACTTTAATGGTCTTTATACTCTAGTGGCAATCTCATTGCTTTTCTTCAAATAGATACTAAATTCTTCTTAAAGACAAATAGTGAAGAAATTCTCCATGCTCTAGTAAGTTTAAATGATATTAAAAAATTGTTTTCAATGCTAAACATGACAAAAGCTCGGGCCCTTATGGGTTTGGTACCAAGTTTTACAAAACTCATTAAAGGATATCAAAAATTATTTATTTAACATTGGTAATGAATTTTTGCTTCTGGAAATTTACATAAAAGCTTAAATCATACTTTTATTACTTTGATACCCAAATTTAAAGTCCTAAATAACTTGGGAGATTCTAAACCTATAGCTTGTTGTAATTTCATTTATAAATCATTGCTAATATAATTAGAATTTTTTTAAAATATCTTATTTCTGATAATCGATGCGCTTTTATTCCTGACAGACTTATTGTTGAAAACACAATGCTTGCACAAAAATTTCTTAGGGACTTTAATCAAAATGCTAAGAATAAAATATGTATCAAGGTTGATCTTCAAAAAGCATTTGATGAAATAAACAAAAACTTTATCTTGCACATATGAAGCAGTTTAGCTTTAATGACAAGTTTTGCAAGTGGGTTAAAGAATGCATTTATGATGTAACATATTCCATACTTAATGATGTATCATCCTGTAGTTTTATCAATAGCAATAGTGGCATTAGGCAAGGGGATCCACTATCCCCTTACCTATTTATTATAGCAATGGAATATTTTACCTTACAAATTAATGAAGATCAATCTTTCAACAAATTCAAACCTGTCAGTTCTATTAACCCCTGCATTACCTATTTATTATATGCATATCACTTGCTTACTTTTCTAAAGGTTGATCTACAGAGTGCCTCTGTCATTAATGGTATTTTTGAAAATTTAAAGAAATTAGTTGGTATTTCTGTTAATGATAGCAAAACAACAATTTATTCCAGTAAAAATTATTCTTGCAAGGAGAGTATTCTCAACTATTTAAACTTTCAAGAAGGACACCTTCATGTTAAAAACTTGAACTACCACTTAGCCATAACCAAATAAAAGATAATGACTGTGCTAAGCTGTTTGATATCATTCATCATAAAATAAATAATTGGTAGAGTAAATTATTATCTGTTGCTGGTGGACTAGAACTTACTCACACATCAATCGTTGCTGTTATCTTATTTTGGATTTAGTCACATAACATTCCTGCCAAAACTTTATATAGAATTGAAAAACATTGTGCTAATTTTAACTATAATAATGGTAAATATCACAAAGATGCTTGGAGTACCATTACTAAATCTAAAAAAGCTAGTAGGTTGGGTCTTAGAAACTTTAAACACTTAAGCAGTGCATGTAGTTTGAAGCTTTTATAGAAATTTATTTCTAGAAAATCTTTATAGGCTAAGTGGATGAAGGCTAAATATGTTTAAAATAAAAATAATTGGACTATGTCTATTGGAAACCATTATTCTTTTACTTGGAAAATTATTTTAAATTTCAAGCAAACTGGTTCTAAGATGATTGACAGAAATTTTAAAGGTGGGGAAAACACAAGTTTTTGGTTTGATCCATGATAAATAGCAATTCTTTAATCAATATTTTAGGCTAGAAGAATCTTTATATACTTGGTGGAAATAGTGATAATGTTGACAGTATTATAAATAACTCAATTTGGGACCTTCAGAAAAACCCTACTTTTCTGTTTTTGAAAAGTCTATAAGTAAGCTTTCTATAAATCCAAATCTGGTTGAAGATCACTAGAGCTGGAAATTATCTGTTAGAAATAAACTTTCTTTCAAAAATACATGGAATTATATTAAAGGTTTTGAAAATAAATTTGAACGGTAGAGCGTTATCCAGAATAAAGCAAATGTCCAAAAACGTCTTTTTGCTCTTATGTTGTTAATTTAAATAGTCTTCCTGCTAGAACCAAATGCTTTAATTGAAATAAACAAGGTTAAACAGCTCATTGATTCTGTAAATCAGATAATGAAACTATCAACTATATCTATTTTGAGTGTGCCTACACTTTGCATATTTGGTTTATTGCCAAAATAAAACTAAATATCAATAAAAGCACTCAAATGCAGAATTTAAATGATAGCATCCATCAAATTCAGACTTTATTTAAACACAATATAAACCCTTTTAATAATGCTTTTATTGATTTCACTATGATAATATACTTTATTTGGAAAGAAAGAAACAATAAAGTTCATAGTGGTATTGAAACTGATGTTAATAAGTTATGGAAAAATATTGAATATGAGTACAACATTATACTCACCAAAATATATAATAATCACAATAAAAATAACAAGTATTATAATCAACGTAGATGTGATTTAGATAACTTTGAAGAAAGAGTTGAAGACTACTTACAAAATGGGAAATTTGCATCTGAAATTTCTTGTGGAAGAGAGTATAATCACTCTTCATATTTAAAAAGCTTTTCGGACACTAGGGGTTGCTCTAATCCCAATAGACCAAATTACAACAATTTTGAAAATTTTCCCTTTATTAAATTTCCTCTTTATGTTTCCCTTAAGTGCTGATACATTGACATTAATTCTAGATATACAGCATATGACTTCCTTCCTGATTCTGAGAGGCCTGTAAAGCTAAACAAACCGGGAAACAAAATTATGTCAAATGATAAGTGCAACACCCCACGTCCGTTAATGTCACTTTTTAAGAGATTGCATTAAATTCCATGAAGTGTTATAGGTAAACAAAAACATAAACATCACATGACATACATAAAATAGCAGCGGAAATTTAAAATTTTATTTTCTGATAGAAAACATTGTGGTCCAAAGTCCAGTTACAACATTAGTCTGAAATACTGAAAACCAACTACATAAAATAAAAGTATCTGTCTTGTACTAAAACCATCAGAGTACAGTAATATAAAATCATAGTCCCCAAAAATATCCATAACAGTATAGACAAATAGTCAAAGTGGTACATCTAAGCAGCTCCAAGCAGAAATAGAAGAGAGAGAGAGATTCCTAATCAAGCCTGAGTGTTCCCACCCTGAGAACCTGGGGGGAAAAGGAAGAGATAGAAGGAAACAAAATGGGTCAGACATAAAGTCTGGCGAGTGTAGTGACATTTAGCATATAAATAAGTAAAAGCATCATGACAGGCATATAAACTGGATGAGAGATAACAATATCATATAATAGATTTAATAGACTCAACAGGATAAGCAGGATGAACTGAATAAATTACGCTCTTCAAATAATTTTCTCTGCACTAATACTAGTATAACAGATATGAGTGATCCCAACAAAAACATAATGGTAGACTTAGGTGTACTTCTAGTAATGGGTTTTACCCCCAAACAGTAATAACAGGTACCCTAACATAAATAACGGGTGTTACCCCAACCATAAATAACATGTGTTACCCCAACCATAAATAACGGGTGTTACCCCAACCATAAAAAACGGGCAACTAAACAGGAAGGACTAGATGTATCGTAATTACTACCCCCAATCGATCGGCTCCATATCCCGTAAATACCCTGTGTTGTCCCCACAGTAGGCGGTATCACTTCCTAAAGTGGCAACCCCCAGATAGACACAACCGCATCTACTGGTGTTATACCGTCTTATTATCCCTGATCAATCCAGAGCCATGCTGTAACGATACATACGTATAGTGGGTTAACCTCTCATAGTGACATACAGATGATCCCCCAGACACCTTGTTTTATGGCCAGCCTCTCGACCGCAATAACCAACCCTAATAAATTAGGGGCATGTAGGGGTAAGAGCCCACTGTTCGCCACCAAACAACATGGTGAGAACCCCCTATCATGCGTAACCAGTTCCATAGCCAGGAACAAGGACTGGTATCAGAACACCTCCTTCCACATGACTCCGTCGGAACGCGCTATCAGAACACCTCCTCCCATATGAACCTCTTATAATCAGCTTGGTAAGCCTGCCCTGACCCCTACCTAGTGCAAGGCTCCCTTTGATAACAATATTGGTTACTGAATGATACGGGTCCCACACCATAGATGACACAAGCCACCCTTTAGGCTTGTACCCCCAACTACTAGGATTTTGATGTTATGCCTAAAAGATTAGCAAGCCCGCATAACCGCAATAAATAAAACATGTTAACTTTATCGGGTTTGTATAACCCCGACAGATTTAATTGATTTACTTAACCCCCATAGATTCAAACAGGTTTACTTAACCCTTACACAATTTAACAGGTTCATATAACCCCTACACAATTTAAACCGGTTAAGTATTACAGTTTCATTACATGTTCCGCTTAATCTATTAACTAAGCCTACGGATTTACATGCCCAAGCCCTCATGTCATAATTCACCGTATAAGATATGCCCCAAATTATAGTCATATATCACAGTATAGGTTATGCCCCCAAATCCCAGTCATGATTTATAATGAAAGATATGCCCCAATTTAACTTTCCCAACCATTCCCAATTTCGTTCGTTCGCATATTTCAGTGATAGGCCTAGGCTCGAAGGTAGCCTGGCTATAAAAATAAAAAGAGAAAGAGGGAGAAAAAAGAATAGACATAGGCATAATAATAGAATAACATATGATAACAGAAATAGGCATATAAGAACTGAACAGTAGATCAAGTGTACATATGATAGCACATCTGTTTAGGTATGAATCAGATTCTTAATAGGAATAAGTTTAGATCCAGATTTATAAACATGTCAGGATTACTTATTAAATATTTATATCTAAACGTAACACGAACTCATAGAGACTAGATCTATAGAACAGAGAATAATAAGCAGATCTTGCAGAAGAAATTATTGTATGCGTATGAGCTGTTATTGAATAAAATAGGCTAATTCAATCCAAGCTGGGGCAACATCTCATTGTCTCCATTGTTTTTTATGTACAAAAACAATAGAAATGAGGTCCTATTTATAGCCTATTGCCAACGAATCTCATTCAGAAACAAGTCCAGGTTCAAAAATGAACCTTGATGGATCTGAGGTGGGTCAACCCTAGGGTTGACCCCCTTGGGGCGTGGGTCGACCCCCAACGGGTTTAATTCCTACGTCTCTTTCCGCTTAGATTTTCGAGCTATTTTGAATTCTGGACTTGATTTGTTTATATATATATTATATATATACAAACTTTTAACCTTAATAACTTCTTCATACGATGTCCGTTTTACGCAAACTCGGTGTCTATCTTAAGCAGAATTCCGAGACGAACGCAATGGTGTCTATCTTTAGTTTATCATTATAGTGTTCTTATTAAAATTACGAGGTATTACATTCTCCCCTACTTAAAGGATTTCGTCCCCGAAATCTCCGTGTTAGGAAGAATGTATATCCTTACATCCATCAACCATCTACTCATCCATCACTTACAGACATCTATTGTCCTTAAAAGATTTCTAATCCTTAAAAGATTTCTAATGCTTATATGAACCTATGTAAAAGCGTGTGTACATGTCCTTATACTAATGTGAAAGATCAGGCAATCTACTGATTCAGTCGACCTCCTTAATGCAATGTATGTCAGTTCGTGAATCCAAAATGTATGCAATTAGTCCTAGTATATCATGTAAATGCTATATGTGTGCACTATCATCCATCCAAATGCAACATTCATGTGATGATACACCCATTTCCATCCATAAAAAAAAATGCACACACATCCATATACAGTATGAGAGTGATTGAGCCGATCTAGTGACGTGTGTGTGTGTATCCACAAGCAACCACTGGCAAACACCTGCATCCACTTGCATCCATCAAAAATAACATGTCTCAAACACATGTTTACATCCATTGGTTCGCTACCTAAAGGTCGAAGATTCGATCGATAGTATATACTTAAATGATAGAAGCAAGTACGAGTAAAAGCTTTGGAAAAAGAAGTTAAGAACATACCCTTGAAAAGAAAAGGGTATGAAGCGTGAATCTTTTCTTCCGTCTCCCAAGTTGCATCCTCACGGTCTTCTCCCCCATTAAACTTTCATTAACTTGACCTCTAGGTTGCGAAGCTTCTTAACCTCTGACCCAAGAATACGGGTAAGAAGTCATCTAACTGTCGCCTCACATTCTTCCATGACTTCCTCAAGCATACCCGGCTCAATTACTTTTGTGGTATCATGCAGACACTTCCGCAAATGAGAAACGAGGAAAATATCATGAACACCCGCTAATCTCTTTGGTAGCTTAACCCTATAGGCCAATTGACCTGTCCTTTCCACAATGGGAAATGGTCCTTCAAACCTTGGCGCCAATTTCCCGTACATATCCCAAGCGAACCACATTCCTCAAGGGTGATACTTTAATGAAAACCATGTCTCCCACCTTAAACTCAATATCGGTCCTTCTCTTATCGGCGTATGACTTTTGCCTGTCCTGAGCTGTCTTCATTCGTCTGCGAATAGTATCAATCTTTTCTGAAGTCTCTCTAATCATCTCAGGTCCAAGTAGAAGCCTATCTGTAGTCTCTCACCAACAAGTCGGTGATTTACAAGGTCGTCTGTACAATGCCTCGAACGGTGCCATGCCATTACTAGCCTGATAACTATTGTTGTAGGCAAACTCAACTAATGGAAGATGCTCCTCCCAAGTCCCTTTGAAGTCTAGGATACACATCTGCAAAAACCCTCCAAAACTTTATTTACCCTCTCAGTCTGCCCACCGATCTAAGGGTGATATGAAGTGCTCAAGCATAACTATGTATCTAACGCCTCTTGTAGGTTCTTCTAGAACTCATAGTGAAGATGGGGTCACGATCACCCATTATGCTAGAAGGTAGTCCATGTAGACGGACCATCTCACGAAGATAAACTGATGCCAACCATGCTGCCATTCTCTTACTGTTAACAGGAACGAAATGAGCGCTCTTAGTAAGCCTGTCAACTATAACCCAAATACTGGTATTGCCTTTCCTCGATCTAGGCAAAACATCTATGAAATCCATAGAGACACTCTCCCACTTCCATTATGGGACCTCCAAAGGATGAAGCAAACCGCCGGACTTCCTTTGCTCAGCTTTGACTTGCTGGCAAACTAAACATTGAGAGACAAAATCCGCTACATCTTTCTTCATCCCAGCCCAAAAGAAAACTCTCTTCATATACCTATACATCTTATCACCGCTCGGATGTATAGTCATCCTAGAACGATGGGCTTCCTTAAGGACTATCTTCAACAAACTCCCTACTCGGGGAACACAAAGCCTTCCATCCCATCGCAACCACCCTCTATTATGCGTGGAATATCTACTAAGGTGACTATAAGTCTCCCCTCTACTGAGCCTATCTAAGATGTCTGATATATGTGGGTCCTTTCGCTGCGAAGTTCCTATCTGCTCCATAAGAGTAGTTCGCACATCTAAGGATGCCAACAAACCGGGTGTAAGATCCGTAGATGGCCTAAAATTGAAGGTCTATGTGTACTCTAATCTCCGCCATTCTACGAATAGTGGACTCAAAGTCATCCTCTGCCTACTCAATGCGCCTGCTACCACGTTACCCTTGCTTGGGGTATAAGCAATCTCAAAATCATAGGACACTAGGAACTCCATTCATCCCTGCTTCCTCAAATTGAGATCCCTCTGCGAGAACAGATACTTAAGAGATTTATGATCGACATACAACTCGAACTTCTCTCTAAGTAGATAATGTCACCAAGTCTTAAGCGCGAATACTATAGCATCCAAATCCAAATCATGGGTAGAGTAGTTCTTCTCATGAACTCGCAATTGTCTACCACCATAAAATACTACCCTTCCTTCTTGCATCAAGACGGCACTGAGCCCTATACCACATGCATCAATGTACATTATGAACACTTTGTTCCCATCAGGCAAAGTCAAAACTGGAGCTGTTGTCAGAGCCCTCTTCAATCGCTGTAAAGCATCCTCATAGTCAATATCCCAAGCAAAGTTCAGACTCTTCTTCATCAGTCTGCTAAGTGGGGCTGATATCTTTGATAAGTCCTTAATAAACTTCCTATAATTGACCGCTAAACTAAGAAAACTCCTCACCTCTGTTGCATTCTTTGGAATCTTCCAATCTTGAACTGCAACTACCTTCGCGGGATCTACTGCTATCACATCTTTAGAGACCACATGCCCTAGAAATCTCACTTCTTTTCTCCAAAAATGACATTTGGAGAATTTTGCCTTAAGCTGATGCGCACGGAGAGTTTTCAAAACCTCCCTTAAAGGTCGGGCGTGCTCTTCCTCACTCTTCGAGAAGATCAGAATGTCATCCACAAAGACTACAACGAACTTATTCAAAACTCCCAGAACACCATACTCTTCAGATCCACAAAATACACGGGTGCATTCATCAACCCAAAAGGCATGGGCAACCACTCGAAGAAACCATCTGTAGTTCTGAACGTGATCTTGTCTATACTGTCCTCGGCCACCCTCAACGGATGAAAACCCGTGGCTAAGTCTAACTGAGAGAAAACAGATGCACCAACAAGTTGATCAAACAGATCATCTATCCTCGGAATTGGGTGCTTATTCTTCTTAATGAGTTTATTCAACTCTTTGTTATCCACGCATAAGTGAAGCGAGCCGTTCGCCTTAGTTGCGAAAACGTGTGGAGCACCCCATTCTGGTATGCTTCGCCTGATAAGCCCCTTCTCAAGTAGTTTTCCTACTTGCTTGCTGAGCTCCCTCCTTTATCTAGGAGCCAGGTGGCGCACAGGCAGTGCGACTGGCTTCACATTATCCACCAAGTATATCCGGAAATCAATCTTGTGCCTCAGAAGTAATCCCCTAACCTCCTCAAAAACATCTGAATACTCACAGACAACTGGTACAGATCGCAAATCATTGACAGATGCATCAAGTGATTCTAGGAAACTAAGCATGACAGACCGCTTTTAGCCACAAGAAATCTCGAGAATCCTCCCATGGCAAGTCAAAAGCCTAACGACCCTTCTCTCACAGTCTAGATTGGCACCATACATAGCTAGCCCATCCTTCCTTAGAATCAAACCATAGCTTATAAAACCAAGCACATATGCATCGCACTCAAACTCGACGCCCAACACAGGTATCCTCAAACCCCAACAAATCATAGACAGATGACTCGTTCCCTCAATGAGGTTTGAGACAACAACGGGATTCGAAACCATACTAGTACTAAGGTATAGAGACTGAACCACAGAATCAGATATAAAAGAACGCGAAGCGCCAGAATCAAAAAGAGTCCTAATAGGATGATCGGAAAGAAAAATCAAACCTTCAACAGAAACTTTCCTACCTCTGTCCGGTACATTGGCCTCGAGAGCATGCACCTGCCCTCTAGAAACAAGCATTCTTCCTTTTTCTACAATCTTTGGCCAAATGACCCATGCGTCCATAGCCATGACATTTCCTCTTGTCTTGAGTTTTGTCGTTCTTTCCGCCTTTCTTTTGATGTTGTTGTTCTTTCTTGGGCCACACATTCTTGTTTTGTGCCTCATCAGTTTTAACTTATTTCTTTTCACCTTTATCTTCTTCGTGCATCACTGCCATATCAATGAGCTTATCGAAAGTTTCCGCTATCAAAATATAAAACATAGCCAATCCATGGAGGGGTCCATTCAATCCTCTTTCAAACCTAAAAGCTTTCTTGTGTGGGGTATTAACCAGCTCCAAACCAAACCTCACCAACTGATTGAACTTATTGACGTACTCTTTGACAGATATGCTTCCTTGCTTAAGTGCCAGAAACCTTTCCATTTGCATACTCTCTTCTGCCTAAGAAAGAAACTTTAACTCGAATCTCTATCGGAAATCATCGAAAGTCTCAACTGGATTCCCTGCTTGCATCACTTCTCACCAGAACGAAGCCTCATCCTTCAACTGCCAAATGGCCAACTGAATCTTCCTACGGTCGTCAACCTAAAAAATCCCAAACAAATCTTCCATCTCTTTAAGCCAATTCCTTCCTTCCACGAAAGTCTCAGTTCCTCGGAAAGGCTTTCAGCCCATAGCACAGAAATCCTTGCATATCTTGGTGAAATTATCTGCTCGCGGAGGAGGAACAGCGGTTGTACCAGGGGGAGGGGTGTCTGCTTGGCCTCCGGTAGGCGTCGTAGCCTCAAGATACCTATGGAACCAAGCTGGTATAGTAACGCCCTTAGGAAGAATCGGTTCCCCAGACATGCTGAAAAGAAAAGGAAAACGGATTCAAACAGAGAATCGAAAGATATTTCATATGGCTTTAGGGAATATGTTTTTCAAAAACAAACTTTTCTTTTGAAAACTCTTTCTTTTTGAAACCTTTTGAAAACAATTTTCAAAACCTTTTATCCGATCTTGCAACCCTCAGCTCTGATACCAAATGCGAGACCCCACATTCGTTAATGTCACTCTTTAATAGAATGCATTAAGTTATGTGAAGCGTTATTGGTAAACAGAAACATAAACATCACAAGACGGATATAAAATTGCAGCGGAAATTTAAAACTTATTTTCCTATAGAAAACATCGTGGTCCAAGATCCAGTTACAACATCAGTCAGAAATATTGAAAACCAACTACATTAAATAAAAGTATATGCCTTGTACTAAAACCATTAGAGTACATTAATATAAAATCATAGTCCCTAAAAATAGCCATAACAGAGTAGACAAGTAGTTAAAGCGGTACATCTAAGCAGCTCCAAGCGGAAACAGAAGAGAGAGAGAGATTCCTAATCAAGCCTGAGCGTTCCCACCCTGAGAACCTGGGGGGAAGAAGAAGAGAGAGAGAACAAAACGGGTCAGACATGAAATATGGCAAGTCCAGTGACTTTTAACATATAAAAAAGTAAAAGCATCATGACATGCATATAAACTGGATGAGAGATAACAATATCGTATAATAGGTATAATAGATTGAATAGGATAAGTAGGATGAGCTAAACAGATTACGCTCCTCAAATACTTTTCTCTGCACCAAAACTAGTATAACAGATACGAATGATCCCAACAAAAACATAATGATAGACTTAGGTGTACTTCTAGCAATGGGTTTTACCCCCAAACAGTAATAACAAGTACCCCAACATAAATAAAGGGTATTACTCCGACCATAAATAACGGGTGTTACCCAACCATAAATAACGGGCACCTAAACAGGCAGGACTAGATGTACCCTAATTACTACCCCTAATCGATCGGCTCCCTATCCCGTAAATACACTGTGTCGACCCCACAGTAGGATGTATCACTTCCTAAAGTGGAAACCCCCAGATAAACACAGCCGTATCTACCGGTATTATAGCATTTTATTGTCCCTGATTAATCCGGAGCCATGCACGCACATGACTCCATCAGAGTGCGCTATCAGAACACCTCCTCTCATATGAACCTATTATAATCAACTCAGTAAGCATGCCCTGACCCCTACCTAGTGCGGGGTCTTCCTTTGATATCAATATGGGTTACTGACTAATACGGGTCCCACACCACAGATGACACAAGCCACCCCCTAGGCTTGTACCCCCAACTACTAGGATTTTGACAGGTTATGCCTAACAGATTAACAAGCCCGCATAACCCTAACAGATAAAACAGGTTAAGTTTATCCGGTTCGTATAACCCCCACAAATTTAATAATTTACTTAACCCCCACAGATTCAAATAGGCTTACTTAACCCTACACAACTTAACAAGTTCATATAACTCCTACAAAATTTAAATTGGTTAAGCATTACAGTTTCATTACATATTCCGCTTAATCTATTAGTTAATCCTACAGATTTACATGCCCCAACCCTCATGGCATAATTCACAGTATAAGATATGCCTCAAATTATAGTCATATATCATAGTATAGGTTATGCCCCCAAATCCCAATCATGATTTATAATACAAGATATGCCCCAATTTAACTTTCCCAACCATTCCCAATTTTGTTCGTTTGCATATTTTAGCGATAGGCCTAGGCTCGATGGTAGCCTAGCTATAAAATAAAATGGAAAAAAGGGAGAGAAACGAATAGGAATAGGCATAATAACAGAATAGGCATACGATAACAGAAATAGTGTTAGCCTACTTTGTGGTTAGGCTATGCAAAGTTAAAGAATTGTTCAATGAATGTACTTAAGTATACATAAAGCATAGTAGAAGTTCCTCTAGGTCGGATCGGACCATTCGAGCCGAACCCCTTCACTTATTACACACGAGCCAGAAGACTAGAAGAAGGTAGCACACTCGGACTGGTTCGGCCTCCCCGACCTATACCCCTTTCTATCCAACCGATCCGAACCGAGGAGTAAAACTACGACGGTTACATCCCATGATCCTATAAACCCGGAGCGGTTTCATTCCACTATCCCATGTTTTCAATGTGTTGTCACCATCTTGGAGCTGTCGGATCCGAAGTTCACGAGATGGGCCCAACGTGGCATCCGAACCAGATGGGTTCATAGACTATAAATACCCTACCAAGCACAATTTTAAGGGGTCTTTTGGCAATCTAATCACTCTAACTTCTAGACCAGCGAATCTCTTTGGTTTATTTGGATTATACCCAAACTTTTGGAGTATAATTCCATAAAATAAAGAGAGATTATCAATTGTATAGTGAGATTGAGTGAGAATTAGCATTGTACTTGTATTCAAATCATCAATCAAAGAAGTATAAAGTGGACGTAGGCTCTTTAACGCCGAACCACTATAAATCTCGTGTTCTCGTTGTTTTTCTCTCTATTTTATTTAGAATTATCATTCATTTGGGTGTTAGAATCACTTTTTGTAACATTTTGGCGCTTTCACTAAGAAGTTTGAGTTCTCAGCATTTTGGATTACCGTTCTACTATTTGAATCCTCAAGTCCAAAGAAGTTAATCCACTTTCTTCAGTGTTTTTGGAGGTTTTCTGACTAATCTCAAGATAATTTAGCTTTATGGCTAAAGGAAAAGGAAAAAAACCGCAAATTCCTCGGGAAAATGAAGCGAATGAGGATCGACAAGCGTTGGTTGCCACCAGATCAGGGGATGTGGTTCAGGCCCGAACCGGTCCGGAGGAGGGCCACTGATCCAACCCGAGCACGACGATCTGAACTGCTTTAATGCTGCTGACCCTAACTGAACCGATGACTTGAATGCATCTAGAGATCCTCCCGTCCCGATCCGAACCGGTGATACAGTTGTGACTCAATCCAAACTGATTACAGTTGAGGCAGATACTTCTACTCGAGCCCCTGCAGATGCTCCAATGCCAGCCGTGACAACTAGTAATCAGCCTACTCCCTCTGCACCCGTCACACATATGGAATTCTCGCGCTTACTAGACATGTTAGACAGAACCAATGATGCTTTAGAGGCCCATATACGCGATAGCATTCTTGTGCAAGATAACATAAAACTATGACTAGGGAAATAAGTGAATTTTGAAGATAGAGAACGCCTTCTCTAACTCATTATCTCACTGCAGACCATTTATCCTCTTCAGATGAAAGGCCCGAATACCTGGATTAGCTAACATTTGGATCATTGGGATCTCGCGAGGACGCAGCCCGTGTCCTTGGACCTTGTAACGGCCCGAGGATTTTCGACCTCAAAAATCGACACAAAAACACTATGTCGGTCATTCAAGCACCGAAATTACCGGAACGTTATTAGAAAGAAGTTAGAGGGTGAGATTAGAAAGAAAGAAATATTATAATAGAAGAAGAAGAACCAACATAGAATCAGAGTCTCATGTTGCAGAGGAACAAAATATAATATAGAAATAAATCTTTACTGAGAGCTTGAAAAATAATTACAATCATCAGAGTACATCAACACATCTGGATAGTTATAATAACTTGTCCTCATATACAACACATAGCAAAATAATAATATCGTACGCTTAGACTCCTCCAACTCGTCTCTTCATAGTATCCGAGAACCTGAACCTGTACGACCCGGTCTAACCCGAGCATTACAAACGACGAGTTAGTCTGGTGAACCAGAGTGAGAAAAACACACTAAGTTTATAGATGACATCCAACTTGATTTTAAAGTCAAAAATCATTTTGAAAGAAAGGTTAATCGTAAGACCAAATCCACACATAAATACAGACGGTTTTTACCTTACGATAACCTAAAACGTTTTTGAAATCAATATCTTCTCTAATATTATAATAGTGTCTAAATACAAATAAATATCAATATAGCAGAACGCTTGCATCTCACGCTCTACATATATAGTATACAATCAAAACCGCGGGCTCTTATTGGAGGATGGATTTCCTGGCAAGGTATGAGACCACCTTCCCGACAATGTACCTCGGGAGATGACTACATTGGGGTTAGACTAGAACATCTTGCAACCCAGGCTAAACATGACTGGCCCCTCACTTCGCTTGAGAGTACCGAATATATCATTAGCACAGTTGGGGCCCAGCCAACCGAACATATAGCATACATATAAAAAAAAAAGACAACCGAAGGCATTTGATTTCACCAGATCAGGTAATGATATACCCTTTTGATGGGTGCGACCCACATAGCAATGCGACCTACCCGATTTTATGCCATTTCCCGGTTGATGAGGCTAGAGGTTAAGCTTATACTTCAGAACAGCACATCCCCACCCACTTTGAATGCCACATTGTCAGATCCGCTAGATATCACTAATTGAAGTCTACAAAAATACACTGTAGCTAACAGAAGTACGTTTGTAAAAATCAATGTACGTGATTCTTAAGAAATACTATGTCAGACATTCGTCCATACAAGTCATCCAGGAATAGGATGAACCGAAGGCACTCTCCTCCCACATCCTTAAATTACCCTATGGATCAGTAACGAGTAGTCCTTGCAATCCGAAAGATTCCAATCAAGACAGAACCACTGTTGAAATGCCTCTGGGAGCTAACCAGAGAGATTTGATAAATAATCCTTTCGCTCATGAAGATCCACAGTCTTCAATTGCTCCATCTTCAATCAGTATCTTCCACGTATTTGCTGGTTCGGAATGGTTTTCGAATATAAATTCGCTTCTGGACTTTCTGTACCAACAATCGTATTAGCCAGATTTGATAGTCGGTTACTTAACTATCAAATAAATAATCATGAGAATAAAATGAGTTCACTGATTCAGTACTCGGCATTACTTGGCCTCTTAATTTAAACATCTGTTAATTATATTCTTAAAATCTCACAATATTTGGTGTTTGTTTTGTATTTCTTATTATAAATAAGAAAAATTCTTACAAATCATTCCATTCGCTTATAAACTTTTCGAATACAGTTTATATTATTATTTACAGAAATCATAACTTATGTTTCCCTTGATTTCTCTAGTTTATAAACTAATACCATTCTTGGATAATCGTGAATTCGTTCAAGGTAAGGTATTTTATTTACCTCTCAGACCTTGACCAACAACATTCATGTCTTTAGAATAGATAAAAGTTTATTAACCACACGTTTTCCTTTGAAAACCTTATTTAAATCTTAACAACGTTTACTTAATTTATTATTAAGTAAACTATAATTATATTTCTCTGTTAATCTTTAATAATCCTTTATAATATTACTCGAGCTTTGATTCTATTATAAATAGAATCTTTTATAAAATTTCTTCAACATCTACTCATACATATCCTTCAACTTGTTTATAACAACAAAACTATATTTGTTTTTAAACCATATATAACAGTCTTTAATAAATCTAATATAAATATCTTTACAAATCTTATATAAATACCTTTATAAATTACACAATAATAACTTTTACAATTCTTAAAATTAACATCCCGTACGAATCTTTTTATCAAAACAATTCAACTATCATCTGCAATAAACGTTACAGAATTCATTTCAAACCTCCTATTTTCTTATATTGTAACTTTTTCAAATCATTCTAACAACTTATTTGTTGTCTAAAATCACATAGCGATCTTTTTAACAATCTTCAATTTATAACTCAAATAGTGCAATTTATTATTTGTAACAATTGTTACAAAATTCATTTTCCAAATCTCTTACTTCATTTACAAACCCCATTGTAAATTATTTACGACACTCATATTCGTTTCCATTTCCGAATTCTTTTATTTAGCTTACTCTTGACTTCGCTTAACATTCCGAACTTCGGAATATCACATTCCGAAACTCGGAACAAATCTCACTTTGTTATTTCATCCATTTCCCAATTTCTAAATTCCCTTTTTCTAACTTCAAATATTCAGTAAATATTTGATTTAAGCTATCAGATTTTCTTAAAATTATTTTTACAACTTTGTTGTAAAACTCGGTTTTTATATAAAACCTGTTCATAAACTCCTTTCATTTTATATTATGATTAGATACATTTCCACTTCGACCACTTTTCAATTGAATTTCAATTAAAATGTTAACCTCTTAAATTATTATAATAATTTGCTTCGATCACTAACTATATAGCAGTAGTTAACTTCTTAATTGACTAAAATAAATAGTAAATTCTCTTTTAAACTCTTATTAAAATTAAACAAATATTCGTTAAACTATTTTAGTAAATTAATTCAAAATAAATTAATTTAATAATCAATCCCAGCGGTTGACTTAGTTAACTCAATGCACGATTAATCCGTTAATCGATCTCAAATAGTTCACACTTTAAATTAATTAATAATATAATTAATTTAAATAATTCCATTTAAATGTTTTAAAAAAACAATTATCCAATTCTTAACCGTTGGGTTAAGTTCTGCCCATTTGCTTATAAATCTGATTAATATCAGATATCAGATTTTACTTTATAATATCATTTAATAATTACTTATAAATTTCAATAATAATAATAAATATTTATTTTCTTTTAACAAACTTTTATTCAAAATAGTAGATTTAAAAATCTATTTTTGATTATAAAATAAATTTTATAACTTCACTTCCGTCGTTTCACTTGACGGTAAGTCAATATTTCAAAATGATTGATTTATAGGCCAGATACTGCCAATTACTCAACCAATACTACTAATTGTTTTAAACAAAATAAATTGTTGAATTTCAATTCAACGGTCAATGATCAAATCAATCCAATCAGAACAGTTCGTATAATGATAATATGAAAATAAATAACATTAAATACATTTGAGGAATCCCGTTGGATCCCTCCAACCTGTTCTTCCCTGTATATGAATATGTTATCTCACATAAATCCAATCAATTCAATTTAACTGATATAACAGTAAATAACATCCGTATTAACAATAACCAATTTATTTAACATTAACAAACAATTCAAACAATTCATTAAATTAATCCATTTATTTTATAAACGTGACCAACAAGGTAAGTTACCTCAGTTGGGTCCAATCGTTAAAATAACGATTTGGTTTTTCACTGAAACTAAACAAACATTTAATTTCATCGGTTCAATCAATATATATAAATATATATTATTAACAAACAAACAAACAGTCAACCATAGCACTCAAAAATAAAAACCCGACTTATATAAAATATAAGTGGGATAACTGAGTGAGTTTAACTCACCTTGAGTTGATACCGTTGTTTAAGCGGTTGGGTTTAATTAAATTAAACGAATGTTTAATTTAATTAAAAATCTCGGTTGATTCCAATAGTGTACTGATTTGTTCCATGTTGCAGCATTCGTCAATGTGATTCCAATGGCACCTTGTTTGTCCAATTCTATCCATATATAGTTAAGTTATTGATTTTATAAGCAATATGAATTAATTAAATTATTAATTCCTTTAATCCATTTTTAAAACTTAACTATTCAATTTAAATTTCTAATAGTTTATTTTCTAATTAGTTTTAATATTAAACTAATTATATTTATCATTTTAACCAAATAATTCAACTGAGAATTCAATCCCATTTTTCAACACACGTGAAAAACTCCACCACGTGTATGTCTAGTTTCTTGATACCCCTACCATGTTTTGATCAAATTGTTTAACTCCTAATTTGGGTTTAGACACCAGTTATAAGTAAATCATAAAATTACCTTTTATAGTAATAATAAAGGCTGATGGTAATATCTTCTCCACCGTATTTGTTTTGCCACAGGTCCTCGTTCTTATTCCTTCGTGATGCTAAAACCCAATGCTGACTTCCTTTGATCTTTTGAAAACACGTTTCCTACTGGGTTTCGATCCTTCCCCGGCCAACTTCCTTTTTGCTTGTTGCTTCCACACGCGGGCATGTGTACCCAATCCAATTTGTTTTTTCTTCAGTCTTTATCCATATGATACTAATGCTCATGAACGAGCCAGTGCTTTTAAAGGCCGTTCAAATGGATCTCTTCGCTACCCTAAACTCTGGTATGCAGCTTCCATCATATCTGGAATCCACCTAGTACCCATGCAGGAAGTTGAACTTCATTAAAATAATTTGGTCGATATGTTATTTCCTCCAGGCCTTTTGTTCTTCCTTCATTCAGCGTGTTAAACTTCAAGCCTTTCTAGCATGTACAATACCTCAAATTACTTAACAGGATTTTAATTAATGATTTAATAACTAAATCATGGATTAACTAACTTAATTTATGTTGGTTAGTGCAACAAATTTAGGCCGACTATTATATTCCCCTTCCAAAACATCTGCTCTGTTCCAAACCACTACTGCTTCATCCGAAGTGGAAACCGTCGCCCCTCAATACCGTGACCAGAGATTGCACCACCCCTGGTTCGTCTGATCGACGATCTGACAACGCCGAACCCCGCGCCCTTCCTTCCTTGGCCTATGGCCTGAGTCCCGACCCATTCGGTAAGCCCAATTGCCGCCAAATACTCCTCCAACGTCGCCACTTTAAAACCCCGTTCTGATCATCTAAGAGCATCAACGTTGATTTCAGTCGTCCACCCTGAAGTACTCGAGGAGCTCTATGGTTTTGTTTTTGTGAGATTTTGGATTCAATGTTTGGATTTGAAGATTAAAGAGGAGATTGGATTGTGATTGTTGTTCGTTCGTTTAAGGTGGAGGCGCATAGTTTGACCAGCGGAATAGTTTTAGGTTTACTGATCCTTTATATAGAGTGTTGTACAGAATTTAATATTATTATATTATACTTAAACTTACCCATGAAGTAATAGGCAAATCCGATCACATATGACTTCCATCTTTCGATAAAAATACTAATCTTAGCATAAAAAAATATTCCGGATCCAATAGGACATGTTTCGTCGAATTCCGAGGTCATTTGTGAAAAGTCCTTCATAAATATCGATGAAAAATCAAGCGTTTAAAATTCCTATAACTACAGAAAAATCTAAAAAATACGAGACCTTGAAATTTTATTAGACCTCTTCCTAACTGATCCAATGAATTTTGTTTCATTAAATTTGGAGTTTGTTTGGCGGGTCGTGTATTCGTTTAAAGTTATCTCTGTCTAATGGTATAAATGGTTAAATAAAAACAGAGGCGTTTATCGTTGCCATGATCAAACGGTAAGTCCGATTGACATGAAAATTGAAACTATAGAATAATTAACTGAAGCGATTCGAATGAAACTAATTTCACCAAAAATGGAGACCGTTTGCAAAAATGACTATTTTTAATGCTTATATAATATTGATAAAATATTAATTAAATTTTCAAATAATTCAATAAAATAATAGTAAATTATTTTTATCATAAATACCCAACTTGAAATATCATATAGCTTCAAATATAATTTATACAACTCGATATCATCAATTTCGAGTTAAATAATGTCCAAATTATATTAAAACACTATTATTTAATAAATAAACGTTATATTTTAATAACGATTTCCATAGCGACTATTTCAAATTTTAATTTGGACATAACTAACAATCTATAATACGCAATCTTGATTTTTCTCTTCCATATGAAAATTATAATCAACAAGATTCAAATGTTTCTTGTTTTATAGAAATTCGACTTATATCGGATCCGGTATATTCAACTGAAGTTCAAAATTCAATATTACGAATTGCAGCGCCATTTCGAGCCCGATTTAATTTAAATATAAATTTAATGTTCAAACTTCGTTTTAAATAAACGAATTCAATATTAAATCCATAAATATTCCAAATATAATATTTAAAATAATAAATTAAATATTTGACAACAAAAAATACGGGACATTACGATCTTCCCCTTAAATGAATTTAGTCCAATCAACAATCCATGCACAACCAAATCACCCAACTCAATTGAACTTTCATTCAATGTTAATATTTACTTTTCTTTCACATATTTTAACATCAGTCTATTAATATCAGATTGATTTCTATTTAATTATATTATTCATTCAATTTCCAAATTCAAATCTATTTCATCTAATTTCAATATCACTATTAATTTAATTTCACTTAACCAAGTTAAGTTTCAATTCAAATTTTAATACAATTTGAATTCCATTCAAATCAATCAACACACAATATCTCAATAATTTAGTAAAATTATTTCTTTTCCATATAAAAATATAATCTGGGTAAAATTATTTCATTTACCCTCTTTACAAAACAATATGGTATCCATTACCAGTTCAATGCTTCTCAACACTTGAACCGATCAAATAACACAATACAAAATATTTGTATATAAAATTTACAAATACGCTCTCATGTATATACATTCAAACTCAATCTAGGATATTACTAATCCCATCTCTATCAAGTTACGCTACAGAGCCAAGGTTATAACTAAACCAATAGCTCTGATACCACTATAACGGCCCGAGGATTTTCGATCCTGAAAATCGACACAAAAACACCATGCCGATCATTCAAGCACCGAAAATACCGGAACGTTGTTATAAAGAAGTTAGAGGGTGAGATTAGAAAGAAAGAAATATTAAAATAGAAGAAGAAGAAGAACCAACACAGAATCAGAGTCTCATGTCACAGCGGAACAAAATATAATATATAAATAAATCTTTACTGAGAGCTTGAAAAATACTTACAATCATCAGAGTACATCAACACATCTGGACAGTTATAATAATTTGTCCTCATATACAACACACAGCGGAATAATAATATCATACATATGGACTCCTCCAGCTCGTCTCTTCAAAGTATCCGAGAAACTGAACCTGTACGACCCGGTCTAAACAGAGCATTACAAACGACGGGTTAGTCTGGTGAACCAGAGTGAGAAAAACACACTATGTTTATAGGTAACATTCAACTCGATTTTAAAGTCAAAAATCATTTCGGAAGAAAGGATAATCGTAAGACCAAATCCACACATAAATACAGACGGTTTTTACCTTACGATAACCTAAAACGATTTTGAAATCAATATCTTCGTTGATATTATAATAGTGTCTAAATACAAGTAAATGTCAATCTAACAGAATGCTTGCATCATGTGCTCTACATATATAGTATACAATCAAAACCGCGTGCTCTTATTGGAGAATGGATTTCCTATCAAGGTATGGGACCACCTTCCCGACCATGTACCTCTGGGGATGAATACAGTGGGGTTCAACAAGAACATCTTGCAACCTAGGCTAAACATGACCGGCCCCTCACTTCGCTTGAGAGTACCGAATATATCATTAGCACGGTTGGGGGCCAGCAAACCGAACCGATAGCATGCATATAAAAATAAAAAGGGACAACCGAGCATTGGATTTCACCAGATCAGGAAATGATATACCCTTTTGACGGGCGCGACCCACATAGCCATGCGACCTACCCGATTTTATGCCATTTCCCGGTTGATGAGGCTTGAGGTTAAGCTTATACTTCAAAACAGCACATCTCCACCTACTTTGAATGCCACATTGTCAGATCCGCTAGATATCACTAATTGACATTGACAAAAATACTCTGCAGCTAACAGAAGTATGTTTGTAAAAATCGATGTATGTGATTCTTAAGAAATACACAGTCAGACTTTCGTCCATACAAGTCATCCAGAAACAGGATGAATCGAAGGCACTCTCCTACCACATCCTTGAATTACCCTATGAATTGGTAGCGAGTAGTCCTTGTAATCCGAAAGATTCCAAACACGACAGAACCACTGTCGAAATACCTCTGGGAGCTAACCAGAGAGATTTGAAAAATAATCCTTTTGCTCATGAAGATCCACGGTCTTCAATCGCTCCATCTTCAATCAGTATTTTCCACGTATTTGCTGGTTTAGAATGGTTTTCGAACATAAATTCGATTCCGGACTTTCCGTACCAACAATCATATTGGCAAAATTTGATAGCCGGTTATTTAACTATCAAATAAATAACCATGAGAATAAAATGAGTTCACTGATTCAGTACTCGGCATTACTTGGCCTCTTAATTTAAACATCTGTTAATTATATTCTTAAAATCTCCCAATATTTGGATTTGTTTTGTATTTCTTATTATAAATAAAAAAACTCTTACAAATCATTCCATTTGCTTATAAACTTTTCAAATATAGTTTATAATATTATTTAGTGAATTTATAACTTATGTTTCCCTCAATTTCTCTCGTTTATAAACTAATAGCATTCTTGGAAAATCATGAAGTTGTTCAAGTTAGGGTATTTTATTTACCTCTCAGACCTTGACCAACAACATTCATGACTTCAGAATAGATTGAAGTTTATTAACCACACGTTCTCCTTTGAAAACCTTATTTAAATCTCAACAACATTTACTTAATTTATTATTAAGTAAACTATAATTATATTTCTCTGTTAATCTTTAATAATCCTTTATAATATTACTCGAGCTTTGATTCTATTATAAGTAGAATCTTTTATAAAATTTCTTTAACATCTCCTCCTATATATTCTTCAATTTGTTTATAACAACAAAACTATATTTATTTTTAAATCATATATTACAGTCTTTAATAAATCTAATATAAATATCTTTACAAATCTTATATAAATACCTTTATAAATCTCACAATAATATCTTTTACAATTCTTAAAATTGACATACCGTACGAATCCTTTTTATCAAAACAATTCAACTATCATCTGCAACAAATGTTACAGATTTCATTTCAAACCTCCTATTTTCTTATATTGTAACTTTTTCAAATCATTCCGACAAATTATGCGTTGTCTAAAATCACATAGCGATCTTTTTAACAATCTTTGTTTATAAATCAAATAGTGCAATTTATTATTTGTAACAATTGTTACAAAATTCATTTTCCAAATCTCTTACTTCATTTACAAATCCTATTGTAAATTATTTACGATACTTATATTCATTGCCATTTCCGAATTCTTTTATTTAGCTTACTCTCGACTTCGCTTAACATTCCGAACTTTAGAATATCACATTCCAAACCTCGGAACAAATCTAATTTTGTTATTTTATACCATTTCCCAATTTCTAAATTCCCTTTTTCTAACTTCAAATATTCAGTAAATATTTGATTTAAGCTATTAGATTCGCTGAAAATCATTTTTACAACTTTGTTATAAAACTCGGTTTTTGTATAAAACCTTTTCATAAACTCCTTTCGTTTTATATTTTGATTAGATACATTTCAACTTTGATCACTTTTCAAATGAATTTCAATTAAAAAGTTAATCTCTTAAATTATTATAATAATTTGCTTCGATCGCTAACTACTATAGCAGTAGTTAACTTCTTAATTGACTAAAATAAATAGTAAATTCTCTTATAAACTCTTATTAAAATTAAAAAAATACTCATTAAACTATTTTATTAAATTAATTCAAAATAAATTAATTTAATAATCAATCCCAACAGTTGACTTAGTTAACTCAATGCACGATTAATCCGTTAATCGATCCTAAATGGTTCACACTTTAAATTAATTAATAATATAATTAATTTAAATAATTCCATTTAATTGTTTTAAAAAAATTATCAATTCTTAACTGTTGGGTTAAGTTCTTCCCATTTGCTTATAAATCTGATTAATATCAGATATCACATTTTACTTTATAATATCATTTAATAATTACTTAAAAATTTCAATAATAAATATTTATTTTCTTTTAACAAACTTTTATTCAAAATAATAGATTTAAAAATCTATTTTCGGTTATAAAATAAGTTTTATAACTTCACTTCCGTTGATTCACTTGACGGTAAGTCAATATTTCAAAATGATTGATTTATAGGCCAGATACTACCAGTTACTCAACCAATACTACTCATTGGTTTAATCAAAATGAATTGTTGAATTTCAATTCAACGGTCAATGATCAAATCAGTCCAATTAGAACAGTTCGTATAATGATAATATGGAAATAAATAACATTAAATATATTTGAGGAATTCCGTTGGATCTCTCCAACCTGTTCTTCCCTGTATATGAATATGTTATCTCACATAAATCCAATCAATTCAATTTAACTAATATAACAGTAAATAACAACCATTTTAACAATAACCAATTTATTTAACATTAATAAACAATTCATTAAATTAACTCGTTTATTTTATAAACGTGACCAACAAGGTAAGTTACCTCAGTTGGGTCCAATCGTTAAAATAACGATTTGGTTTTTCACTAAAACTAAACAACTGTTTAATTTCATCGGTTCAATCAATATATATAAAAATATATATTATTAACAAACAAACAAATAGTCAACCATTAGCAACCATAGCACACAAAAATAAAAACCCGACCTATATAAAATATAAGTGGGATAACTGAGTGAGTTTAACTCACCTTGAGTTGATACCGTTGTTTAAGCGGCTGGGTTTAATTAAATTAAACAAATGATTAATTTAATTAAAAATCTTGGTTGATTCCAATTGTGTATTGATCTGTTCCATGTTATAGCGTTCGTCAATGTGATTTCAACGGCACCTTGTTTGTCCAATTCTGTCCTTATATAGTTAAGTTATTGATTTTATAAGCAATATGAATTAATTAAATTATTAATTCCTTTAATCCATTTTTAAAACTTGACTATTCATTTTAAAATTATAACAGTTTATTTTCTAATTGGTTTTAATATTAAACTAATTATATTTACCATTTTAACCAATAACTCAACTGAGAATTCAATCCCACATTTCAACACACGTGAAAAACTCCACCACGTGTATGTCTAGTTTCTTGATACCGCTACCATGTTTTGCTCAAATTGTTAAACTCCTAATTTGGGTTTAGACACCAGTTATAAGTAAATCATAGAATTACCTTTTATAGTAATAATAAAGGCTGATGGTTATATCTTCTCCATCGTATTTGTTTTGCCACAGGTCCTCATTCTTATTCCTTCGTGATGTTAAAACCCAATGCTGACTTCCTTTGATCTTGTGAAAGCACGTTGCCTACTGGGTTTCGATCCTTCCCAGGCCAACTTCCTTTTTGCTTGTTGCTGCCACACGCGGGCATGTGTACCCAATCCAATTTGTTTTTTCTTCAGTCTTTATCCATTTGATAATAATGCTCATGAACGAGCCAGTGCTTTTAAAGGCCGTTCAAATGGATCTCTTCATTACCCTATACTCTAGTATGCAGCTTCCATCATGTCTGGAATCCACCAAGTACCCATGCAGGAAGTTGAACTTCATTAAAATAATTTTGGTCGATATGTTTTTTCCTCCAGGCCTTTTGTTCTTCCTTCATTCAGCGTGTTAAACTTCAAGCCTTTATGGCATGTACAATACCTCAAATTACTTAACAGGATTTTAATTAACGATTTAATAACTAAATCATGGATTAACTAACTTAATTTCTGTTGGTTAGTGCAAAAAATTTAGGCTGACTATTATATTCCCCTTCCAAAACATATGCTCTGTTCCAAACCACTACTGCTTCGTTTGAACTGGAAAACATCGCCCCTCAATACCTTGACCAAAGATCGCATCACCCCCCATCCGTCTGACCGACGATCTGACAACGCCGAACCCCGCGCCCTTCCTTCCTCAGATAATGGCCTGATTCCCGACCCATTCAGTAAGCCCAGTTGCCGCCAAATACTCCTCCAACGCCGCCACTTTAAAACCCCGTTCTGATCATCTAAGAGCATCAACGTTGATCGCATTCGTCCACCCAGAAGTACTCGAGGAGCTCTATTGTTTTGCTGTTGTGAGATTTTGGATTCAATGTTTGGATTTGAAGATTAAAGAGGAGATTGGATTGTGAATGTTGTTCATTCGTTTAAGGTGAAGGCACATAGTTTGACCAGCGGAATAGTTTTAGGTTTACTGATCCTTTATATAGAGTATTGTACAGAATTTAATATTATTATATTATACTTAAACTTACCCATGAAGTAATAGGCAAATCAGATCACATATGACTTCCGTCTTTCGATAAAAATACTAATCTTAGCATAAAAAATATTCTGGATCCAACAGGACATGTTTCGTCGAATTCCGAGGTCATTTGTGAAAAGTCCTTCACAAATATCGATGAAAAATCAAGCGTTTAAAATTCCTATAATCACAGAAAAATCCAAAAAATATGAGACCTTGACATTTTATTTGACCTCTTCCTAACAGATCCAATGAATCTTGTTTCGTTAAATTTGGAGTTTGTTTGGCGGGTCGTTTATTCATTTAAAGTTACCCATGTCTAATGGTATAAATGGTTAAATAAAAACAGAGGCGTTTACCGCTTCCACGATCAAACGGTAAGTCTGATTGACACGAAAATTGAAATTGTACAATAATTAATTGATACGATTCCAATGAAACTAATTTCACCGAAAACAAGATCGTTTGCAAAAATGGCTATTTTTAACGCTTATATAATATTGATAAAATATTAATTAAAATTTCAAATAATTCAATAAAATAATAATAAATTATTTTTATCATAAATACCCAACTGGAAATATCATACGGCTTCAAATATAATTTATACAACTCGATATCATCAATTTTGAGTTAAACGATGTCCAAATTATATTAAAACGCTATTATTTAATAAATAAACGTTATATTTTAATAACGATTGCCATAGCGACTATTTCAAATTTTGATTTGGACATAACTAACAATCTATAACACACAATCTGGATTTTTCTCTTCTATATGAAAATTATAATCAACAAGATTCAAACGTTACTTGTTTCAAAGAAATCCGACTTATATCGGATCCGGTATATTCAATTGAAGTTCAAAATTCAATATTAAGAACTGCAGCGCCATTTCGAGCTCGAATTAATTTAAATATAAATTTAACGTTCAAACTTCGTTTTAAATAAACGAATTCAATATTAAATCCATAAATATTCCAAATATAATATTTAAAATTATAAATTAAATTAAGTATTTGACAACCAAAAATTTGGGACATTACAGACCTAATGACCCAAGCCTGAGAGAACCAATGCTTTTGCCGATGCGAGGATCTAACGTCCTACCCAGATATCCCAACATCACTAATCCTACTCAAGGACAACTTCTCCAGCCCACTCATCCTGTGAATGACCGGGATCTTAGAGGGCAAGGAAGTTCAGTTGTAGCCCGGAACCAAAGAATGTCACCCGATGTAGGAATAGTGAATGTTAGAAGAAATAGGAGTGTGGATCCTGAACAAACTTTAACTGATACCGAGGTAAAAGCGATGGTGTGTCAGATCATGGCCGATAGCCGACATTATACTAATGAAGACTGGGGTATTGAGCGTGTTCACACCCCATTCACCGATGACATCCTGGATTACCAATGTCCCCGATGATTTAATCTTCCATAGATGGATCAATATGGAGGAAGAACTGATCTAGGACAACATTTAATGAGGTATGCACGATATAGGAATGTCGCAGTAGCACCTAACGCGGTGAAATGTAAAGCTTTTCCGATATATCTTGAAGATGTTGCATTGATGTGGTTCACTCGACTCCTTCCCCGATCGATATCAAGCTTAAAAGAACTAAGCGAACGTTTTATGAATCAGTTCCGACACCATGTCCGGAAATCTAAAAGTGACATTGAACTATCCAGAATCAAGCATGCTTCTGGTGAATCTTTGAAGTCCTATATAAACTGATTTAACTAGCAGTTACTGAAGCAGGCGACTAACATAAACCAACCATTTTGATGACATTAATAAATGGGGTCGATCCAGGCACGGAGTTCAGTGGATATCTGGCTAGAAAACCGCCATCGACAAGGGAGTCCTTCTATGAAAAGGCAAATATTCGCCTGCGGCGGGAAGGAATATACGCCAATTGGAAAATAAAATCTTATGGAGCTTCCAGAGAAGACATTCAAAGTAATGTCACTGTGAAACAGTCCGGTGACAATACTGGCAAAGTCGAGGTAAACGTTAGTAACAAAAATGGAGGAAATAATAGTCAGGGTAGAAGCGGTGGTAAAAGGAACAGGAATCAAGGGAACAACTCCAGAAAAAGGCCTCGATTTCAAACTTTCAAAAATTACATGCCATTGAGCGACACTTTATAGAACATTTATCTGGATACTTATAATGTCTTACAATACAAGAAACCTCCGCATAGGGACTCCGTTGAGAAAGAGCTCGCAACTAGAAAATTCTGCTTGTTTCATGGAAATCACGGCCACTCTACTAACGAGTGTCATCACTTAAGAGATGTTGTTGAAAAATTGCTTCGGGAAGAAAATTTGGATGAGTACAAGGTCACCCCCAAGAGACAGGGGGCAAGGAGGACAAGCCTCGAATCAAAATCATCCCGCTTCTAAGCCCACAGCTCAACAAAAGGGAAAGAATATTGTTATAAATACCATAGTTGGGGGACCACACCCAGTTGGGACCAGTAACAGAACAATGGAGCAGTATGTTAATGTGGACAAACATCTAGAAATTGGGGAATGTAGTAACCTTGAAGAAACCACACCAGTAAAATAGGAAAAGTCAATGACCGATGACATTGTCTTTCGAGAGAGAGAGAGTTTCGGAGTCATAGCACCATGCACCGATCCATTAGTAATAACTACCGTCATTGGACCTGTGATAGTCAGGAAAGTTCTAATTGATAATGGGAGCTCAGTTAACATCTTGTTTAAAAAGCTTTCGATCAAATGAAATTAGAAATGAAGGATTTAAAGCCGTGTGAAGGTTGGATCCGTGGTTTTAATGGAGCTTCAACCTCCCCAATTGTGATGATAGATTTACCCGTGGAATTAGGTGAAGGAAAGCACAGAAGAGTAAGGATCCTTCAATTTGTCATCATGGACATTGATTCGCCTTACAACGCTTTCCTGGGCCGATCAACACTTTCAGAGTTTACAGCTTGCATCGCTCCCTGGTGCCCGCTAATGAAATTCCCAACATATGTAGGGGTGGGAATGATTCACGGCGATCAAGTTACTGGAAGAGCCTGTTATATGGTAGAATTGAAGATGTTGCGTAATGGGAAAAGCTCAAAGTCTAGTAATACTTCCTCTCCTGCTAGGGAGAACTCGGCATAGCAACTAAAGATAATACCGCCAAGGGTGTCGCCTAACGACCAACCTGAAGATATTAATCCTAGAGAGGACGAGGAACCAGGAAGGCGACACCCAACTAGGCAACTGTTGATATTCCCATCGATAACGATAACCCGATAAAGGTCTTAAGGATTAGATCTCATTTGGATTCTTTCTGGATGAAAGAATTGACTGATTTTTTGAAAGCAAACCATGATTTGTTTGCTTAGACCCACGCGGACATGTGTGAAATTTCTCCCTCGATCATCAGCGTTTCACTAAGTCTAAACCCAAAGCATCATCCGATGAAGCAAAAAAGGTGTATATTCGGCCCAGAAAGGTCAGCAGCCTTGAAAGAAGAAGTGGAGAAGTTAAGGAATAATGGGTTCATCAGAGACTCGACATATTCCAACTGAATATCAAATCCCGTACTGGTTAAGAAATCAAATGGGAAGTGGCAAACATGCATCGACTTTTCTGATTTAAAAAAAGCATGCCCGAAGGACAACTTTCCACTCCCTGGGATAGATCAATTAGTAGACTCAACGGTGGGGCACGAGCTTCTCTCCTTTATGGACGCATATTCGGGGTACAACCAGATCCCCATGCATGTACCGGACCAAGAACATACCAGTTTCATTACAGACTTAGGGTTGTACTGTTATGTGGTGATGCCATTTGGACTAAAGAATGCCGGAGCCACATACCAGTGCTTGGTGAATGGAATGTTTTACAATTATATCGGAAAAACAATAGAAGTTTATGTAGACGACATGCTTGTGAAGTCTAGACGATCCTCCGATTACACAAAAGACTTGGCGGAGATGTTCGAAATTCTACGGTGATACGGGATGAAGTCGAATCCCTTGAAATGTTCGTTCGAGGTAGCATCGGGAAAATTCCTTGGGTTCGTAGTCAGTTCTCGAGGGATCGAGATTAATGCTGACCGGGTTGCAGCAATCAGGAACATAGAAGAGCCGCGAAAGATCCGAGATGTTCAGCGTTTGCCCGGAAAAATTTATATTAAATGAGATGATTAGGCTAACCCCTCGGAGCAGAGTTTAGAACTTAGCCCTTGGAAACTATATACAGATAGGGCTAAGAATGATTGAAGATCCGGCTTCGGAGTCGTTTTAACGACTCCTGAAGGACAATCTATTTACTATGCTTTGTGGTTGGAATTATCTGTCACCAACAATGATTCCGAATACGAGGCCCTGATTGTTAGGCTAAAACTCGCTAAGGTCTCGGGGTTGACCACGCTAGATATTTTCTATGATTCCAAAATAGTTGTTTGCCAGGTCTGAAAGAAATTCCAAGCTAGGGGACCTCGACTCGTTACTTACCTTGAAAAGGTAGAGGAGCTGTTGGACAGCTTGGAGCATTACAGCATAACCCACACCCCGAAGATAGAAAATCAAAAAGCAGAAAGACTAGCTAAGTTAGCGAGCTCTGACAATCCAGAAGAGACAGGGATGGTTCTAATAGAGGTACTGAAGTCGCCAAGCTTTGATCAGAAGGAAGTCGACCCAGTACTGGAAGCTGAACAGGAAAGGGATTCATGGATGACACCAATTAAGAACTTCCTTAAAAGCGGAACACTCCCAGCAAAAAGGAGTGTAAGACGAACTGTGGTTCATAAAGCCGCAAGATATGTCTTACAAGACGGAATCCTTTACCGCCAGGGATCTTCCATGCCTTTGCTCTGGTGTATAGCATATGACAACATCAAACATATACTAACAAAAGTGCACGAAGGTGAATGTGGAGGCCACACCGGAGGTCGGACTTTGGCAAAGAAAATATTGCGATATAGCTATTTCTGGTCTACCATAAACAAAGACGCAGCTGATCATTCACAATGCTGCAATAAGTGCCAGAAATTTGCTAAAATTCCCGGAGTACCTCCGAATCGACTTATGTCAATGGTGATCCCATGGCTGTTTGCTGTATGGGGAATCGATATCATTAGAACCCTGCCAATTAATAAATGTGGAGCAAAGTATGCAATCGTGGTCGTAGATTACTTTACAAAATGGGTAGAAACCGAACCTTTAACTACGATCATGAGGAAACCGATAATTAATTTTGTGGTTAGAAATATCATATGTCGATTTGGGGTTCCAAAAACTATTATAATCGATAATGGAACCCAATTCGATAGCTCCGAATTCAAAGATTTCCGTCGGAAGTATAAAATTGACAAAGGATACAACGCGGTAGCTCACCCACAATCGAGCGGACAAGTCGAGGCAATAAACAAAATTATTAAGTCCATACTAAAAAATCGATTGGAGCAGGAAAAAGCTATGTGGGTCGCCGAACTACTGCTAGCACTATGGGCATACCGAATGACTTACAAGATGACAGGGGTTCATACCCCTTTTTCACTTTCTTTCGGATCAGAAGCAGTCATCCCAGTGGAATTGAATATTCCCTCTCACAGGATAACGTACTACGATCCAATGACAAACAGAGCGCTTCTCCTTGAGTCCCTAGACATGGTTGAAGAAAAAAGAGATGAAGAGGATTTACGTGCCTCGAGGCATATACACCAGGTAACACGGTACTATGACAGGAAGGTTCGGCCTCGGACCTTTGAACCTGGAGACTTAATGTTGAAGCGTGTCTTTCCACCCCAAGTCCATCTGGGTCCAAAGTGGGAAGGACCATATACCATCCTGTGGAAACTTGATACAGGAGCTTTCAAGTTAACGACCGTGGATGGTGAAGAAATTCCCAGAACATGGAATGCCCAACACTAGTGGTGTTTTCTTTTGTTTTATGAACCATGTAAAAAGGGACGACTTGCCTAGAAAAGTCTGACTGACATAAAAAAAGATTATGAAGTGGACATAGGCCATGACTTTGTCGAACCACTATAAAAACACCGTGTGTGATTTACTTTTTCAGCATAAATATCTTTATATATTCTGTGATTACTGTGATCTGAAAAATGAGACGATAAATTTGAATTCATGTATCCAATCGGAGCAAACGATATGACCGTTTGCGTAACAAGATGAAAAGGACGAGAAGAAGACGTCCCAAAATCTAACTCTCATGACTCGGGAGAGAGTATAAAGGACAGGCAGACGACGTCCCTAAGGCATGAAGGTGCATCACGATAAGAGATTGCCTTGAATACACTCTAACCTGACCGTACGACAGGAGAGTATAAAGGTGCTAAGAATAAGTGCCAATGAGAAAGAAACTCTGGCCCACTAAAGGGCTAGGAGAAATCTAATGCCAAACCTAATCAATATCGGACAAGCCCTGGCCAGGAACTTTATTCAAGATTGAGCACACACATTACATTTCCCTGTTGACCATTTAGTTTAATGATGTCGTGATATTACACGTATTATTGTTTGTAGGGTACTCATGCAGAATTGTTTATTCGGTTCATGATGTAACTTACTATTTGTTGCTTATGTTTACATTTGGTTAAGATAAATGACAAACACGCAAATATAGCATCACAGAAAAACAAGCTACTGATAATAAACTACTTTATTCACATAAGTACAGGTTTGTACAACGAAACTAATCAAAAGATGCGAGGGCTGCACTCGCTACAACAACAGCAGGCCAGTAGAAGACAAAATAGATAAGACTGAGCTACATTTTCTTAGGTTTAGGGGAGATCTTGGACTTCTTGGTGGCTTTGAGCCTGGCTTTCTCCTCTTTCTCTTCTTCGGTGACGATGCACTTCCTCCTACCCTTGTCGACTGGGGGTACATTCAAATTAGCTGGAGTTTGTTGACTCAAACTCCCAGTTATTGACCTGGAAGATAGCTTGACAACTAATCCTGACTTAGGAGCAATAGCCTGAAGAGGATCATTGTTGAGAGGTTCTTCCCTTTCGACCTTGGCTTTTATAAGCGCATCTTTGTTTGCCTTCATCTCAGCCAAAGTCATGTTGTCAGCTTTTTCAGAACCTCCAGTCACTGCTACATCATCATCTTCCTCGTTCCCATCATCACCGTCGTCATCTTTCAAAGCATCTATCATGTCTTTGTCCTTGGGGCAATCGGTGCTAAATGACAGGAGAGCATTATCAGTAAATTCTCCTTTTTCCTCCTCAGCCTTCTCAGCAGACTTTGCTTCAATGGCTTCTTCTGGTTATTCATCAGTCTTTCTGGCTGGCTCTCCACCTATAGGACGAGAAACGACAGTTATTAACTCAGGAGAAAACTCGGGTTCTTCGGCCATGTGCCCGATAATATGATGAAAAGTTGAAATAGCCCAAACAAATTGAGGTGAAAATGTGGAGATACCTTCTGATGATTTTTCCACGTGAGCAGCGAGAGTCTCTGAGGTGGTTTCAACAATCGGGGACAAAAGAGATACTTGAGGAAGCCTTGGATTCTCAGGATTGTACCCCTCCGATTCAGTAATCCCAATAACAACAGATGAAGATCAAGCCTCAATACTATGCTTTCCTTTGAGTTGGCGCTTCTCCTCCTCCATAGCAGCAGCGATAAGCTTACGCCCTTTGGCCAAGCACACTATTTCCTTACCCTTCAAATACTTCTCCATAAGCTTATCCTCGTCAATCGAATCCACCTAGAGCTCTTGTTTCTACCAATCAACCACCTGATCCCATACATACACCAAAGTGGTCGGGTAGTCTATAATCCACGAATTATCACGATGCCGGATCACCTGAGTAAAGAATCCTATCATGGTCTCGGCACTCTCATCCAATTCCTTTTGAGCTTCCATAAGTTGTGCATTAGCACTCTCGACAGACCTTAAAGAAATATCTGCATTTCCCTCTGTTAGGGTTTCCCTTGTCTTAGCCTCTAGCAGTTTCGCCTCCAATTCAGCATTTTTCCTCGTCAACTCCGCTTTCTCCTTTTCAAGGCAAGTACAAGCCAACTTCACCGCGATGCTTTCAGACTTAGCATCCTCGGCTTGTTTCTTTAAGTCTATGCGCTCCAGGCTATGGGACTCTTGTTCATTATGATAGCACTGTTTTAATTCTTCGTACTGTTTCTTGAAATTTCCCACGTCACGTTGCGCCAGTGCAAGCTAGGATTGAGCCTCCTCAACTTCCTTCTTGGTATTTTCAATGGTCAATGCGTCATATTCAACATTATCCGTCATGAGTTTGACATCGGCCAGCAAGTCCTGAATAATCCTGGAAAGAATCTGCGAATATCTCTTCATCTCTTCGTACTAACTATATGCATCATCAATCTTGGCCTTAACCACTATTGCCCAATCGGAATCTAATGGCTTAAGAGCTGGAACAAAATGCATGTTCCCAAAATGGTGATCAGGAAATTGCTTCTTCAAAAGCTCAAGTTTGGCCTTGTTCTCATCGTCAAGTATACCTGGTCTCGTAGTAGTGATGTCAATATTGCGGCGTTTAGATGGCACAATAGATGTTTTACTCTCTTTTTTTTGCTTCCTTTCTTGTTTCTTTTTGTTTCTCTTTTGGATCAGAACTTCACTTCGATGGTTTCTCGTGATGAGTTTTATCCTTGGAGGAAGTTGTAGTCTTAGAAGCATATTTGTCCCCTTCACGATAAGTAGATTGTCTTTTATGCTTTTCCAAGTCCAGGCGATGTGGAGATCTGGAACGAGAAGATCGGTAAGGTTGAGGGGCCCGGTTCCTCTTGTCATCTCTACCCCGGCTTTCATGTTGATCATGCCCTGCACCAGAATCGATCGGGGGTATGCTCGAACGGACATCTCTCATGTAGTAGTAATGGCGTGTCATTTGTCCTGCAAAATAATGCAAGTAAACATCGAAATCTTGACATATGGTGCAAGTGTAGTGTATATATCCTAAGTGATTCCCCCCTAACGGACCAAAGCCTGGATCTAGGTCTGTATGCACAGTTTCCCCGGCTTTCACGGGGGTGACGTCTTCCTCAGAAGTAAGAGAGAGAAGATCTCTTCCAAAGTCTATGGAAGTATAAATGGCGTTGGGCAGGGGAAGTTCCCCTAGACCCTGGTATATAACATCATCCATAAGAGAATCATCGCCTCGGGATGTGATTGATGGTAGCTCTCTTGGCGAAGTCGGTCTTTCAAAAGTAGCTGTATCATCTAGAGTGATGTATTTATCCCTATCTTTGGTATCTATGTTGGCTAATATATTGTCTTGGGTCGAAGTGGGAGAAGGACTCTTTTGAGGCATAGTTGGATCTTTCGAGCTTTCTCCCTTCTCAGGTAAGGTTTCAATTGGCCCCTCAACTGGGGGTATATACATAGGGACCTTCTCAGTGGCCTATGATATGAGTGATAGCAAGTAAGCGATGGCGATGAAGATACTCATCCACTAGACAGTCTCTAATAGTCAGGAATTTTTTATCACCATTAAGCAATTGGTTCAAACGATCTAAATACACCTGATGTACTTCCTATTTCGAGTTAGGGACTGCAAGTGAAAGTGAATGACAGTCAATACATTTACAGTAGTGATTAAAGTTAGAAATCGAAGTCTGAAATTTTACTTGATTTGAGCCGTCTCTGGGCACATCCTAGTTGCTGCTTGATACAGAACCATTCGGGTCTCGGATCACCAACTTTACTGTTACACGGTATGCTAATGATCTTCCTCTTTGGCACAGATTCAAAATCTGCAAAGGACGGGGTATCTTAGGTTCGATATTTGAAATTATAGAAGAAGCATACATCTTCAAAGGTGAGCTACATCCCAAGAATTTCCCTATAGGAAATATATAAAGCGTACATATAGGCATAGGCATTGGGGAGGAGTTGCATGGGGGCAATTTGCATTCGTCTCAGAAAATCGACGACGAATGGAGGAAATGGAGGTATCGCCCCGACAAGGCACATTAACATACTGATCACCATATACCCTACGAGTGGATTATGAGGTCGGTCTGATTTGGAAGGCAGCTCAGTGTCCTTTCTAAGAATCCCATGCTTTAAACATATTCATGTAAGTTTGGAATCATCAACTGTCGATTCAACGGACTCACCAGGTGATTCCAAAACAATGGCATTCTCAAACTCGTCAGTGGCGCGAATGTCTCCTACCCCTCCCTCCTCTTCCTTATCCAAAGAAACATCACCTCAGGATGATGCTGCACTCCCATGTATTTCTGCTTCGTAGTCCGAACTCGCACTATCCCAATTTGGGTCTGAAGTAGAGGATATGTCTTCGATGATAGGATTTTCAGATGATCCTGTGGCTTCTTTTCTCTCTGCTAGCCTGGTTGAACGTCTTATAGCCATAATCGCTGTACTATCCAAGAGATAACAGAATTAGAGTATAGTTGCCCGTGCCCCCTATGTGTGTGTGTGTGCTTAGCTGTGCAAATGTGTACAATACTGAAATCAGAAAATATAAAAGCTAGCACGATGAAAGGCATTATAGGAAAGTTAACAATTATTTGTCCATTCGGTCCAAGAATGTCCAATTATAAAAGCTCTATCCTAACTGTCCGTCTAATTGATGAGATTAGAATTATGCATGTCTTCCATGTTAAGGAGTCGGATTGGGTCGGAAATTTATATGTCAAAATGTCGGGTTGGTTCGAAAGTGTGTACATTTGGAGTTCGGATCGATTCAGATATGTATGTAGGAAAATGTCGGGTCAGTTCGGAGGTTCATGTTCTTAAACAGCGGACCAGTTCGGTAGTATGTATTCTTAGGTGTTACATTAAAAAACAAGGGATGTTTCAGCGAGCTCGTCGGTTCGGTTCGTCATTGAGCAAGGAGTAAAATCGACTCGGGTAGGACATCGTAAAGTGGATACTATTCGGGTCGGTGATCACCGATCGGAATAGCTCCATCACCTAAAGATTCAACCCCATTGCTTGAACGTATCTAAGAATTACTCCACCTCTAGCCTTCCCGATCGGAACCGACTTCACTTGCTCTTTCTCCATCACTTCTTCTTCATCGCGCAGCTAAAATAATTGATCCAAACTCATCGATCTCTCCTCCATTCAGCTTGAAGACATATTAATGAATCAAAGCTACCTACACTCACGCTCAAATCGATGTCACTGCTACCTTGAGGCCACAGCGAAGTCGCCAACAACGGCGAGATATTCGAATTGGGTTTAAACACATAAATTGATATTGTTAGTGAGTAGAACGCATATATAATCGAGTTATGCAGAGCTTTTAACCCACCTACGGATTTGATTTGGAAGTTAGGGTTTGCAATTGAATTGGGGAAAATGATATGAAGAATGAAAGAAGGGGACTTAGGAATTTATATGTGAATAGGAAGTCCCTTCGAATTCTAATGGATTAGACGGCCTAACTCGATTCAATCAGCGAATAACCCAAGCCAATGCAAAGCCTTTAGCCCGATGGTATAGTGACGGATCAGATGCGAAGCCGTCCGAATATAAACCCAATCTGAACCGAGACAAAATTGTTAATGCGACAACATAACTCAATATATGAAGGAGAAGCGAGGAAACGTAAAAAAGTGCTAAAATTCACGCATATATATGTCAGAAAGAATACTTGAAAATTGTTTGGACCTTAGAAAAAATATTGAAACTATTGGAAGCAAAGGAGATAGATGGTTCATGATTTCATGATGTATTTATAGGCATTGCAAATATGTTAGAAGTCGCGACTTTATGAAGCATAGAGACTCAACCAGAAGACATGTGTAACAACCCGGAAAATCTGAGCCAGTTTAAAATTTTTAATTTGGTTATTTTAATGGATTTTAAATATTTAAAATAAAATATTTTAAATAGTAACGACGAAAATTGGTTTGAATCGATGTTTGAAAATAAATATAATTATTTCTAATTATAAACAAGGCCTGAAATGGCGCGGCAATTTCAAAATTTCAATTCAAACTTTGATTGACTGTACCGGGTGCAAAATAAAAAAGATTTTAGTGAAACCAAAAATATTTAAATCTGTTATAGAATATCTTTCTAACGAATCTGAAAAATCGAAGTTTCATAGCGGGAGTCAAAAGTAATGGCCTAATGAATTTTCAGAAAGGTCGCTATAGAGAATATATCGCCCTTGAAAATAGACATTTTGCAAACGACCTCGGAATTTCGACGAAACCACTTTTGTTGGATCTGGAATGTCAAATTATTGCTAGGTTTCAAATTTAATAATTTTTGAAATTAGCATGTGAGCATGGCAAAGGAAAATGTGTTTGGTGAATTTCTGTTAAATTGGATCGACCAGAAAATGGCCATTTTTCAAACGGTCTTCAAATTTGACGAAATTAGTTTTGTTGGGACCGTATCGTCAATACGAAGCTAGAAATAAATTTTCTGAAATTTTTAGAGTTAGTATGTGGCCCCGGTAAATTAAAATGTACATTTAAATTGAAAATATAATGATTTATATTTTAATTTAAAGAAAAGCTGATCAAAACAGTCAAATTGGCTTACGAAACATATCCCATTATGTTCGGAATGGGGGTAATTAGCTGGGGGCGACAGTCGTTGGGTTTGATTTGAAGTTCATATCAATGAATGGGCATTTTTGTAATTAAAATAAAATAAAAATAATTATAAAACCCCCCATTGGCCAATGAAACCCCAGCCATCCCTGTTTTCATTTCTGCGCCGCCATACACTGAAATGGACGAACCAGGAGCTTCAAAAAAAGAATCCTCCCAATTTCAACCCTGACGCAACTGACGATGGTGGTCCTAGAGGGAAAATTGACGAGCTCGAGGAGCTCCTCCAGTTCGGCGGTGGTTATGTATTTTCATTGATCGGATAGCTCAAATTTCGAGCCTGAAAGTGCCGCCGTCGAGCTCGATTTGCGAGCCATGTAGACCACCGAATGGGCCCCAACTCCAGGCGAAGGTGGCACAGGGGGCGGCGCTCCTCGAGGCGTCGTCCGATCCCCTTCAAGTCGCTCCAGGCGGCGATGGTTTAAAACCCTAGAAGTCGGCCAGGTTCTGAAAGAGGAAGAACGATTACAGAAGAAGGAAAGGCGGGGGATTAGTGTTAACTAATTATTTAATTATTTAATTATTTAATTATTTTAATTCGAATTTATGAAATCCAACGCATTAAAATCCATATCTTTTGCATGCGAGCACGGAATTGGGCAAACCCGGGCTCGTTGGAACTGTCTCGACAAGATCTACGCAATGAAACTGACTAGATCGGAAACAGAGCATGTCAGAAATTCAGGAAAATTTCAATGCAAACTGTATTGAAACTACCAGATAAAACTGATAGAGTGGATCCCAATATGAGAAATTCTCTCACTATAATTTTCTGTACAGTTATTTATTTTATAACTGCATGCATGAACTGTTCCCCATCGTCCACAGACCATGAACGACTTGCTTGATTGTATTGTGTTGTGATTGTGAGGAGAAATGTAAATGAAAAAAAAAAATACATGCGATGTAAATATATATATATATATATATATATATATGAAAAGTGAAAATATCGTATATATTGAAAAGTGAAAATATCGTATATATTGAAAAGTGAAAATATTGTATATATTGAAAAGTGAAAATATCGTATATATTGAAAGTTAAAATTTCGTATATATTGAAAATGAAAATATTATATATATGAAAAGTGAAAATATTATGCGCGGGATGTGATCCTTAATAGTTCACTGTTGGCGGAAGCTAATGTCCCGGGGTCCCGGGAACTCATTCTGACTTAAACAAGGGGTGGGTCTTTACCAACTTCAAAATTCGACAGGGAAGAAAAAAGAGGGTCAGGGCACTCTTCATTATTTGGCTTCGCACCTCCCCAGAAGTATACTGGATCGGTTGTCCCTCCCAAAAATATACTGGACTTGGTTTACCGTGTTATCTCTCTATATAAAAAAAGTTTCGGGGTCGCCTCACAATTAATATACTGGCGTCCGGAATTAATATACTGGGTGTACTGGACCTCTAATATGAAATGAAAACGATATATATATGAAATGTGAAAACGATATATATATGAAATGAAAACGATATATATATGAAATGTGAAAACGATGTATATATGAAATGAAAACGATATATATATATATATATATATATGAAATGTGAAAATGATTTGATTGTTAAAAATATAATTTTTAACGTATATATATACACTGTATATAATTGTCGTGTATGTGGAATATTCAATTTTGATTAGAAATTGAATATGAAGTTGAAATCATTTTAAAAACGAATTTAAAACAATTTATAAAAATACGTTTTAAAAAGGAAATCGATTTAATATATATAATATAATGGCCTGAATAGAACGCGCCGTGCTGCGGCAGTTCGTGAATTTCGACCATTAGCTTCGAACGGACATTACGGGAGATCCGACCGTCGGATTCTCCTGAAACCGGGACCGTTGGGTTTGTATCGAAAAGAGCTTTCTAACAAATATGAGAAATTTGAAATCTAACGGTTGGATATGGAATTATGTCCAAATCAAATTTGGAAAAGGTCGTTGTAAGTGCAGTTCGATGGCCTTTGATGGAAATTGACTGTACGGGCCTTGACAAAATTATTAAAAATATCAATAATTTGTGTGAAATCATAATAAATGATTTGGAAAGAATTGGGCTGAAAAAACCCATATTTGATAAGATAAAAATAGATTTTTATCGAAATGAACTAGTTATTAACTAGAATAATAATTTATTTATTTTTAAATAAATAAATTGGATTTGAAATGGTATAAAAAATAACCAGAATTTCCAATATATGAATTGGAATGGATTTGAATCGAAATTATCTTCGGAATATTTCGATGTTGGATTTCGTGATTATACAGATATGGTTGTGGAAATTTGAAAGATATATTAATATCGTTATTTCCAATACGATATTTGTTGGTTTCAGAATTTGATGTTGAATATAAGCCGATACTATTTTCTATTCAGAGCCTTGTGTTTAATATCAAATTGGATTTGGGGTTTGTCGTGAACTGTGTTTAAATGACATTAGTTCTTTAACCCGCGTAAAAGCAGGATTAATTTCCAAGAAGTAGAACAATCAATATGAAATGATTTTAGAGATGAAACCAATTGGGGTTTGAATAAATCTTTAATTAGATTTGGATGAATGAATGGTGATAAATTTACCAAAACACGTGATGTGATTAAACCAAATTTACTTAGTTGTTGATATTGAATGTTGTTGATTGATTGTTTGGAAGGTGCTCGACCAGTTTATGAGCAGAATATGCCTTTACATTTAGCATTGGGTTGGGTAAAGATATATGTGTGCTAACACCTTGTGAAACACTTCACGATTTGACGATAAGGTGTTTAGAGAGGTTGTGTTCATTTCAAATTTAATAAATGATTGTGAAATGATATATTTTTCTTAAGTGAAAAGAAACGTATTCCCGATTTTGGACAGGGAATGTTTTATAAAACAGAAAGGATTTCGAGGCCTAAACCCGATATTATCGAAGAGATTTTGAAATGTATTATGTGTTACATTGTGGTTCATCACATATTTGATTGGTTGCTATTAATGATGTATCTATTTGGTGGCGGAGAATTTATTCTCTTGCTTAACACCCTTCTTTGAGACGTACGAGATCAAAGGTTATGTGATTAATAGTGACTGATCATATGTGTGAATTACTGATGTGAAGTACTATATTTGGAAAGTACTTGTGATTATTATGTTGTGAAATGATTTTCCCTACTTTGGGATATGAAATGATTTAGTATGTGGCTAAAGATTCGGGTAACCCTGAGACTAGAAGTATGGGTGAGAGGGCGGTGTATGCTCTCCATGTGTGGGAGGTGCATCGTCGGTGTAGCCTGCTCCTATGTGGGGTAGGTGCACATTTATATATCGAGTTGCTAGGTGCGTACCCTTTGCCTTGTCGATGGGGAGCACGATATTTGGTTGCATACTTGTTTGTATGCATTGTTATGTTTTGGAATTCATATTTCCAAACGATTTGATTTGAGATCCGGAAGTGAAATCTACTTTGATATAGAAAGTTAGATATGTATTTCAAATGATTTGAAATAGAAATTGGAAATAAAGTCCAAAGGAATAATTTCTGTAAATTGAATTGGATTTGGAAAATCTAAGTGTATTGATTAATCTAAATGGGTAGATTGGGATATTGCATGTTGATTGATGCATAGTAGATCCATATATCTATATTACTGATTGTTGTTTTTACAGTGGTATTCATGAGGGTAAACCCGTTCCGTGACATGCAGCGTGGTCCCGTGTTTTACCTTATTTTAAAACAAAGTTTAATAACTGTTTAGAGTTTCTCACACCAGTCCCATGACTGACCTGTAGTTTTCTTTTCCCTTGCAAACTCGGGTGCCCCTATTTTCCACACGGGCAGTCGAGTAGTTTATGTTGCAGATATATGAGCAGGATTCTGGATTGAAGCTTAAATCTGTGTCCAGAGCATTGATAGTCTTCCGCTGTGTTATTTATTTATTTCCGCTGTGCATTGTATTACATTTATGTAAATTTATCTTCCGCTGTGTATTATTTTCGATATACTCTGATATTCTGTATTCTGATGTAACATTATTATGATGTTTATAAAAGTCTTCTATTATTTGTTCTGATGTGTTGTATACCCAGAGTTAGCGTATGCGGGATTCGAACGGTGTTGGTCGGTTTAGCGATCGATTAGGACCGGGCGAAATCCGTGTCGTCACAGCTGGTATCAGAGCTTTGGTTAACTCAAATCTTTGGGGTACAACTCGTTAGAACTAAACAAAAGACTCATCAGAGGTAGGATTAGTAATATCCTATAGAAGAATCCTCATTAGAGATAGAATCAGTAGCATTCTAGAATGAGTGACTCGTTAGAGATGGGGTTAGAAATGCCCTAGAATGAGTTGAGATTAATATGATTATATATAACGTATTTGTGATTATATATATATATATAATCTGGTCTTAGAAAATTTGATTTTTGATTATATAAAATTATATGATTGAAAAGTTAATTAACCAATTTATTGCTGGTTGTGTTGTTTGATTATTAATTTGATTAATAAAAATATTGAGTTGATAACCCCAACAAGAGAATGTAATGTGAATTGGCCAAATCGAATCAAAATATTGAGCTGTATTGAAAATTGATTGCAAATGCATACATGTACATATATATGTGTGAACAGGTCATAGCAAGGAGGCTAGAGAAAAGGAATAAAATTGTTTGCCCGACAAATAGGTACACGTTTATTGTATTTCTTGGGATTTGATGATTTTATGAGCCGATGGGCTAGCTGCTTGGCTTTTCCTTTTTGTTTTGGATTGGTGAGGGCCACGGGAGGCCATTTGAAATATCCCGAAGCTCCCCGTACAAAGGAGGTTATGGCAAATTTTTTCGAAAATTTAGGGTGTTAGCCAAATTTTTGAAGAATTTGAAAATTCTTAGAAACTGAAAAGTTGAAGAATGGAAGCCAGATTGAAAGTAGAGTTAGTTAATCAAACCACTTTTGACTTTGTTCCTTTTCGGGGACGAAAAGTTTTAAGTGGGGGAGATTGTAACAACCCGGAAAATCTGAGCCAGTTTAAAATTTTTAATTTGGCTATTTTAATGGATTTTAAATATTTAAAATAAAATATTTTAAATAATAATGACGAAAAGTGGTTTGAATCGATGTTTGAAAATAAATATAATTATTTCTAATTATAAACAAGGCCTGAAATGGTGCGGCAGTTTCAAAATTTCAATTCAAACTTTGACTGACTGTACCGGGTGCAAAATAAAACGAATTTTAGTGAAACCAAAAATATTTAAAGATGTTATAGAATATCTTTCTAACGAATCTGAAAAATCGAAGTTTTATAGCGGGAGTCAAAAGTAATGGCCAAATGAATTTTCAGAAAGGTCGCTATAGAGAATATATCGCCCTTGAAAATAGACATTTTGCAAACGACCTCAGAATTCGACGAAACAACTTTTGTTGGATCCGGGATGTCAAATTATTGCTAGGTTTCAAATTTCATAATTTTTGAAGTTAACATGTGAGCGTGGCAAAGGAAAATGTGTTTGGTGAATTTCTGTTAAATTGGATCGACCAGAAAATGGCCATTTTTCAAATGGTCTTCAAATTTGACAAAATTAGTTTTGTTGGGACCGTATCGTCAATACGAAGCTAGAAATAAATTTTCTGGAAATTTTAGAGTTAGTATGGGGCCCTGGTAAATTAAAATGTACGTTTAAATTGAAAATATAATTATTTATATTTTAATTTAAAGAAAAACTGATCAAAATAGTCAAATTGGCATACAAAGCATATCCCATTGTGTTCGGAATGGGGGTAATTAGCTAGGGGTGACAGTCGTTGGGTTTGATTTGAAGTTCGTATCAATGAATGGGCATTTTTGTAATTAAAATAAAATAAAAATAATTATAAAACCCCCCATTGGCCAATGAAACCCTAGCCATCCATGTTTTCGTTTCTGCGCCGCCACACACTGAAATGGATGAACCAGGAGCTTCAAAAAAAGAATCCTCCCAATCTCAACCCTGACGCAACGGACGACGGCGGTCCTGGAGGGAAAATTGACGAGCTCGAGGAGCTCCTCCAGTTCGACGGTGGTGATGTATTTTCATTGATCAGATAGCTCAAATTTTGAGCCTGAAAGTGCCGCCGTCGAGCTCGACTTGCGAGCCATGTAGACCACCGAATGGGCCCCAACTTCAGGCGAAGGTGGCGCAAGGGGCGGCGCTCCTCGAGGCGTCGTCCGATCCCCTTCAAGTCACTCTAGGCGGCGATGGTTTGAAACCCTAGAAGTCGGCCAGGTTCTGAAAGAGGAAGAACGATTACAGACGAAGGAAAGGTGGGGGATTAGTGTTAACTAATTATTTAATTATTTTAATTCGAATTTATGAAATCCAACGCATTAAAATCCATATCTTTTGCACGCGAGCACGGAATTGGGAAAACCCGGGCTCGTTGGAACTGTCTCGACAAGATCTACGCAATGAAACTGACTAGATCGGAAACAGAGCACGTCAGAAATTCAGGCAAATTTCAAAGCAAACTGTATTGAAACGGCAAGATAAAACTGATGGAGTGGATCCCAATATGAGAAATTCTCTCACTATAATTTTCTGTACAGTTATTTATTTTATAACTGCATGCATGAACTGTTCCCCATTGTCCACATACCATGGACGTCTTGCTTGATTGTATTGTGTTGTGATTGTGGGGAGAAATGTAAATGAAAAAAAAATTACATGCGATGTAAATATATATATATATATATATATATATATGAAAAGTGAAAATATCGTATATATTGAAAAGTGAAAATATCGTATATATTGAAAAGCGAAAATATCGTATATATTGAAAGTTAAAATATCGTATATATTGAAAGTGAAAATATTATATATATGAAAAGTGAGAATATTATATATATATATATATGAAAGGTGGAAATAATATATATATGAAATGAAAACGATATATATATATATATATGAAATGTGAAAACGATATATATATTAAATGAAAACGATATATATATATATATATATATATATATATATATGAAATGTGAAAACGATGTATATATGAAATGAAAACGATATATATATATATATATATATGAAATGTGAAAATGATTTGACTGTTAAAAATATAATTTTTAACGTATATATATACACTGTATAAAATTGTCGTGTATATGGAATATTCAATTTTGATTAGAAATTGAATATGAAGTTGAAATCATTTTGAAAATGAATTTAAAACGATTTATAAAATACGTTTTAAAACGGAAATCGACGAAATATATATTATATATAATATACATATAATATAATGGCCTGAATAGAACGCGTCGCGTTGCGGCAGTTCGTGAATTTCGACCATTAAATTCGAACGGACATTACGGGAGATCCGACCGTCGGATTCTCCTAAAACCGGGACCGTTGGGTTCGTATCGAAAAGAGCTTTCTAACAAATATGAGAAATTTGAAATATAACTGTTGGATTTGGAATTATGTCCAAATAAAATTTGGAAAAGGTCGCTGTAAGTGCAGTTCGATGGCCTTTGATGGAAATTGACTGTACGGGCCTTGATAAAATTATTAAAAATATCAATAATTTGTGTAAAATCATAATAAATGATTTGGAAAGAATTGGGCTGAAAAATCCCATATTTGAAAAGATAAAAATAGATTTTTATCGAAATGAACTAGTTATTAACTAGAATAATAATTTATTTATTTTTAAATAAATAAATTGGATTTGAAATGGTATTAAAAATAACCTGAATTTCCAATATATGAATTGGAATGGATTTGAATCGAAATTATCTTCGGAATATTTTGATGTTGGATTTCGTGATTATACAGATATGGTTGTGGAAATTTGAAAGATTTATTAATATCGTTATTTCCAATAAGATATTTGTTGTTTTCAGAATTTGATGTTGAATATAAGCCGATACTATTTTCTATTCAGAGCCTTGTGTTTAATATCAAATTGGATTTGGGGTTTGTCGTGAACTGTGTTTAAATGACATTAGTTCTTTAACCCGCGTAAAAGCAGGATTAATTTCCAAGAAGTAGAACAATCAATATGAAATGATTTTAGAGATGAAACCAATTGGGGTTTGAATAAATCTTTAATTAGATTTGGATGAATGAATGGTGATAAATTTACCAAAACACGTGATATGATTAAACCAAATTTACTTAGTTGTTGATATTGATTGTGGCTGATTGATTGTTTGGATGGTGCTCGACCAGTTTATGAGCAGAATATGCCTTTACATTTAGCATTGGGTTGGGTAAAGATATATGTGTGCTAACACCTTGTGAAACACTTCACGATTTGACGATAAGGTGTTTAGAGAGGTTGTGTTCATTTCAAATTTAATAAATGATTGTGAAATGATATATTTTTCTTAAGTGAAAAGAAATGTATTCCCGATTTTGGACAGGGAATGTTTTATAAAAATGTTTTATAAAACAGAAAGGATTTCGAGGCCTAAACCCGATATTATCGAAGAGATTTTGAAATGTATTATGTGTTACATTGTGGTTCATCACATATTTGATTGGTTGCTATTAATGATGTATCTGTTTGGTGGCGGAGAATTTATTCTCTTGCTTAACACCGTTCTTTGAGACGTACGAGATCAAAGGTTATGTGATTAATAGGGAATGATCATATGTGTGAATTACTGATGTGAAGTACTATATTTGGAAAGTACTTGTGATTATTATGTTGTGAAATGATTTTCCCTACTTTGGGATATGAAATGATTTAGTATGTGGCTAAAGATTCGGGTAACCCTGAGACTAAAATTATGGGTGAGAGGGCGGTGTATGCTCTCCATGTGTGGGAGGTGCATCGTCGGTGTAGCCTGCTCCTATGTGGGGTAGGTGCACATTTATATATCGAGTTGCTAGGTGCGTACCCTTTGCCTTGTCGATGGGGAGCACGATATTTGGTTGCATACTTGTTTGTATGCATTGTTATGTTTTGGAATTCATATTTCCAAACGATTTGATTTGAGATCCCGAAGTGAAATCTACTTTGATATAGAAAGTTAGATATGTATTTCAAATGATTTGAAATAGAAATCGGAAATAAAGTCCAAAGGAATAATTTCTGTAAATTGAATTGGATTTGGAAAATTTAAGTGCGAGGATCAATCTAAATGGGTAGATTGGGATATTGCATGTTGATTGATGCATAGTAGATCCATATATCTATATTACTGATTATTGTTTTTACAGTGGTATTCATGGGGGTAAACCCGTTCCGTGACATGCAGCGTGGTCCCGTGTTTTACCTTATTTTAAAACAAAGTTTAATAACTGTTTAAAGTTTCTCACACCAGTCCCATGACTGACCTGTATTTTTCTTTTCCCTTGCAAACTCAGGTGCCCCTATTTTCCACACGGGCGGTCGAGTAGTTTATGTTGCAGATATATGAGCAGGATTCTGGATTGAAGCTTAAAGCTGTGTCCAGAGCATTGATAGTCTTCCGCTGTGTTATTTATTTATTTCCGCTGTGCATTGTATTACATTTATGTAAATTTATCTTCCGCTGTGTATTATTTTCGCTATACTCTGATATTCTGTACTCCGATGTAACATTATTATGATGTTTATAAAAGTCTTCTGTTATTTGTTCTGATGTGTTGTATACCCAGAGTTAGCGTATGCGGGATTCGAACGGTGTTGGTCGGTTTAGCGATCGATTAGGACTAGGTGAAATCTGTGTCGTCGCAACATGACTATTAGTTGGCACTGATTTAGAAGCAAACAAGTTGATTATTTCGAAGCACACCTTATCTTCAATAAACGCGTAATTCGAGGGGGCAAAATGTTTGCCTACTTTGTGGTTAGGCTATACAATGTTAAAGAATTGTTCAATCAATGTACTTAAGTATACATAAAGCATAGCAGAAGGTCCTCTGGGTCAGATCGAACCCCTCCAGTCGAACTCCTTCACCTTATTACACACGAGCTAGAAGACTGAAAGGAGGTAGCATACTCGGATTGGTTCAGCCTCTCCGACCCGTACCTCTTTCTATCCAACCGATCTGAACCAAGAAGTAAAACTGCGACAGTCACATCCTATGATCCTATAAACCCGGAGAAGTTTCTTTCCACTATCCCAAGTTTTCGATATGATGTCACCATCTTGGAGCTGTGGGATCCCAAGTTCACGAGATGGGCCCCATGTGGCATCCGAACCGGATGGCTTTATAGCCTATAAATACCCCTACAAAGCACCATTTTAAGGAATCTTTTGGCAAACTAATCAGTCTAACTTCTAGACCAGCGAATCTCCTTGGTTTGTTCAGATTATATCCAAATTTTTGTAGTACAATTCCACAAATTGAAGAGAGATTATCAATTGTATAAGTGAGATTGAGTGAGAATTAACATTGTATTTGTATTCAAATCATCAATCAAAGAAGTATAAAGTGGACGTAGGCCCTTTAACGCCGAACCACTATAAATCTCGTGTTCTCGTTGTTTTCTCTCTATTTTATTTAGAATTATTATTTATTTCGGTGTTAGAACCACTTTTGTTGAAGCAAATAAGCTAATTCAATCGAAACTGGGGTAGCATCTCGTTGCATCTTCCTTTTGAAGCCATTAGACATGTCTATCTTAGACTCCAAGAGGAGCACTTCCAATCGAAAAAGCAAAGAAGAATTGTGTAGAGAGGAGGAGGTTTGGAAACCCCCCTGAGGATTTTTTTCTTTCTTCAAGAAGGGTTTTTTTCAAGTTGCCATTGTATACGTTAGGGTTTGATAGAGAATTTGTGTGTTTGTGTTGTTATGTTCGGTGCTATCGAGTATGCCTGATCTTTTGTTTTCTATCCACTTAGTGTATATCGGGCCATGGGCCTGTTTTTAAAAAAGAGGTGTATGCATCTAGTGAACGATGGAATAATCTTTTGCTTAGGAAAGTGTTGCAATTTTAAGTCTCATTTGCTTTCCTTGAGATTATTATTATATTTATACTTGCAGGATCTCATGACGAACTGTAATAAAATCATTTTGAAGCAGACACAGACAAAACCGAACAACTTCAAATATTACCTTCCCATTTCTTGTGTCTTTGTAATGGCCTGCAAATCCGTACTATATGAGTTGACTAAAACAACACACGTTAGACCCAAATAGCACAGAAATATGAGTAATTAGGGTTAAAGAAATAGAAATAGAAATAGGTAGAAGATAGAACAAAAGAAAACATCAGAATCTCACAGTAGAACGAATAAAATATAATATCATATATCATAACTTGGAAATACAAAATTTTGTATTAGATATACATATCATTATCAGAGTACAAAACATTTGATACAGCGGAGAATAGCTCTATAATATCTAACGGTGAAGCCTCCTGCTTCAGACTCCTCCAAGTGAATCTATAAAAGCCTGAAACACTTGACTATCCATACAAATTTGGGTACCCAAGAGTTTAGGTTAAAACAAACAAAATAAACTTCGGGTCAGTCATGGGACCGGTGTGAGTAAACTCCAACAATATTGTTTAATTTTGAAAAACCTCTTGAAAAAAAAGGATAATAGTAAGACCAGCCCACACATAAACATGGACGGTTTTTACCTTACTACAACACCAAACATTTTTGATATGAAATCCATTGATATTATTATAATATCTAATCAAATAAATAACCAAATAGTAGAACGCTTGCATCTCACGCTCTACATACATAGTACAAAAAAAAAACCGCAGGGCACTTATTGGAGATTGGATTCCAACTATGACAAGGTACGGGACCACCTTCCGATCAGTGTACTCTAGAGGGGATACACTAGGGTTTAGCAAGAACATCTTGCATCCCGACCATACATGACTGGTCACGCATTCAACTTGAGTGTACTGAATGTATTATCACCCACGGTTGTCGATCGTCCAATCATAACCCGTAAGATACAGAATTGAAAGAAAAATAAATAAATTTTTCTCTAGATCGGTGATAATACACCCTGCTTGGGTATGACCTAACTAGCAATAATGGCTGTCTGATTTTTGTCATTTCCCGGTTGTGAGGCTTCAGGCTACGTTAACCTTTAGGAACATCTGGCCACCACTCACTTTGAATGTCACATCGTCAAACCAGTCAAATCACTAATTGATATTCCTAAGAATATTACGGATATAAAAGCTAAAAGAAACAAATTCCTCTGCCACCAAACGTAATACCTAGAAAAGATCGTCGTATGTGATCTGCCAGGAATACTCCGCTAGACATTCGTCCATACAAGTTGTCCTGGTACTGGACAAACAGAATAGCCCTCGCATTTTACCTCGTCTTCAATTATCTTAAGAATAATCTGATTCGCAACTCCCATGCCTATACGGAGTGGATTTCGGATATAAATCCAACCGGTCTCTCCGTATTGACAACAATGGTCAAAAACTTCGATAGTCAGATGTTTTTTTAAAACTATCGAAGAAAAACAAAACATCTATCCAAATTTCTAACATCGAATAATCACCGGCCCTTTTAATATTGCGTTAAGTACGTTTCCTTATCAAGTTCTCTATATAGATTTCTAGTTACCAGATTTCTTAAAAATATTCTAACTCCTTAAATTTTCGGAAATTTCGCCAGCACCTCCTTTGTACGGCTCAATCGGTACAACTACAACTTGCCTCTCTAGGCCCTTTCCATTCAAAATCAAAATAAAAAAGCCAAGCGACATGCCTAATAGGCTCATAAAACCTCATATGGAAATTAAACATGTACCTTTTTGTCGGACACTCAATATATATTCTTCAAACTCTCTTCCTACTCTTCATCCCATATCTGTCTATCTTATACTCATCCAATTCCAATTCAATTCAACTTTAATATTTCAATCACATTCAGTTAACCACTATATTTCTAGTTTACCCTTTTTACTTAATCCACTTTCATTTTGGACCCCTCACATTCGAATATACTTTTATTCACTTATATATATATATAAGTCGAATTCAATCTCCATGTCAAATTCCAAATTTTAATTCAAGTTCCATACTCGAATTCCCAAATTCAAATGACAAATTCACATCACTTAAACAAAGTTAAATTCAGGCAAAAACTCTGTTAACTAATTTCGAAGAAATTAGTTAACTTCATTCGATAATTAAAAATTTGACTTTTGTTTCAAAAATCACTTCATCTGCTCCACTTGAGTTCATATTTAATTTATAACTCAAATCTGTATTTTTACTATTGGGAATTCGGATTTTTATTCACTCAAAATCCATTTATTTTATTTAATAAACCGTTATAGTTTAAAACGGTTATGGCGTTGTTTTTCTGAAAATTTGATTTCGACATAACCCAAAATGTATAAGACAAAATCCAGATTTTTCTCTTCTATATGAAAGCTATCATTGAATAAGTCCAGGCATTTCTTGTTTCATCAAATTCTGGCTTATATCAGTTCTATATACTCAAATGAAGTTCGAAACACCAAATTACAAACTAAGGCGCTGCGACGAGTTCGTTTTAATTAAATTTAATTATAAACGTCGTCTATAAATAAACTCCAATTCCATTCTCGAATATTTAAATATAAATTAAATCAGTTTTCCCAAATCTAACTTAAACATCTCGATTTTTCAAATCGTTGATTTCTTTACTCAAAATTCACAACTCGGTTATAAATTATTCACAACTCAATTTCTATATTAAATTCCAATCCCCCTGGAGTTAAATTATTTATAAAATTTGATATAATCAAATTCCAATTATAAATTCATTTTATGGTACTAATCAATTAATTCAACATCATTTACCAATACAAACTAATATCATCCCTCGATAATTGCGGAGTCGTTCAAGTTGGGATAGTTTAATTATCTCTCAGACCTTGACCGACAATGTTCTTATCTTGAGATAGATAAAAGCTTGTAATACAAAAACTTGATTTAAATTCTCACCTTCTTGTCCATTAAAAATATGGTTTTATAAGCCATATTTATCTTGTAAAAATCTATTTCCAAATTATCTGATGAAAATTACCTCATTACATTTATAACCATTGTTTATAAATTCACTTCCTTATTAAAACAAACTTCCATTTTAATAATCTATTTGAAACTCGATTCCCATTTTTGAATAGTTTATTTTATACAGCTTATATATAAATACATAATCTATTTTCACATTAGATTTCAATTACAGTTACTATTTAACATAAATCCAATATCATTTCTGAAATTAAATATTTTTATAAATTCGACAAAGTCGAATTCTATTTATAAATCCTTACGGATTTTTTCCATTTCAATTTACATTTCGGACATCGGAATGAATTACATCATTTCCTTTGAAAATGATTTTCAATTCTCTTTTTAATCCATACTTGAATTTAAATTTATAAATCATCCAATGATAACTTTTCTCTTCTATTTATAAACGTTGTTTATAAATTTCATTTCTTGTTTTAAATATTGAAAACGAGTTTATATTTCAAATTCCATTTGAAATTTAATATCCACTTCGGAAAATAAATATCCCTTTTTAAATTCATACTCGAATTTAAAATCCAATATTATCAAATGATAATTTTCCTTTCCATTTATAGACATCATTTATAAATTTAGTTACTTGTTTTTATTACTGAAAACAAGTTAATATTTCTAATTCATTTGAAATTCAATTTCGATTTTGGAAAATAAAATTTTCTTTTTTAAATCTAAAAATCCCTTTTTATGATATTTTTAAATATCAATATTTAGAGCCAATGATATTCAAACATCCAAATACACAAACCACCAATCCAATTCAACAGATCAGACACATATAAATATGTAAATAATAATAAATAAATTTCAGGAATCCAGTTGGATCCCTCCAACCTGTTCTCCCTGCATCCACAGATGTTAGTCAACATATAAATAATAACAATCCTGCTTCAAGGCAGGATATCCTGGTATAAAGGTCATCCACTATAATATATTGTGGGGCGCATAGGGTCATCCACTAATAATACTGTAGGCATTCGCTAATGGTACTGAGAGAAATACCAAATATATATATATATATATATATATATATATATATATGTATATAATAGTCACAACCACCAACCCTAAAAAACTAATATATATAACCATAATAATTCATGCATCCAAGCAACCAACGATTTATTTTTAATGATTAAAAATAAATTTAAATATAAAACTCAAGGTGTGATTTACTCACCTTGATTTTTATTTGCCGAATATCCTATTTAATTCCATATTTTCGCCTACGACCCATTTCCAATAAATCTATTTGTACCTCGATTATTTAATTAATAATTAAGCTATTGTCTATTTAAATTAAATATTAAAATAATTAAACAAATTATTCTACGTAATTTAAATTTTGGTTGATACGTATACCTTACTGCTATTCCAATATCTCGGTTAATCCATGAAACAAAAATCCGAACAACTCCCAGATATTGCAGTCAACCCTAAAATTTCCCCATCTCACTTCGAAAATTCGTCGAGCACCTTATAGCCAACCTTCATTTCCTCTTTATCACTTAAAGCTACTACTGAGCTACTGCTACACCATTCAGCATAACTGCAAAACCTCAAAACCCATTAGTCCCTTACTACAGACAAACCCCTCTATAGTGTTGCATCTCCAAGCATCACACAGAACCCAAGCATAAAACCTGCGACAGTTTTCGAAGCTCGAATCCCCTTAGATCATCAAATTCCGATAGCGAGCTTTCCTCGATCTGCAATAATCAATGCGACGACCACCTCGTCTTCCATCACAAAGCTACAGTCAACAACTTGTTCTGCCTCCAAACACCACAAGATTTTGCCCCAAAATCGAACAATGATGATCCTTCCTCGATTGCAACAAATGCCCCTTCCAGAAATCGCGAGGGTCTGCTTCCCACTTGCATACACAACGGTGATCGGAAATCCCATATCCAACCCTTAACAAACACATAACAACGCCCCATTTGTACCCAGCAAATTTCGAGCTCGACAGACAAGCTTTAGGTGAATTCGCTATTTTTCTTCGAACCTTACTTTGATCTGCCATCCGTCGAACTCGAGTCGAGATTCATCTCTCGCGATCCTCAATTTCGACTTCCATCATTTTTTTATTAGGTAGAAAAGACGGTCTTTTTCCCCTTTTTCACAATCTGCTGTGAAGAGAACGAGGTGGAGAGTAAATTGGGGATAAAGGAATGGAGTAACAGATTGTTTTATAAGTAAGAGATTTGGGATTGAAATTTAAAATAGAGATTGGCCACTTAATTTCTCCTTGAAGCTTTGGTTCTGCAAACAAAAATAGGAGGAACAAGGGTGCGAATTTATAAAGGGAGAAAAGAACAATAGTACGGGATGTTTTAAATGGGTATCTCCCTAAGTACATAGCATGTTTAATTTGATTTGATTTTTATGTAAGCGATTAGATTTTGATCTTATCTATTCAATTTTAAAATAATATATTTTGAGGTTCTGAACCGCTATTTAATCATAATGACTAACGTCTCTATTATTAGTTGCTATTCTGGACTCATTGGAATCGATTCTAAAATTTGATTTGACTGTATAGAAGAGATAACAATTTAAATTAACGATTCGATTTAAAATATAATTCGATTTCAAACAATTTAGTTCATCGATAATAAATAATTATTATCGCTCTAATTCAAATAGAATTTATAATTAATCGACTGAATCATTTTGATTCAGTTTTAAATCTGAGTTCAAATATTTATCATTTTCGTATTACGATAGTACAATATCTTTGAAATTAAATTATATATCAATTATTAAATCGATAAATTCCATATTAATATTCATTTATATTTTCAATTCAACATTTAAAACAAATTTAAATGTTCAAAATAAATCCACTAAAAATCAGGGATATTACAGTCTTCTTCTTATTTTTGACATAATCGTATTCAGACTTCGGCTTGAGATTTAATGTTTGTGCTCACTAACTTTGTAGATAAGAGGTTAAATCCACATATAACTTGAATTAATAGCTTCATGCTAATTTTTACTTTCTTCATAGCATCGATGGGTATTAGACGGTTTCTTGGCAACATTGTTAGTTACCTTTATTGAGAACAGTGAAGACCATGCTAAATTTTATCTGATTTGATTTACGTCTAAAAAATAGGATCTGATGGGATCTAAAAAGAACGTATGTGAAACCAAGATAAAGTGATCTTTGAGGAATGACGTGCCAATAATAATAATAATAATAATAATAATAATAATAATAATAATAATAAAAGCGGAAGATTTATACAATTACTATTTATTACAAGGTAAGGGCTAAAGGAATTATGGCTAGATCTATGAAGATATGGAAATAATGTAGAAAGCTTAATCAAGGGATAAAGAATTTAATTTAATGAGTCAATCTACTCGAGTAATATAAGATAACATATAGAAAGGACAAATTGACTAGTTAGATTTGTTGAAGGAGTAAAAAAAAGTATCTACTATTTTGAATATAACAACCATATAATAATGTCGCAAGCAAGCTAACTAAAAAACTGAAGGAACTATAACATTAATAATGAAGAAGTAATATAATAGTAATTAACTAAAGTTGAATATAATCATCAAATAGATAACATTGCATTCAAAAATACCAAAGTAAAGAAACACATTTAAAAGAGACCTAAGATGGTGATAACAATTTGTTGGCAATTCACATAGCCAGTCCTAAAGACACAAACAATCAAGTATAGGGTTTTAGCTATCAACTCGATAAAAAATTATAATTTGTTCAAAACCACTCGTGTAATCTTAAAACCAATCATGTAATCTTCAAAGTACAACTTTGCCATATACTCTAGGATAATATATTTTTCTAAGTTTCTAGATTTTTTTTCTAGACTTTTTAGAGTAAGAAAGCAAGAAATTAAAGAAAATTTGAAGACATGGTGCACAGGATTGTTCACACCTACTAGATCAGCTTGGTCATGTTCCAATCTATCAACGGATTTGGTATAACAAGTTAAGCGATTAGTAAATAATCTTGTATCGGTTTTGTAGGGCTATACAGCCTATATAATTCTCAACTCTATTCTTCTAAGTGTTTGATCACTTCCCTTCATCTCTTCTTTCCAAAGCAAATGCTGCCTTTTTCTATAATTTCTCTAATTAATCGCATCTTAAAGTGTAAATCACCAACCCTATAAAAATCCTATAGATCAAGTCATATTTAACTTAACTTTATAATCTCTATTCTATCTTATCTCTAACTTTCCCATGCATTTAATTCTTACTACAATCAATATTTAATGAGTACTTTTTTCTACACCTAAAAATTTCTACAAAGAAATCGAATAGGGAAGTGTTATCGAGTGCAGCCCAGCCCAAGGGGTAGGCAACCTAGGCATGTGCCTAGGGCAACACATGGGATGTGGGATTTCTTTTGTTATTTTCTTTGTATTATTAATTTAGTGTAGAATCAAATCTGATTCATTGTGTGGTCGGGTGATTTGTTCGCTTCTCAAGCTAGAACATCCGAGTTTGGTTCTTGCTAGGGCATATTCCTTTGAAATATTTTAACATCTATTTCTTAGTTAGGATAACACTGTAGAATGGGCCATCTCTGATCAAGTTTATTCAATAAATAAGTTATTAAGTGTCAAGGATAAGGAAGTTATCATATAAAGATATTGAGTGTCAAGAAGAAATAAGTTATCATATGAAATTATCGAGTGTTGAAGATTAACAAGGCTATTGGTTGATGGATATACAACCAAATGTCAAAATGTCAAGTTATAAAAAGCCAAGGGATGAGTTTATTGAAGGGCAAGGGTGTAATCTATAAAAAAAAGTAGTGCTAACCAAGAACATTATTGATTAAAAAAAAGCTATAAATAATACATGGATTTATCATCAATACAATGTATTATTAACAATAGAAAAGAGTTACCAATTACATAGGAAAAGATGTTATCGGAATGGAGAAAACTATTAAAAGCAATAGATACGTTAATGACACTACAAAGAAACATACATATATTTATTAGAGTATATTAGTGATTTCTCATCAAGCAAAGAAATTCAAAAATAAGCATGATAAAAATATGGATGATTTTTTACATAAGAGGATGGAGACTTGCAAGTCAATGATATAAAGAGCAAGTGCATTAATATGAGAAGGGTCTTATATCTAACTTGTAATAATAAAATTTCCAAATTATTCATTTGCAACCATGTAACCTTTGCCAATGTCACAACCATGATGACATCCTACGTGAACTTCTCAAACCCTAGGAGTATGACGTATGGCATCATCATGACTATCCATCTTGATAAGTAATCAATCTACGTCAACTTCAATCAATTAGTATGACCAAGTGATGCCTCTCCCTAGCTACCATGAACGGATGTCTACTCTTAATAAGAAGGGGACTCCTCTCCTCTTTCTCTATTTTAGCACAATTTACTATATAGACTTGATATTCTAAGCTTACTTGATGGTTTGAGGAAAAATTTAATGGTCTCACAAAGAAGAAAATGGCTTGGACTTTTGAACATACGGACCCATGGATAAAAGAAATTTAGTATAGCTCATATTTTTGACATCTTGACTATAAAGAAGGAAATAAGTTGTAATTTTAACATATTAACAAATGGAGGATGGACATTGCATTTGTGCTCGGACAATTAGTTTTAAAGAAAGCTTTATTACGTGTAAACCAGTGTTAATGGCATCAAGGTAGCCACCCATTTCTCTCTCTCTCCTCGGATCTCTTCACTCCTCCTACGTTTCCATAGATCCGCTTCTCTGTAAACTCCACTGAACCCCTACCTTTCTTTTGCCATGCGTGGTGGTTTACACGTTTATTTCCACTTTTCATATCTGAAGCTTTCTCATGTAATCGTTTTGAACTCCTCTTCTCCCCAATTTCCTCGACCTCTTTTAAGAAGTTTACTCTCAGCTTTAAAAAATACTTTAGACAACCTCCTTTCCATTGTGAAATCGCTTCTTCAGGCAACTACAAGCCTTCCCGTTCTTCAACTGGAGGTCTTCGCTTTGGAAGTGGATTAGACACTGACGCGGAGGTCTTGGCGAGTAGCAACTCCCTGATGGTCTGAATAGTCTTTGCGTCTCGACCTGGTGTTAGTGATGGTACTATTCGGCTAATAGGGTATTCAATGTAAGCCATGATTCGTCTTGTCATTGTTCTTTTTTGTCTGTGTAGTCTGTTAAAACATATGAACAAATATGATACAAACCGATCTCTTAACCCTATAGCCACTTGGGCTTTTCTTGTAATGTCTCGTTGGGCTTTATGTTCAGCCCATTTATGTATCTCAGCTATATATAGATAGCGTGACTTATGTACATTATCAATTTTTCATTTAATACAAGATTATTTGTTTCAATACTTCATTTACACAAAAATCTTACATGGTATCAAAGCTTAATAGCCAAACGGAAAAAAAAAAAGATCATTGTTCGTGATTCAGGAGAGGGACGTTGTGCAAGTCTCCTCAGAAAAGCTTCATCATCGGAGAGCATCCTTTCCTGATCATGTAGCAAGTGTTGTTATCTGTTCTGAACAGTGTCGTGCCTTGCTAGAACTTTGTTCACAGCGGCTGCATCGCTTCTTTTTTGATCATCAGAGATTTTATCTCGTCATTTGATTCACCTTCCCACTGTAAATCAGTGATTCTTGAGTCTCAAAGAATCAAGAACCACTGAATCTACATCTTTTTTCTCACCTTTCTTGGATTGGCTGCCACCACCATAGCAGTGACCTCGCCATATCCAGTTTTTATCAACTTCTGATCATCTTTCCTCAAAGCCATGGCAGGAGGAGCTTTTGAACTATCATTTGCACAATCAAGAGCAGATGCTAATGGACCAACACCACCTTCCCAACCTCTTGTAAAGGCAAAAAGCCAGGTCATCACCATCCCACTTGATGAAGAAAACTTTCTGTTATGGAAGTTCCAAGTTGAAACATCCTTGAATGGGTATGACCTTCAAGATTATGTCAAAGGAACCAAGCTTACGCCACCTGCAATGATAGTTGATGCACAGAACAACATGATTAGCAATCCTGAATTCATTCACCATCAAAAACAAGACAACTTACTATCTTCCTGGCTACTTTCCTCAATCAGTGCCAATTTGTTATCACAAGTCATAGGGTGTAACTCATCTTATGAAATTTGGTCAACAATTCAACAAATTTTCAATTCTCAATCTGCAGCAAGAATCATGCACTACAGGAGAGAATTTCAGACTGCAAGAAAAGGAGATATGAGTATGCGTGAATATATTTCTAAAGTGAAGACTCTATGTGACAAACTTAAAGCTGTTGGCCACATCATTTCAGACAGTGAACAAATCCTAACATTGACAAATGGACTTGATGAAGAATATGAATCACTTGTCACCTACATAGCTACACAGCCTACATTACCAGATATTCAAACAGTATATTCAGCACTACTAGCTCATGAAGGTAGAGTGGATCAAAGAAAGGCAATTCAAAGTGAATTCAGCATAAATTTAGCATCAAATTCAAGAAATGTGAACCAACCAAGAAGTGTACCTGGTTATTGCAGAGGCAACCAGCAAGGACCAAGAGGTAATCCAAATAAAAGAGGCAGGGGAAGAGGTAGATCAAATAACACAAACAGAGTAAAATGTCAGATATGTGACAAACTAGGACATACAGCAAACATGTGTTATTTTAGATTTAACACTGATGTTAACAATGTACAACAAGGCCAAGGTGGTCAGAGAGGTATGAATGCCAACATGGCACAAGCCAATTACCAAGGGAGAACAAATTCAGAAGGTTCTACATCTCAAGCTAGTGGCAGTGATGACAACACCAAAAATGACGACATAACTACAGAAGACTGGTTTCCAGACTCAGGGGCCACCAATCACCTAACCAACAACCTTCAGAATTTGAATCTTGGTAACAAGAACTACTCAGGTACACAAGTTATACATACTTGCAATGGTGAAACTATGAATATATCTCATATTGGGGCTGGATATATCAAGGGAAAAAGAAAACTGTTTCTTAATGACATACTTAGGGTCCCCACTATTAAGAAAAATCTGATTAGTGTGTCCCAATTCACTAATGATAATAAGGTATATTTTGAGTTTCACCCCCAATATTGCTTAATTAGAGACTTGCTAAGCAAGGACATATTATTACAGGGTAGCCTGAGTAATGGTCTATACAGATTCAGCAACTTGCTATCAAGATTGGGTAAAGAGGACAACACATGGTGTTGCAATGTTAACATACAAATTAGCAGTGCTAATGAAAATAATTCTGTCAATTCTGATAATGACAAGTGTATTCAAAATGATCTTAATACATGACACTGTAAATTTGGACATCCTAGTTATGACATTGTAATGCAAATATTGAAAAGCAATAATATTCCTTTTAAAAACTTACCTATTCCAAATATTTGCACATATTGTCAACTTGGCAAAAGCCATAAATTACCTTTTGGCAAATCTGAAACTGTTTACTCTAAGCCCCTTGAATTAGTTACAGCAGACTTATGGGTTATGCACGATTATGCTCAAGATAGGGACACAGGTACTATCTTTCTATTGTTGATGATTACACCAGGTACACCTGGATTTTCTTTCTCAAAGCTAAGTCAGATACATACAATGCAATGTTGCAGTTTATGAATTTTATTGAAAAACAGATAAACTGCAACATTAAAACAGTACAAACAGATGGGGGAAGTGAGTTTTTACCTCTCAAACATGTTTTTAGTCAAAAAGGCATCACTCATAGAACCACTTGTCCATACACATATGAACAAAACGGCATTGTTGAAAGAAAACACAGACATATAGTTGAAACAGGAATAACATTGCTATCTATGTCCTCTCTACCTCTAAAGTACTGGTGTGAGGCATTTAACACAAGTGTCTATTTGATAAACAGAATGCCAACCAAAGTTCTACGGGACAAATGTCCTCATGAGGTTCTGTTTGGGAAGAAACCAGATTACAGATTCATGAGAACATTTGGATGCTTGTGTTTCCCATGCCTCAGACCATACAACAATCACAAACTTTCCTTGAGATCAAGCCCATGTACCTTTTTGGGTTATGCTGATAAACAGAAAGGATACAGGTGCTTAGATGAAAAAGGAAAGATTTTTGTATCTAGACATGTTGTTTTTAACGAATATGTATTTCCCTTTGCAGAAAAGAAAAGCAAAGGTAAAGCAAATAATGATCATTCTAGAACCAGTATGGGAATAATTCCTACACTAATTGAAAGTACTATGCAACATGAGAACAGTGTGGCACCTCAGATGACAATGGCTACTCCCACTATCTCCAGCACTAGATCTGGATACAGCACAAGTGAGCAATTAAGTGATGATGACAACCTACATCAAAATTATGACAGTGACAACAACAACAGCAACCAGGATCAAGGTAGTGAAGAGGACACACAAGACACAGAGAGTAGTGAAGACAATGTTCCTAGACAGCCATCTGGACACCATATGATTACAAGAGCCAAAAGTGGCATCTTCAAACCAAAAATCTACAGTGCAACTACAGAGGATGCATACACTATTGAACCATTTACATATGAAGAGACAGTCAAATATAAATCCTGGTGTAAGGCCATGAATGAGGAATTTGATGCTTTAACAAGAAACAAAACACGGGACCTAGTCACTACACCAAAAGGACAAAATATTGTGGGGTGTAAGTGGACTTATAAGTTAAAAAGAGATGCAGAAGGGAACATAATCAAGCACAAGGCTAGGTTGGTTGCAAGGGGTTTCTCTCAACAATATGGGTTTGATTTCAATGAGACCTTTCCCCTGTAGTTAAACCAACAACCATCAGGATAGTTCTAACCATTGCAATTCAGAATGGATGGAATATAAGACAGCTGGATGTGTGTAATGCATTTCTGAATGGGGACGTACATGAAACGGTCTACATGCAACAGCTAAAAGGGTTTTGTGTGCAAAGGCAAGGAAAATCCGGTCTTTCAATTAAACAAGGCCATTTATGGTCTGAAACAAGCCTCAAGAGCATGGTATGTCAAGTTAAAGAACACACTAGCAGACATGGGTTACACAACCACAAAATCTGACAATTCACTATACATCAGAATTCATAATCAAGGACATGTGTATATACTAGTCTACGTTGATGACATACTCATAATAGGAAGTGAAAATACTGAAATCAACAGGATTATATCACACTTAAATAAAACTTTTGCTATTAAGGACATGGGAGAGGTGGACTACTTCCTAGGTATACAAGTTCAAAGAAAGTCAAAGTCAGAAATTTTCTTATCACAAAGAAAATACATATATGAAATACTCAGGAGAGCTAACATTGACAAAGCCAAACCCATCTCTACTCCCATGACAAGCAATCTAAGATTATCCAAATACAGTGGAGACACTATAGAGAATAGCAAACAATATCGAAGTATAGTTGGAGCATCACAGTATCTAACTATCACAAGACCTGAGATCTGTTTTAGTGTGAATAAAGTCTGTCAATTCATGGCTAATCCTTTAAGTGAACACTGGAAGGCAGTTAAGAGGATCCTACGCTATCTACGTGGAACTATGAACTATGGAATAACAATCAAAGCAGGAAAAGACATGACTTTAAATTCTTACAGTGATGCAGACTGGGCCAACGACCCAGATGATCGTAAATCCACCTATGGCTATTGTTTGTTCATGGGATCGAATCCAGTCTCGTGGTGTACTAAGAAGCAGCCAACTGTCTCCAGATCAAGCACTAAGGCAGAATATAGAGCAATTGCATCGGCAACAGCTGAAATCATTTGGGTCGAAACCCTAATCAAGGAATTAGGGTTTTCATCTGCAAAGAAGCCAGTACTCTGGTGTGACAAAAAAAAGCACCATCGCCTTGTCCAATAACCCTGTCCAACACTCAAGGATGAAACACATAGAAATCGATCTTCACTTCATTAGAGAGCGAACGGAAGCGGGAAGACTTGCAATCAATCACATGCCAGCCTTCTATCAGAAAGCAGACAACCTGACAAAGGTGTTATCAAGGAACAATTTTGAGAGACTTAGACATGAATTGAAGGTAATTGATGGTGGTAGGGAGATGAAGACATTGAAAACCTATATCGGTTTGAGGCGGCGTGTTAAAACATATGAATAAATATGATACAAACCGATCTCTTAACCCTATAGCCACTTGGGCTTTTCTTGTAATGTCTCGTTGGGCTTTATGTTCATCCCATTTATGTATCTCCGCTATATATAGATAGCGTGACTTATGTACATAATCAATTTTTCATTCAATACAAGATTATCTGTTTCAATACTTCATTTACACAGAAACCTTACATAGTCTTTTTCTGGTTATTGGTATTTTGCTTAGGTGTTTAGTGTTTACTTCTGGTGAATTGGAGGACAAACCTTGCTATGGTATTACTGTCTGTCCGGCTAGATCTGTCTACGGTTTGATCAATTGGCATCACTTTGTAATCACCTATATACGATATGCAAAGCACCGACCATAGGTGGTGACAATTGTGGTGTTTTTTATTCTATGGTACACGGTTTAGCCTGTAGTATAGTTCAAGTAATTTTCTAGTGCAAAATTGGGTAACGAGAGTGTGCGACCTGGTTCCTTGTGTTCACTGTTTTACGTGGTGAAATCATCTCATCCATCTCTATTTACTGTCAGTTTTGGGTTGGACGATGGAGCTTCTCTTTGAAGCCTTTCTTGATTATATCCGAGCTCTGTCCTTTGGTGTGGAGCTCCATTGTAGTAAGCCTAAAAACCGAATTAGTTATTTTTTTGAAGCAAAAGGTAGTGAATCAACTGATTCACGCCTTCATATATAACTTCATACAGTCCAGTACATCATCATCGTATATTTACAACATACATACATGCATATCTAGCCCCAAAAAATAACAACGCGAGATTACATTTTCCCCCCAAAATGATAGAGGCTTAACATACAGCCATACACATAACACATAACATAGATACATACATAACAGCAACATAAAAAGCAGGCCAAAGCAACATGCCCATCTAGTCGCCAGTACGTCTTCTGCAAGCACGGTCATGGACTCTTGCGGCAATGGTGTCCACAAATTTTACTTCCCTACTGTCCCCTGTCCATAAAAAAACATATTTGAGGATGGCGTATATGGTTTTATTAGGCGATCTCATTTTGCATTTAAACTTTCTAGTGTTACGCTCATGCCACAAAAGCCAAGTGTAAGCAAAATTTAACAAAGCAAAAAGGTGTCGGGAGGGTGTGTTTTCAAGTGCAGAAAAAATGTTCTGCCAAAAAGCAGTTTATCAGTGATGAATTCACGCCAATGTAGATCCAACGCCAGAAAAACCATGCATTTCGTCCATACATAGAATGCAAATTCGCAGTTACAAAACAAATGCACATAATCTTCTTCCATCTCCTCACAGAAAACACATCCATCAACCACAGCTAGACCCTTGCGACGTAAAAACCGAATTAGTTAATTGTAACCACAATCATCTGTACTATACTATATTTTATTATTAGTTATAATAAAAAGTGTTACGGATCACTATACCAACCGCTCGGCTATGCCAAAAAAATTATTTTCATACGAATAGAATATGACGAACTTTGAGCATTTTCGCCAATTTTCTATTGAACTACGTGCATATTTAGAATTTTATTTGAGTGAAGCACCTTTTTAAAGTATCTTGGATGTTGGACTAATAAATTGTTAACCATAGTGTAATATAACTAATCCAGATATCATATGCATCATGTCTATTAAACTGTGTCATATATTGATTAAGCAAAAAATGTCATCTCTTCCACATCATCTATAATTATGGCATATCTTCTATACGCCTTGGTAGATATAACGTAAGTACTCATAATATCCAAATTTCTTATCTTAATTCTACAATTTGTACTATTGTTATAGCTTTGTTAATGGTAATCCAAAAAACTTTATCAACGTTCCCATTTTATATGACTACAATTGCCTTTTACATATGTTTTTATTTGCACCAAATAATCATGTGGAGTCCAAGTTTTATTTTCTACTGGAAGTCATGTGAACTTTCCATGTTAAACTTAAATTTAAATAGTAACTTCATAATCATTGTGACTTGCACACCTTCCATCGAAATGTACACATATCAACCACCCGTTCATTCAAAACAAACATGGGTATTTTTCTACTTCGGTGATCCGCATGACTTGGATCACCTCCCATTAGAACATGCATTTTTCAACCATCCATGATTTTAATAAAAAACACAAGTGAAATTATTTAAATTTTGGATCCATGTAACTTGCAATACCACCTACTCGAGCATGCACATGTGAACCATTTAAGCGGTTGTATACTTCTAGCTCCCTGCATTCAACTTTATTAAATGGTCACCTCTTGAAGTGTTACTTATACATTCTCTTTCTCTCGATAAAATTCTAGTTCTTCGGTAAACATTTCTTTAGGTAGAGAAAAAATTGCTAAAATCGCAGGAGATAAGCTTAACTGTGCTCTTCTCCCTACATTTAGCTTTCCTTTGTGCTTCGACTTCTTCCTTTAACCCGTAGTCCTACATAATAATTTTTTGAAACCCATTCCTTGAATGAAGCCAACCTTCCCTAAAAAGATGTTGTAATGTCCCTCATTTTTATAAATATTATTCAGGATATTTAATTAAACGAATTAAGTACGAATAATATAGTTGGATTGTTGAATTGATATTTGTACATATAAATAAATAACAATGTGATTTGGCCATGAGAACGAATTAAATATGAAAGGGGAATAACGAGTAATAGTTGGCCTCCTATATAAGATCTTTTCCTACCTCTTCTTTCTCATTTTTCTTATTCTCTCTACACCTAAAATAAACATAGTGGTAGTTGGCCATTAAGGGAAAGAGAAAAAAAGAAGAAAACCTAAAAGAAAGCTAGAAATTAAAGCTTAGGAAATAAACACCTACAAGTCTCAAGCTCTCAATCCAAACAAGGTGAATAATAACCTCTACATATGTTTTGGTTTGGCTATTTTCTTACACCCGAATTGTTTATATGTATTCATGATTGTTTTCATTTTTAATGGCTACTACTTGATTGTTTAACAATGCCATGTTTTCACTTTGGGTTATATGCAAGAAAATGAATGGCTTTTAGGAAAAAAACTATAATTAGAGATTTCCAAAGAATATGAAATTTGGATATGTTGTTTGTTATGTGATTTTGGAGATAGATTTCCAATTTCATAATTTTCGAACCAATTAGGAATATTTTGTGAATTTCCTAAGGAAGATGGGTTGATTAATTAGTTTTTAACTTGAAACTTTTAGGAATGATAGAGGAGAATATAATACTCATTCTATCTAATTTTGGGATTTTTCCCATGTTCCCTTTAATTGATATGAATTTCCTAAGGTTGATTTGACTTAGGAAAGCTTATGCGTTAAACAGGGTGTTAACGCACAAGTGCAAATATTATATACTTTAAATTGAGCAAAGTACATAAAGTAATGTATTTTAATCAAAATGTTCCTCTTTTAGACCAACGATAATAAAACAAATGTAAAGGAGTTGACCATTCTTCTTTTTTATCTACGGTCAGTGTCATCGTCCGAAAAGAGAAAGCATCCTTTTCTTTCAGAATGGTCAAAAGCACCTTCTTCTTCCTTTTGATAAGCATCTAATGCTTGCAATATCATAGATTGGCATATGATGCATTCATACTTCCACTTTCTTGTAAAAGGTTTCGGACTTTGGCCTTTGACTTGGGTTGTTAGCCATTATCTTTAAAAAAAAAAAAATTAAAGCGTTAACTTCAACAGAACATATCACCTTCGCATATGGGCTTCGGTCGTTGTGTTGAGTCGATGAGACTATTTTCCTAAAGAGAAATGGTTTATGACTGAACATAAGGTATAAAACCTTAGTACCCCTTTAACATGAACAAAGGTTATTTTCCTTAAAGTTATGATTTTCTATGGATTAAAGGCCTGTAACTTTTGCACCTTTCGAGCAAAAAAGGTGCTTATTTCTAAACTCATTAAATAAGGGAGTCAAGGGAAATGACCTAATGCCCTTTGATGCAGTTGAAAGGAGTTACTTCCCATACTATTGTTTTATAAGGATAAAGGTTTATTCTTTGACACCTTTTGACAGTGTTGAATTATGCCTGATTCTCTAGAACATGGAGTATAAAAAGTTAAAAGCATAATGCCATGGAACCTAAAGGAGCCTTCGGTATTTATATGAATTTGAAAGATAATGCATCCAATCCCTTTTGGCGGAGACAAAGAGATTGGTTATCTAAAGATTTTTGAATATAAAGGATTTCCTTAAAAGTATCTAAGGATGTTGCCTCGACATCTTTCGTAGCCAAAGGAAGGAATGTGATTTTTTTTCCAAAGTTCATTTATATAAAAGTAAGGGGCATGCTGCCTAAATTCTTATGAGAAAGTTGAAAGGATCATGTTATAAGGATTTGCTTATGAAAAGTTTTTCTTTATAAAAGATAAGATGGACTATCGTCTCGGTATCTCTCGATAGGGTCGAAGAGATCTATTTTCGAAACAAAGTTTTGGGACATCCAAAGCTTATAAATTTTGTGCCATCCAACGGTGTTGTAAGGATTCCTTCATTTGATGGTTGTGTTGTCTAACCTTGACTTCAGCTTGAGGATGCTGCCTCAATGCCCTTCGGAGGATTCGGAGGGACTTGTTATGATGAAAGGCTTTACTTTCATAAAGAATAAGAGGTTATCACCTCACTATCTTCTAAGAGAACCGGAAGGGGATTCTATTTTATAACCTTAAAATTTAGAATAGAGGTTATGGCCTCAACACTTTATTGGATTCGGAAGGGTGGTTTTTCGATAAGTTTTGATTATTTGTTATTTTTGGTTTATGGGCATATTGCCTATGAAACTTGCCAACACAATTGATGTGGATAAGGAATTGTTTATGACATATTTCTTTCGAGTTATGTCAGCATTGGTAATGTCTGCAAGGTTTAATTGAAGAGCATGTAGGATTGTTTCCATCGCATCCATTAATTAATTTTGAAGGAATTGATATGCCAAGTTTGTTTTATAAAAATGGTTTTACAAACTATTTTTGGATCCAAGGCTTTTTTCCTGCGCCTCGATCGATGCCGATAGTTCCAAAAGGATTGATTTATCCTAGTTTTCTAAAATGTCCTTGTAGTTGATTGCCTTTGACAACAGGTCCTTATGAAGTTGTTTTCTAATTTATTTTCTTGGGCATAGTTGTTTTCATCAAGGAATTTTTTATTAAAAACGTTTTGAGGTTTTTTCTCCATAACTCGTTGGCGTCGGCAGCGTTGTCAAAGAGGAACTTTAACTGTTTTACAAACTATCTAGAGACTATTGCCTTTATACCTTGTCTCCATAGCTTGTCTCGGTAGATTATGACCGCCTACTTGTTTGAGTGGTGTCGATTGAGCTTTGCTTATATTTGACTTCAACTCTTGAGAAAAGAATCGAAGGGGGTTTACTTTCAAAATCCAAAAGTAAAAGGAAGAGGTTGTTGCCTCAATACCCTTCGACGGAACTTAAGGGAATGAGTTCAAATTTAAACCTTAATTTTTGGAACAACTTGGTTGTTATTCTTAGACTTGTTTGCTTGCAATAGTTGTTTCTTATATCTTTTTTTCTCATAGGGCTTTACCATGTGACTTCGACACCTAAAAAAGGAGTCGAAAGGGTTATGGGGTCGCAATGGACTTTGCAAAACCCATTGAATTGTTAGATGCTTTCGGCAGCGAGATGATTGCATCATTATCATATTATGTCCAGCTTTCGAAAAGATGGGCTCTTGTGTCAATAGTGGTAGGAAACCATATGTCATTTTATTTGTCTGAACACATTAAGGGTACCAATGAGAGGGATAAATTGAGGTTTACCCATCTAACATGAACAATTGTCTAGGGGACAAGTATAAAATAAACTGATAGGTTCTTAGTTAACCTAAGGCAAAATTATGAGATGTCGACAAGGGTTCCTCATCATGTACAAAAGATTTATAATAATCTTACAAATAAAACTACACTATCTTATATAAGGGTCTATAGTTATCCCGCATTACAAAACTACCTTATGGATAAAACTATGAGATGTGCTGATAATCCACATTAGGTTAAGGGTTTACAGTTATGACATAATATAAAAATGCCAGGTTCTTGGTCAACCTACAGATAAAACCAAGATGGTGCCAGGCAGGTAGCCTACATACAATAAAGAGTCTATAGTTATCCAATGGTATAAAACTACCAAGTTTATAGTCAATCTATGGACAAAACTAAAAGAATGCATAGTGGTTAGCCGACATCCATTGAAGGGTAACCTCATAAATTTATTGGGGATAGTTAATCCAGAAGACAAGAGAGGGTATCCTAATATGAGTGAAATAATAGTTCCTATAAATGAATTAGGAAACTAAAATCATACCTATGTGATTGGTAGATCGAAAGGCATATAAAGGAACTATTAAGACAAGTAGTCGGTGTAATGGAAAGGATGAGAAATCCATAAAATAATTACATATTGCATGTTGCATATCTTCCATTATTGTTTGTATTTTGTTAACCATTGAGGTGCAAGAGAATAGGTTTGGTTGTTGTGTTTCGGTACTAGCAAGGGGAAACCCATTCCACTTAGCGGTGTGGTCTCGCTAGTTACCTTTTGGTGTCGGGTAGAAATGATATTATTCACACCAGTCTGTTTGACTGACCCATAGTTTCTGTTTTCTCCTTTAAATTCTCGAGTACTCATTTTGAATAAGTTGAGAGTTAAGGTTTTCAGGTTACCTTCTTCGAGTAAAGCTTCTGGAGATGAGTAGGAGGAATAATAAGGAGTTTTCCATTGTATGATTATTTATCTTTTATGGATATATCTAGACAAAAGTTGTTCATTGCCTTCTACCTAAAATTTGATCATCCAAGAGGGCATCTTCATTTGTTGCTCTTGTGCTTTGTAGTATTTATATTCTCTCTGTGTGGGTTGCATGAAAGGGAATATGTAATGAATATTATCCAATAACTTTTATTTCATGATTTTTCATATTCCCATGCTCTCAGATATTTTTGATTTATTAACTCTCCGTTTTTAATCATTGAAAGTTAACACTATGTATGATTGGAGCATCCATAGCGCTTAACTTTGGACATTAGAAAATGATGTGTTACAATTTGGTATCAGAGCATATGTTTGTGTATACTTAAAAATGTTTTCTCATAAAGATTTTAAACTAAAAACCCAATGATCAAAGAAATATTCTAGGGTATGGAATAATCATGTTATGACGTACTTGTATTTGCATTATATAGGTATATCCCTCTGCACTTTTAGACCGTCTCTCGGTATCTTACGAAGGTACGTGTAACAGATAAGGAAGGTAAGATACAAAAAGAGGAAATGGAAAGGTGTATCTCAATGGCAGAGGCACAACAACTAATGGAAATGCTCGATCCTAAGTTTAGGGAGATCAGCATCAAAGGGGTGATGAGGATATCAATGCTACAACACCGCTAGTGGACATGATGAGTATGTTCCATTTCTTTTTTCAGTGTGATCGATGGGTTATTTGTTATGACATGTCAGTCAGGCAAAGGAGGATCGGCTAGTAGGAAGCGGAAGGTGTGACGCTTTGATGGTAATTCACTTGGACATCATAAGGATAAGTGTCCAAGGTAGAGAAGGGTAATACAGTTTTTTCGATGTACACGTCCTTTAGACCAACTTCCACAGATAAAGGGGAAAGAAGAAAAGAAAGGAATGGAAACTGTCTAGTGTTAAGTTAATTTTCCATAATAAGGAAGTATCTTTCGCTATCGGTAGATGGCGGTTATTAGTTTTTGACCCAAGTTAGGTGGAAAAGGCTACAACGAAGTTCGAAACGGTTCAAGGTAGATGGTAGGAAGCCAGAATAACAGGGTAGCCATAAAAGCAAGGGGCGTAGGGATGTCGAGTCTCAATAGTGATGACACTTTGCTCAGAATATCACCAGTGTAGAGTTTGTTCAATATTATTTTATAGAACTAGTAACTAGTGGGTTACACTTGTATAGTTAGCACTGTATGTTTCTTTCTATGTTTATTTAAGTCCATGACTAAATTTCGAGAACGAATTTTTTTAAGGAGGGGTGGATGTAACGTCTCTCAGTTTTGTAAATTTTATTCAGGATATGTAATTTAATGAATTAAATAAGAATATAATAATTAGATTGTTGAATTGAGATTAGTACATATGAACAAATAATAGTGTTGTTCGACCATGAGAATGAATTAATTATGTAAGGGGAATAATGGGTAACATTTGACCTCCTATATAAGATATTTTCCTACCTGTTCTCTCTCAATTTTCTCATTCTCTCTAAACCTAAAATTAATTAGAGGAGGCGGGCCATTAAAAGAAAGAGGAAAAAGAAGAAAACCTAAAAAAGTCCAGGGATTAAAGCTTAGGAAATCAACATCTACAAATCTCAAGCTCTTAATCCAAACAAGGTGAATAATATTTTACCTATGCTTAGATTTGGGTGTTTTCTTATACCCCAATTATTTGTGTTATTTCATGATTTTTTCATGTTTAATGGCTACCACTTGATTGTTTAGTAATGCCCATATTTTTGTTTTGAATTATATGCTTGTTTTGCATGGAAAAAAAATAGGTTTTTGGGAAAATACATAGTTAGAGATTTCCAATTGTTATGAAATTTAGATATGTTGTTTGTTACATGATTTTAGAGATGGGTTAATAATTTCATAGTTTTCCCAGCAATCGATAATATTCTATGAATTTCCTAAGGAAGATGGTTTTTTCCAGCAGAACGATTAATCAATTAAATGGGTTAATTATCTATTTTGAATCCGAAACTTTTATGAATGATAGAGGAGGATATACTCCTCATTCTGTCTGATTTAGCATGTTTCCTTTCATTGATATGAATTTTCTAAGGTAGATTTTAATTAGGAAAGCTTATGTGTTAAATAGGGTATTGATGCACAAGTGCAGATATTTTATACTTCAAACTGAGCAAAGTACATTAAATATTGTACTTTGATCAAAATATTTCTCTTTTAGACCAATGATAAATTGGAAAATGTAAAGGGATTGACTAGTTTTCCTTTTTATTTACGATCAGTGCCATCGTCTTGAAGATAGAAAGCATTTTTGTCTTTCGAACGGTCAGAAGCACCTTCCTTTTCCTTTCGATAAATATCAGATGCTTGTATTATCGTGGATTGGCATTTGAATTGTTCAGAGTTCCGCTTTCTGATAAAAGACTTTAGCTTTCGCTTTGGGTCATTGTCCATTGGCTTTAAGATGATTAAAGTGTTAACCCCATTAGAGCCTATTGCCATCGCACATGGGCTTTAATCGTTATGTTGAGTCGATGGGACTATTTTTTTTTAAAGAGAAATGACTTATGAATGAATCTAAGGTATAAAACCCTAATACCCTTATAACATGGACAAAGAGTTATTTTCATTAAAGTTATGATTTTGTAAAGATTAAAGGCCTATATCCTTCGCACCTTTCGGACGATAAAAGGAGCTTACTTTTAAACTCACTAGATAAGGGAATCAGGGACTATGACCGAATGTCCTTCGACACAGTCGAAAGGAGTTACTTTTGTTACTATTGTTTTATAAGGATGAAGGTTTATTCTTTGACACTTTTCGACGGCATTGAATTATGCCCGAGTTTTCAGAACATGGAGTATAAAAGATAAAAGCATAATGTCATGGAAAATTTTGGTGGAACCGAAAGGAGCCTTTAGGTTTTATATTAATTTGAAAGGATAATTCCTCCAAACCTTTTCGGCGCAGACGTAGGGTTGCATTGTATAAAGTTTTTGAATATATAGGATTCCCTTAAAAGTATCCAAAGTTGTTGCTTCTACACCTTTCATAGGCAACATAAAGAGTGGGATTTTCTAAAGTTCCTTTATACAAAAGTAAAGGGTATAATGCCTAAGTTTTTGAAACTAATTCGAAAGGAATCTCTTCTAAGGGTTTGCTTACGAAATGTTTTTCTTTATAAAAGAGATGACCAGCTATTGCCCAATATTTCTTGGCAAGGTCGAAGAGAACTATTTTTGGAGCTATGTTTTGAAGGATTCGAATCATATAGTTTTGTGTCATCCAATAGTGTTGGAAGGGTTCCTTCATTTTGATGGTTGTGTTGTATAACCTTGAATTCAGCTTGAGACTACCTCTCAACGCCCTTCGAATGTTTAGAAGGGACTTGTTATGATGAAGACTATTGACGTCAAAAGTTGGTCACTAGTGACGATCAACCCCCAATTGTGTGTAGATCACACGAATATTGATTATAAAATGTAGAAAAAGGTAAAGGAAACGGGGAAAACACACAGAATTTTTATTGTGGTTCGGCAAAGACGGTGCAGACGTCCACTTTATATATATATATATTACTTTTGCTTTTGATTACAAGGACAATGCTTTTTCTATTTGGAGAAAATAGAGAAGGCGGCTATTTTCTCTTCCAGATAATGTTTTTCTGGGAAGAAGAAGTATGAGCCCAAAAAAGAAAGGCTAGAGAAGTCCACTTTCATCCTCCTTAAGCTTTGAGGTATTTATAGGTGGGGATAGCAGCTTGGGCTGTTGTGACGTGGCCCGGTCTTTCCGGGAAAGCTCGGACACGTGGAGTCCATCACATGGTTAGAATAGCGGCTGAAGACTGATTCCACTATCATAAATAGTATCCTCGGAAGTTGTGGCCGACGTGGCATCCACGGTTAAGTATATCCAAAGTAGAGATTTGTCCGGATATGGTTGACCGTTTTTTCTTCCTTGAGAGTCGGGCCAAGTATTTGAATAACTCAGCTGGATATTTCATGTAGATCTGAAATACTCAATCGATACACCTTGTGCGAGAGCGGTTCTCTTGGTTGACTGGGAGAGCGAATCTTCCGGGGTGAGATATCGACTTAATTGGCCCAATATGCAGCTACTTGGGTCGAGCTTCTATGGGCTTCTTGGAATGTGATCTGTCTAACTCGATTGGTTGCGCATTTGGGCTTTGATTTGGCCCGCTACTTCTTTTACCAAAAAGAGGGTTAACACTTTGCCCCTCAGAATGCATCTTTTTCGATAGAGGGAGGTGTGTTCTGAAATATGAATCAAAGCACAATTGCTCAAGTAGCTATGGTCGTGCCGGACCATATTAAGGCCAGAAATCTGAAGGTTCCGATGTTGTATTAAGGCCAGAAAACCGATGACTGAACTGGGTCGTATTAAGGCCAGAAAACTGACAACTATTGGAGACCGTATTAAGGCCGAGATGATGATCGCCTTCATGAGAGTTAGTTCCTGCAAAGACAAAAATAAACTGTTCTTGGCTTGGAGAAGGCTAATGGGTCGAGCATTTTATTTCACTTGGCTTTAAGAGGTGGCGAGTATTAACCATACTCGGCTTAGTGGCGAGTATTTAGCATACCCAGCTTAGAGAGGGTGAGTATTAACCATACTCGGCTTAGAGAGGGCGAGTATTAACCATACTCGGCTTAGGGCAAGTGTTTTCCGTGCTCGACTCATGTTAGATTAGTGTATCCAGTGAGCGGTAGAAGCTCATGGTGTAAAGAAAGAAGGGGGGAGTATTATCCATACTCATCTTAAAGAAGTATACCACACTCGGCTAGAGGAGTAGGTGTTAAGATATAGCAGTAGGCTTTCGCGCTGACCACATTAAAAGAGGGGGCAAGCATTATCCATGCTCGGATTTAGAGTTTCCCAAACATTATCCATATTTGAAAAAGAACATCCATAGCAACTAATGAATTATTACAAAGAAATCCTAAGAGGACATCGATTGATTCCGGAGAATGCCTAGGAGCTAAATTCTAATCCCGTACATGTGTACATCAAGGTGTCCTTTTTATTAGAAGAAATACATCAGAAAAATCTAATTAATGATAATGCCTCGAGTGCTAGTCTCGGGGTCCTTTCCATTTCTAGGAGCTCGTGGATTGACCTGAGGAGCTTGGGCAGAAGGCCGTGGTGGCAATGCCAGGGCACGACTCTTGACATATTCAGGAAGCTCCCCTTTTCTGACTCAATCCTCAATGAGATCGCGCAGATGGCGGCATTCATCGGTGCTATGTCCAGCTACGTTGTGGAACATGCAATGTTTGCCAGAATCGAGCTCCATCTGGGTTGGTTCTCGTCGAGGTGGTCTTGGAGTGGGTAAGGACCCTCGTATGTCAAGGTAGATATCAAGCAGAGAGGAATTGAGTTCGTTGTATTGGTCATACTTACATGACGCTCGCTCTTTTCCAGGGCCTTTTCTCTTCCTTTATTCTAGCCGTTGTTGTTGAGTGGACCTTGCTGTTTGGCGGCTAGGACCTCAAGGCTCTCCATCTCAATGCCGGTCGGAGGAATCGCTCAGCCTCGGAATAGAAGTCATCTATATCCTTGGGTGGATCTCTAGTTAAAGAGATTGAAAAGTTTAATCGGTTCTGAATTCCTGCAATGGCGGCCATAAGTACCATCGATGGCTCGGGCCGATCGACTGACGCTACTGCCGCATTGAACCTTTCAAGGAAGGATCTGAGCGTTTCTCCTGATCGCTACTTGATGGTGGATAAGAACATAACGCTTTTCGGTCGAGAGATATGTACTCTGAATTGCTCGACGAAGCGGGTGGCCAGAGTGTTCCAGCTGTTGATCGACTCTGTTGTCAGCTTTCGAAACCACATTCCGGCCATATCAGTGAGAAAGAGAGGGAAGCACTTAGGCATGACGTTGGTCGATGCGCCGAGTACTTCCATATGTCGCATGTATCGCATGAGGTGGATGGTTGGATCAGTGCGACCATTATATAGCTTGATAGCTAGGAATTTAAAGTCCAGAGGGTTTCTGGAGTTTTTGATTTCCCTAGTAAAAGGGCTGCAATTGACATTATCTATGTCTTGCTGCGAGGAAGTGCCCGGAGTAAAGCGTCGGATGATGCTTGCAAGCTGACTTCCATCTCCGAGGAGTTATTGCCATGAATTTAACTCAGTATCCGGGGAAGCTTAAGTGCAAGGATCTGGCAAAAGCATGCTCGGAAGGGCGGCCGTTAGCTGGGTCCGTGTTCCGAGAGTTGAGTGAAGGTGTGAGGGAAGGTGAGCTCTGGTAGGTGGTTCTGGGGAGAATGGACCCTCTTGAACCTGAGGAGTAATGGGTCGAGCCGTACCCGCAACGGAGGGCCTAGGCTGATCCAGCATAGCATGTGATGTTCGGAGCTTGAAGTGCCTTTGGTGGGAGCGAGGTTAGTATGGTCTACGATAGCATTTTCTCCAGCCGCTGTAAGGACCGGTATGGCGGGGTGGCTTCCCTGGTTTGAAGGGAAGGCCGCACCAGCTCTTCGTTGAGGGTCAAGAGTGGATAGACTGGTCTGTGGTAAGATTCCGGGTTGTAATGGGAATGGCGTTGATTCTGAGGGACCCGGTGGCTACTCGACTAGTTCAATAGGTTGAGTTGTTCCCAAGAGTGGAGGCAAGTGTTCGACCGATCTAGATCTTGATCGCGAGCCTCCTGAGGTTCTACTGCTACAGCTGCGCTGGTCGCTGAAAGCGATACTCCTGGCTGGGATCGATCAGTTGGTGGGACCAAACCAAGATGAAATAAAGGTGTAGCTTGATCAGTGGCCTGATTCTTTGCAGACCGAAGATCAGTTGTTGCCCCAGTCTCAGCCGGTGGATGAATTGATGTTGAAGCATTCAATCTTTCTCTAGTCGTCCGAGAAGGAGATCCATCAACTGCTGCTGCCATTCGAGGAGTTTATCCTGAGATGTCATATGATTTCTGAACTCGACCATGATTTTATCCATGTTGTCCCGGGTAAGAAATCGAGACATATCTTCATGAGAGGAAACTTCGTGACTGGCTTCTGTAGCATTAATATCGGCTACATCGGTGTTCGTGGGACGAGAGGATGTTGTATCTTTCTTTCGTTTGTTCGCCATGGATTAAGGCAAATCCTCCCTACCTGGCGCGCCAAAGTGTTGACGTCAAAAGTTGGTCACTAGGGACGATCA